>OY804593.1:32328132-32862109 GCA_963680895.1 Fragum sueziense
AAAATCAGGTATGAAACAGGGAAAAGCCTAAATCAAATTTTACGTCCATACACCCCTCATGTCATCAACAAAGCTTGTTTCAGACATGGTTTACCATAAGGCGGTATGTGTAAGCAGTAACTGTTCAATTATACTATCATCCCCTCTCCGAAGAGTTTCGTACTGAGACTTGGTCTGGGATATCCTGGATAAGGCAACTCCATTCAGGCAGTTGACATTATCCCACCGCTGCCACCAAACTTTGTAACGTGCAACGGCTGAAACGCAGGAACACTCATTCTACAAAAAAGTCCACAATTACTGAAATTCTATGTCCCCCACTAGTAATAAATTCATCGGAAGGTTTTTGTTTTCGTTTCTTTGCTTAAGATTATACAAAAGACACCTTGTACGTATTTCAAGCATGATATAAGACCAGGAACTATTTTTTCTTCTTAAATTTTACATTTCTTTAGCTTATTTTCCACGAATTTTGATTGTCCCTGCACTGGTGCAATTCAAAATCAGCTTGATTTTAACGCAGTTTAATCTATATTTGCCTCGATTATCTTTCTATTCTTTCCCAAATATATTTTCCTGTAGTCTGATTAGTATTTCGTGGGAATGCAGGACTAAACTTTTTTGAGATAAAGGTTTTTCTGATGTCCCGATTTCCAGCGTAAGATACATAACGCTACTTTAACTGATAGTAAAACACAACATGATGTGTTCCTAAGGTCAAAACGGTTTTTAGTGGTAGGTTAGATATCAACGTAAACAGAAATACACACAAAAAGATCAAGCTTATTAACATTTTCGAATAAAACAACATCAAAGTTCAAAAACAAGAATCCCCCCATTTTTATGCTCCCCGAAAAAATTTCGGGGGAGCATATAGTCGCCACGCTGTCCGTCCGTCCGTCCGTCCGTCCGTGTGTCCGTGTGTCCGTCCGTCCGTCCGTCCGTCCGTCCACAGCCATATCTCAGCAACCCTTGGACCAAATTCAATGAAACTTCACATGTGAACTCCCTGGGTCAATACCTAGGGACCTTTTTTCCCGTTTGTAAATTTAAGGCTGTGTCATGGAAAAAGGGGCCTTAGTGTAAAAATGAGTTTTTCTCTTATTTCTCTTCATCTAATGGGCAGAATTTAATGAAATTTTGTGCTCATGTAATGAATAGGATGTTCTAGACCATATTCTATAAATAATGTGTGTACAAAAAAGCTGTCTTGGTAAAAGGGGGCTTAATGTATGATAGTTTTTATTTTGTGACAAACACTTATTCGGGGAGCATAATCCGTCTGTGACGGCTCTTGTTTTCATAAGATACGTTACAGCTTAAACCTACTTTTATTTCGAATCTTTCACCATTTTTCATACACATGATATACTAAATGATTCCAAGCCTTCTTTAGAAAAAAATAATTTGCAGCGTAATTAACCAGGGAGCTTTATTCCTGGTGAATTTCTTTAAAAACTAATTTATGAATAAGATACGTTACGATAAGATACGTGACGCTCGACTAAGTCAGGGCAACAAAAAACTAATGTGATCAAATTAGACTATCCACTTGGACTTCTTTTCGAACATAGTACACTTTGGACAAAGAATAGACATCCATCTTAATGAAATCACCATTTTTATACAATAAATGAAAGAAACCAATACAAAACAACCATATGTATTCCAATGCCCTCCAAAGGAAGACAAGCTATGGAAAACTTCTGATAACATTCTTTGTAGAATCGTTGATCCAGTTGGCACACAAAAACGCATGTGTCATTTAGTGATAATTCACGAAGTCCTTGAATTATTTGAAACAATAAAACAAATGAAATCATAAGATACGTTACGAACCATTTTGATTGCACTGTTTTCAAAATAAGTGCTGCATTGGCTAGTTTTACTATAGTATTTTATCATGTTATGTATATGTTTAAATGGCAATTGTTGCAAAGAGATTAGAAAGGGTATTTGGTGCAATTATCCTTTACCATTGACATAATTAAGCATTTCGAATATATTGGTATCTTGTTTAATCCTTATTTCTCGGACTGTCTTCTATAATTCAAGCTTGAAACCAGTGCATTTCTAACCAACGCCTAAGCCTACAGATATTCCTTTCACTTTTCACCAAAAATATACGAAATGTGATAATGTATGCATGTTCAAAAGATAGATATTTTGTGTTGAAATAAGATACGTTATGGCATGGTTCCTTACCTTGTGACAATCACTAAGGCTAAATAAATTAGAATAAGATAATTTTTGTGTTATAATTCAATTGAGTGGTATCTTATCTTTATATTTTCAGCAGAAGTTCATTATATTTCATACAAGGTCTATTCAATTCATTCAAAACAAACAAAAATAATGAGAGAAACGGTATATCCTTTAAATACGAACTTTAAGGCCTTAATATTTTTATAACAAGTCAATAAATCATCATTTTCTCGCAATACAATAAATTCTTGATCTGGCGGGAACCTAATATGAATCGTCATCCAACACCAATAGACAAAACTAATGTGTAAACAGGAAAACCAAACACCATAACGTATCTTATTATGCATAGACGCCACTGTGTTTGGATCCAAAAATTGAAAAAATCCGGCTTTGTTTGGGTACGCTAAAATTGAATTCTCTAATTTCAACAAATATTTTGCAAGAATAAGTCAAAAACTAAGTCTTTCAGAATGGTCGGTTTTTCAGATTTTTATATTTTTAATTGTGGACTTTTTTGTAGAATGAGTGAGGAAACACCACGAAACCTGCCACCCACCGCTGCAGTACATAAACAGGCAAAGGGTCAACGGGCAGAAACAATACCTAACAGATGCGAGACTCCAGCTCACACCATCACCGAGAGGCGTTTGCTTCCCCCTAATATAACCCGACCATCTACCAACATTAGATGGTCAAACCCCCTTTGCCTAATAAACTAACAACAACGTTCCACATGAACGTTACATGAACATGCTACTGCTAAACTTCTTTAAACGTGCACCGAGCGGATTATGCACATCCTAACTAGGGTATGGTATGGACGTAGTGTCAAACGGCCTGCTTCAATAACATATGGTATGAAACCTCTATGAGACCTACAGGTATGAAACTAGTATGAGACTTTATTAACCTAAACGGGGTATAAAGTACAATCAAGTTTGGGACCCTTGTGCAGAACGAAGTTGGTCTCAAACACTAGATTTGGGGGAGATAAATAGGTATGAGCTAAAATACTAATGTGTCAAACCAGAAGAAGTATCGTTGTCTTAAAATGCTTAAAATGTCAATCCACCACCATCATCAGCTTGGTGCCCGCTGTCATCAATGTTTCGGCCCTTATCCAAGAACATCTCGTAACGGGTGGGCCCACCAAATAAATGGTGTGGGGTGGATTGCTTAAAGTTCTAACCCTATCTTAAAACGAGTTTGAACATAGAACGGTTAAAGTCTAGAAACAAGTATGAGATAGTATGAGAAATATTATGGGACAGTCTGAGAATTAGTATATCACCCTGCATAGTTTCGTACAATGATTTGCCGTACCGGTTACATACGGTGGCACAACCCTGGACGAGACCATGCCGAGTTAGTATAAGACCAACTGTCTATACAAAGACAGTATGAGCCTAAAGCTAGAACTGTTTAGTTTGGGAACCATGTATAATATCACCAAGCACTGCATCGCACAACGATTGTACCGTACCGGTTACATACGGTGGTACAAACCTGTACGATGCCATGCCCGGTCAGTATAAAACCAACAGTCTATACCAACACAGTTTGAGCCTCAAGCCCAACCTGCTACCGGCCAGAGCCTATACCTTGTATGAGACTATGTCCTGTCCGACACACAGGACGAAACCAGTCTCAAACTGACATCACACAAGTCAGTATGAAACAAGGCAGTCTGGACCATCTTGTCAAACGTGGTCCAACACCTTGTACCAACCAATCCCCATGCTCAAACGACCGTGCAAACCGGGAATAATGTCTATAGTGGAGCAAGTATGGTATACCAACTTCGAGACCACTGTAGTTGGTGCCGCAAGTATGACCACCTATAGACTAACGTGCATCCCAAATAAGCACACCCGTTAGTTAGGGAGAGAGTTCAAACGCTATTAACCACTGACAACGCGAACTGAAGCCTAAAAGGAAAAATCAGCCTCTTTTATACTGGTACACCACGTGACTTTAAACGCATGAATGCACATCATATAGACTAGATGACAACCCTTCCTCTTTAATCCTTATACATGGGTTCCAGCCCAAACCAGTAAGCGTCTACAAAACCAAGACATATTTGAGCGACTTTGACGTTAAATTACGGCGATAAAACAATGTGTCAAGAAGTTTATATGGTCTGAATCGCTTCCAACTCAAGTTCTAAATGTTTTAAAATCATTAAAATCACCAGACCAATCTTTTTAAAGGTTTAGCAACGGTTTGTTTGAATTGATCGACGGAAGAAATCTTTGAAACGCTTGACTATATCAAACTAACGAAAAGGAGTCAAATTTACCGGAACGGACAAACATGGCAAAGCCGTTTCCGTTACAATACAATTCCTGGCAATGGAAAACTGGTGGGTGGGGTACCTATTCTCTTACAGTATAGATCTAATGATGTATTGAATTCCTTAATTGCTCAATATTTTTGGATGCTAGAAAGATTCAATTTCCCAAACTCACAAAAACATACTTTGGCATCCAAGGAATGTACATGTGTACTTTTAAAGTACGATCTAAGCCAGAATGGATCTTATCTGCGATCTAATTGTCATACATATTTTCTCAATACTGGTCTTGATCATCATTTTTGTGGATGTCAACTTCTTGACATTCCAGTCTTTTGGATGAAACCTAAACGAGGTCCTGTCTCCATATGGCTTAAGCTGCAGAGTGTAACGGATTAAACCTCGGGTAGCTCTGTCAGTAACGCGGGAGACTATCATGCCATTGCTTGTGTTCAGCGTCTAGAAGTTCGAATCACGTTTAGCAAGTATCGATTCTGGCCTTTCCCGAACAGCAGATATATGGCCTGTTCCTATTCGAAAGCTCTTGTACATGACAAAATGGGTATTGATAAAGGGATTGATAAAGACAGGATTTGTGGGCAATAAGTTACAATACGAAAAATGTTACTGAATGTCAAATGGACAAAATGCTGGATATCAGTAATTTCTTCTTATGCCTCGATGGTTTCCCTAGCCTTTCCAATTTGAGACGTTAAAACTGGTTTCATCCAACAAATCTTCTCACCCACCAATGGGTTTGAAATCGTTAACCTAAGTGGACCAGCAGCTGGAGGCTCGGTAAGGGTGCTGTGGTAGTACTGGTTTGAGAAAGAACAGGGATCCATGGGTAGGTGCTCCAGCCGTCGCGATATGACCCTGGCAGTTGAAAACGGCGTAAAACCCCAATAAACCCAGCAAATCTTCTGACTACGGGATCACGCTGACTATCTGCTCAATACAATTTTGCGGGCGGAAAGTGTGGAATGAGAATCAAGTCAAATTGTGGCGCCTCTGTAAATCAAAATATAGACTTATCAATCAAAATACTTATTTGGTCACGTGCATCTTCGACACATAACATTAAATTCATTTTAACACCTTCCCAAAAATGACGCCTTTTTTGACGCACCGAAAAGTGCCAGAGCTTTGAAAAAAAATGAAGAAGAATTAATGCGGATTATCCGCATTTATCCCCTTTCCTCAATATTTTCCATTTATCGGAGGTTTTCATACTGGTTGTCTGATTAAATTTTGTCATCTGCGACACCGCTGAATTCCAACCTCCGGTCGATAAATGTAGCCTTTTATGAAAAGGTGAAACGTTAAGTTGCAATATCTTTCTTTTGTTTATTGAAACGACATTTTAATCACTATTCATAATCATAAATGCGCGATAATGCTACAATAACATGGTTTTGTTCTGTGCGTAAAATACTTCTTAAAATTGGAATTCGTTCATATATTGATAATCAAATAAATTAAATTTGTCCTGTAGCATTGTCATTTAAGTTCACAAAGCCTTTTAAATAAATAGCGTCCAATTCCTACACACCTATCGCTTCTTGAATGTTCTGGAAAGCGAATTCGCCGTTCTAGAGTTGATATATTGTCTTATTTCATCGTTTCTTGATCGTTCACGTGCCTTGATGCTCATTGGATGATCTGAAGAAAAATGAGTGTTCATATAGCTGGTTTTATTTATTTCTTCTTTCTGTGCATGAACTGTCTCTTTCAAGAATGTTCTTGTATATTGTCGCTCTGTGTAATATTTCTGTGTATCTCCAGATATATCGTCAGTTGGAGACCAAAATCTCGTAACCACAACTTCTTCATTTTCGAGGTTTTGATCCACCACCAGCAATATGGTTTTAAGCATTAATTTTCGTTAGTTTGGAGGGCCGTCTCTTTTCTATTCTGTTGCTTGCATGCGTTATAAATATCGATGTATTAGGCAGAAATGTCTGACCAGACTCCTCCGGCTATCTCGTCTAGGGATTTTCTACTTACTCTCATTTTCTGAAATGAAAAAAAAAATGTTCCGTATTAATTTCCCAAACAAGTTCTGGGGCTATTTCCGTAAAAAAAAACATTTAGACATCTATATTTTTGGCATAACGATGTCGTAAGGCACGTTAAGGACAAGAAGCGTGCATAATCGTTGCGACCAAACTCAATGAACTAGGTGGTGCGATGGTTGTTTTCAGCGTTTCGCACGACTTAAAAATGCTTTGGTGAATCTAGCGCCTACACTTTCGAAGACTCAATAGAGTTTTATTTTAAGAAAGAAAAAGAAGACAATGCTGATAGTGAAATACCAATCGCATCTATTCAGTCAGTCTCTGAACACTAACTGACTGATTAGTTCTATCTGTTACAAGTAGGCCCGGACGAGACAATAATTAAAGTCCAGTCGCAATATCATCATGATCATTCATGACACATGTTTCCAAATTGTACGATGCCTAAATAAGGGAAGCGATGTTATACATTTTCAATACAATTTTGCATGTGATAGCCTACACATAAAAGGTTAGAACCATCACATACAAAATTACAGTAGTTTGGAGATCGCTATTGTGTTGTTTACATAATTGAATTTTGTTTACAAACATGTGTCATTATATCGTAATCGGGCTATTCATGTTATCACTTTTATTAATGCTTTGGTAGTTTGAGGATCTTTCAGTGCAAGGGAATGGAAAGACACGCGGTGCGTCACTTATCGTGGATTTAATTTTAAAACCTAACAACACATCCAATCAAACTGTAAGAATCATGTTTTAGAATTGTACTGACTACAGATCTATAGCCTATGTAGAATTCGGGAACATGCATATCTAAAACTAATGAAGAACTATGAATGAAACATGATAATTTACCTTAATTTTGTCGTAGGCCTATATTTTGATAAATGTTGTCTCGTTTTCGGTGGATAATTTGGAGGTCCAGTGTCGGGAATGTGGGGTAGACGCTCTTCAACTCTAAAATTCGTCATGGCCGGGACTGGCACCGTTATTCAGAAACATCAGCTGGAAAAGTGATACATTTTAATATAAAATGTGACCCGTCACAATAATGGGGACCTCCCAGAAACTCTTTAAAATCTAAAAAATCGAAACGATAGAACTTAGCAGAGATCTTCTACCAGCTGTTGCATTTGTAAAATAGATAGAGACAGGATGAACAGAAAACATTGTTTTAAATGAAGAAATTAGTGGTTAACAGCATGTCTTCTTTTCAAAAAACTGTTTTCAGGAATCAAACATACATTGGGCCTTTTGAATTAATCATACGTGTCTGCGTTATATAAAAACGGGCTTTGTAACGTCTAAAAACGTCAATAATTGCATCTTTAATAATCTCCAACAAAATCTCGTACATGCATTTCAAAACAAGTCGCAGTTAACATGATTTTGTTGAAAGGTGACGATATATTCTTACCTCTTCGAGTTCAAATTTCGACATCCGTTTATTTTTCCTCACTTTTGGCCTCATATGTCTGCTCCACTTCAGATCTGCTATACTTCCATGTCTGTCTTGTTCGATGTGTTGTCTAAATTTAGTCGGAAAGTCGAACGAGTCCTGTTTTAGTCTCTCTATTTCTCTGAGTTGTGGTTTCTGTCCACCAACCATCATGGAATCTACCCCTCTGTATTTCGTCACCGACTGACCCAACAATTTCTTCTGCAAGGTGATCTTGTTGTTGTTAGCAATGCTTCTTGCATTGGGTAATAGATCTATTTTATTTTGACCCAATTTGTTGATCTGATTCCTAAAAGCACATGCGTTATTGAATCCTGAGACCGAAGGAAATTTCTTTGTGTTTCCCAAATCAGTCGAGAATTCCAGCAGTTTTGAAGACATTGTATTGGCTCGGGCGAGGGTCTTTACTGTGAGTTCTTCCCTCGATTCGAAACTTTCTTTGTTGTCCTCCGTGTTGTGTCTAAGTTCAGTGCTGTCATATCCGGGTGTGTTGTGTGTATCATGTACGTCTGGTACATCTGACTTGTTGTTATTGGTCATGGTGACATCCTCGCCACGTCCAGGCAGCTTGTCTGCATCGTGCACTCTTGGTATGGCATCAGTGTTATCATCATCTTTTTGCTTTTCCCCTTTGTTAAGTCTAGTATTGTCTTCTTCGTGCTGTTCATTATTTTGTTCACAACTCTCATCTGGTATTTCTGCTATGAGGTTTTCGTATGCTTCGTCCAAGTCCCACTCACTTTCGTCACTTAAATCTGACAGTTTATCAGCGTTTTCACATTTAAGACTGTCGCTCTCGGGCTCTGAATACTCGTCACACTTTGAAACATCTTGGTCGTTTTGTTGTTGGCTGTCATGATAAGGCTCATCTGTCTCAGCTGTTATTGCTACTTCATCTGATCGTGTACTTTCTGTACTTGATTCATTTTCATTATCTGGTTGTTTGTCTGTCGGTGTATATTGTTCAGAAATAGCCTCATCTATAGAAGCTATCACTAATTTTTGCTCTTCACCCATGGTGTTTTCATCACTATTATTGGCTCCAATCTGCATTGCATATTCAATTTCAAAATCATTCAAGGGAGTATTCCCTTCAGCGTATGCTTTGACTTCGGCCTCGCTAGCGTCCACAACTTTGTTATCATCAGGCAGAATTTTTCTTACTTCCCCAACTTCGCTCCCGGTTTCCGCTTGGTCGCACTCTCTCGTCTTTGAATCTTCTGGTTCATCATTGTATGCATCGTCTCCCGAGCTTTCTCTCTCACAGTTTTGTTTGACGTCTGACTCCGGGCTTGATTCCGTATCTGAGATAGAATGTACACTCAGTAGACTTGTACAACCATCAGGTTGTTTCTCGGACATCTCGCTGACATCCGATATTGACGATTGATCATTGGGTTGGTTTTGAGCATCAGACTTGTCATCGAAAGACTCTTTAAGACTGACACGGGAGTTGCTTGAAGCTACTTCAAGTGATTCTTTCGGGGTTTCTTCTTTTCCGTCATCCTTATTCACAATATCGACTTTTTCATCATTCTTTTCGTCAGAGGAGTTGTTGGCGCCAGTGTGGGATGCATTTCCATGTTCTTCTACAAATAAAAACATGGCATAATATAATCGCATTTTCTACATTTTTTTTTTCGTAATAGGCTAATTACTTTTTTGTCAAGAGTAATTCTTCTCCTTCATCGTTACACTTTCAGACAAAAGGACCCGGACTATTTTTGGTGGTGGTGGTGGTGGTGGGGGTGGCTGTGTTTTTCGGGGTGGGAGTGGGGTGGACTGCTTTGGTGCTTGAAAAATTCCAACAAGAGGACCATGATGGTCCTATATCGCTCACCTGAACCAAAATGATATGAGCAACACTTTTGTTCAATTCAATTAATATTTATTACTTTAAGACTGAAAAAGAACTTATGATTAATAAGGTTGTGAAAATCTAACTCATCCGTGATCTAAATTATGGCGCCAAACATTGTATCCAAGTTTTGTCTTGATTGATAAATAATTGTAGATTCTAGAGTATAAACAAGGTCGAAAACAGCAAAAAAACAGCAATCTTATCAAATTCAAGGGCACATAACACTCGACTTTCTGATCAGATAAGACTGAAAATCAAACTTATCCCAGATCTTATGGTCCCTAATATTGTGTCCAAGTTTTGTCTAGATTGATCCATAATTGTAGATTCCAGAGTGTAAACAAGGTCGAAAACAGCAATTTTGTCAAATTCAAGGGCACATAACTCTCGACATTCTCATCAGATCAGACTGAAACTGAAAATCGAACTTATTCGAGATCTTATAGTCTCCAACATTGTGTCCAAGATTTGTCTTGATTGGTCAATAATTGTAGATTCTAGTCTGTACACGAAGTCGAAAACAGTAAAAGACGGCAATTTTGTCAAATTCAAGGGCACATAACTCTTGACTTTCTGATCAGATCAGACTGAAAATCAAACTAATCCCAGATCTTATAGTCCAAAACATTGTATCCAAGTATTGTCTTGATTGATTAATAATTGTAAATTCAAGAGTGTAAACAAGGTTGAAAACAGCCGAAAATGGCAATTTTGTCAATTTCAAGGGCAAGTAACTCTTGACTTTCTGGTCAGATCAGACTGAAAATCTAACTAATCCGAGATCTTATGATCCAAAACATTGTGTCCAAGTTTTGTCTTGATTTATAAATAATTGTAGATTCTAGAGTGTAAACAAGGTTGAAAACAGCCGAAAATGGCAATTTTGTCAAATTCACGGGCACGTAACTCTTGACTTTCTGATCAGATCAGACTGAAAATCAACTCATCTGAGATCTTATAGTCCCCAACATTGTGTCCAAGTTTTGTCTTGATTGATTAACCCTTTCCAAAACGACAAAAGTTAAAGGTGATCCACTATAAAAACTGCCACAAATGACAGAATGGATGTTTATAAAAAATATGATTTGTGTATAATATGGCACAGAAAACATTGAGACAAAATGAGAAACAGCTGGTTATCAGCAGTTTCTTCTTTTGTTTCAATGTTTTCCCAAGCCTACTCTATTAGGGACGTCAAAACCAGGTCTTGTTTGGGAAAGGATTAATAATTGATTCTAGAGCACCCAGTATTTTAACCCATTACCAAACGGCAAAAATTTGGAATAGTCCAAATTCAAAGAAGTTGCAGACGACAATATTAAGTGTATGAAATTTAAACTGTTTTGGCCTCTCTGGGTAGAAAATATTATGGGAATAGAAGAAATTGCTTGTCACAAGCAATTTCTTCATTTTCCACAATGTTTTCCTATGGCATTATCTTGTGAGGAGTGAAAAAGGAGTCAAAAAGAGTCATTGTGTGGTAATGGGTTAAGTGTCTCAAAAGCCATCAATTCAGCCCTGCGTTCAGTAAGACAAAACGTTAGCTCACAGAGCGACCGATTTGTAACAGTTTTCTACTGAACGACCTGTTTACTCCTAACTGTTTGCACCACTTAGCTCACAGATTTGAAGGTGGTGTGCCGAGCTAACAAAGATGGCGGACATGTCCGATTTGCGAATGTAAGTTTTGTTTTATTTGTAAATAGATTATGTATTACCGTACAGTAACTACAATAGAATCAGTCGGGGTGACGTCATAGCCTCACTTTCATTTTTTCATCGAGGGTACAACCTCGGTCTTTATCGTTACGGGATACCAACTTTGAGGCAGATTATTTCAAAAATCCTTCGTTAAAATTCATAAACAAAACTCTTTCTTTAAAGAATGTGATTTAAACTTTCTAACTACCAACGCATTTTTAATAATCAGGCGTAGTCGTCGAGATATTAATGCTGAAAGTTGGTTATGCTTCAACGAAAAAGACCGAAGCTTTCACCTCCACCGAATGAGTGCAGGTCCGCTGACGACGTTTTTGATTGGCTGAAAGAATTGTGCCGACCGTATCAATACACGATTTTTTTAAAATGAAAAGATAAATATGTATAACTTCTGTGACGATTCAACTCATTTTATATGAAAATAAAGCCGATAAATTCGATTGTTTCATGAAAAAGATGTCCCTCTTTGGTACCGCGGTAATGGGTGAAAATAAATAACGTAAGACGAAGTTTTCTTTTTCTATAAGATTAAATTATCCATTCAGTTTAATAAAATATGAAGTATTTTACTGATTTAAAAGAGCCCAACATGGATATATTGACTAGACTGTCTTTTACGGTACCGCGGTATTCAAAACTGTTCATTTGCGGACGAAGAATCGCCTACCAACTGCGTGCATTAGCAAAACTAAAATCAAAATCATTTACTCTAAACTTTGGTGATTACTTTTATCATAATTTCGACTGCATTTACTTTAGAAAGGGAAATCGTGGAATGTTTTCATGTCCCCATTCATTATTGATTTTTCCGGACGCCATTTAGTACTGCGGTACCCAAGAGGACCATCCTACTTTTTCCAGACACTGTTTCATTTGCATTCTTTTTTTTTTTTTTTCAGGGAAGCCGTCCAGCTTATATGACACCACAAACCCTGACTTGGCACCAACATTGAATTTGGGTCACCGAAAAGTTGATGAGCAGTCCACAGCACAGGATGTTTACAGGTATCACCGTTCTTTAGAGCGGATTGAGAAGAAGAAGCAACAGGATACTTTGGAAAGCTTACATCGACTACAAATGGACAGTGCAGCTGAAGCAGTAGGAGCATGTGGAGTACCAAGCCAAATTGATCTTCATTATAGTGCTATCAGTGGTATGGAATGTGAATTACAACGATTTTTGCAAGAAAATGCAGCTTAAAGACAAATTGACATTTGAAAGAAAGAAATTTGATCGTACTTTCTTCAAGGATGACAACGAAAAAGTAAAGTAGTGTACAGGTCTCTCCAAATTTGTTACTTTGGAAACTCATGAGTATTTAGAATCATATATTCCACAGTCTACAGCCAGCATCTTATCAAAATATCAGCTGCTCATAATGACCTTAATGAAACTGAGACTAAACTTATCATTGATGGACCTTGGAGTGAGATTTGGAATCACCAAATCATCTGTATCTCGGTTATTTTTGAATATGCTGGACATAATGTACACACGATTGAAGCGGATGATACTGTGGCCAGATCGTGAACAGTTAAGGGCTACCACACCATTGAGTTTTCGAACACATTTTGGAACAGATATAGCCGTCATCATTGCTTGCTTTGAGATTTTCTTGGAGAGGTCATCCAATCTACAAGCCAGAGCTTTGATGTGGTCATCATACAAACACAACAATACTATTAAGATTTTGATCGGTATTACACCACAAGCCATTGAAGGAACAATTTCTTTTATATCAGAAGGATGGGGTGGACGAACAAGCGACAAGTACATCACGGAACATTCCAACCTCCGATCGGGCAACCACTTTGGCTAAAATTGTTACGGTGTGTTGTACTTTGACCAACTTTTGCGAAGTAGTTGTCCCTTTCAATTGAGACCAGAATATCGATCTTATTTGGAGGGAGTTGCAGACAACAAAATAATTATGTCAAAAGTAGAAAATGTGTATTTTAAAGGACAAAAAATACTGAGAGAAAAGGAGAAGTTGTTGATTTTCAATAATTTCTTATTTTCTCTCAGTGTTTTTCAAAAACAAATTTTATTCAAAATGTCAAGAACAGGTATTGTATGGAAAAGGGTTAACCCCTTCCCAAAAGACAAAATTTTAGACCTCTCCAATTCCAAAGGAGCTGCAGATGACAAAATGAGTGTTAAGTACGCTCTGCTTTGAAGTTGGAAATTTTATCATGGAAAATATTGAGATAAAAGGAAAAATTGCTGATCAACAGCATCTTCTTCTTTTCTCTCAATGTTTTCGCAAGCCATTTATAAAAGAAACATCACAAACAGGTCTTGTTTGGAAAATGGTAACGGTTTTAAGGGAACAATAGGATCTTGATCAGACTGTGTATATTCCCATGTTGGTTTCAAATGTCACAAGGGCTCTTTTTTCAGATCAGCAATTTCTTCTTTTCTGTCAGTGTTTTCCAAAACTACATCTGCTAGGGACACAAAATCAGGTCTTGTTTGGAAGAGATGGAAGAGGACAGCATGGATCCTGATCAGACAGAAAATACTGAGGGAAAAGGTAAAATTGCTGATCATCGACAATTTATCTATTTCTCTCAGTATCTTTTAAAACTTTTTCTGAAAGACGCCAAAAGCAGGTCTTGTTAGGTCTTGTTTTAGAGAAATGCTTTGATCTTGATCAGACTGTGTATGCACAGGTCGATTTAGATCAAAGTTTTTCTCAAATGTCACAAGGACTTTTTTCAGATCAGTAATTTCTTCTTCTGTCAATGTATTGCAACAATATTTTGACTAGGGACATCAAAACTAGGTCGTGATTGGAAAAAGGTGAAGAGAACAGCCTGGATCTTGATCAGACTGCATAATTATGCACAAGCTGATCTACATCCACATTCCATATTGGTCTCAAATGTCATAACATTTGGCTCTTTTTTTCAGAATCAGGCTAAATTATTTCAATGAGGAACTTGTATATTATCTGGACATAAATGTTTGATTTAAAAAAAAAAGAATTTCATAGTTTCAATATGTTTCATCACTGCCATTCTAAAATGTTCTAAAAGCTATGCATTAACATACCATTTACAACATTAAGGAATGACAGTGACAATGATATTTTATTAGATTTTCCAATACATTTTTTAATGCATACATGTACATTATGAATGATATGACCAAATACAGGTATGTTGACTGGGATTCTGCTTAAGTTTATTTCTTTATTTCATTATTAACGTTGCAGAACTTTGCTTCAGCTAAAATCTTTGGAGGTAAATGAGAAAATGCTGATTAACAGTATTTTCTTTTTTTCTGCAAGATTTTACCACCCATCTTAAGCAAATACAAATGACTAAAATGCTGAATACAAATCTAGAATTGACCTTTTATCAAAAGACAAGATTTGGACTGATCAAAATTGAAGATGTCTTAATAAATTTATGCTAGTAAACCCTTTTCTAAATGGCAAAATTAAAGTGTGTTCCAAACTCAAATATTCTGTTTTCATAAACACCCTTTTTGTTGTCCGCAACAGCTTTCAGTATGACCACCCTAAAATTTTGTCATTTGGGAAAGGGTTAAACAAAATGTATGCTGTTCAACATTTCAAGGTTTACTTGAAATGATTAAAGAGAGAAGACCGGGTTTTGATGTTCCATTTAGAAAAAGGCCGCGGCCATAGGGCAGTTGGTAGCGCATCTGCCTTTCATTTGAGAGGTCCCTGGTTCGAAACCCAGCCAAGGCAAATACCCTTACTGACATAAAAGTCACCCATCAATGGTTTGATATCATGAACCTATGTGGGGGAGCAGCTGGAGGCTCGGTAAGGGTGTTGTGGTAGTACTGGTATGACAAACGACATGAATCCATGGTTAGGTGCTCCAGCCGCTGCAATATGACCTTAGTAGTTGAAAACGGCGTAAAACCCCAATGAATCAATCCTTTTAGAAAAGGCTTGAGTAAACATAGAGGCAAGAGAAGAAACTGCTGATAATCATTATTTTCTCCTTTTGCCTCAATATTTAGACTTCCAAATTTTAGATGTTGCAGACAACAAAGTCAAGTGAATGAACTTTTATTTCTTTTTGTCTTTTGGGATAGAAAACATTGTGGGAAAAGAAGAAATTTCTTGTCACACGCAATTTCTTCATTTTCCACAAAGTTTTCCAAAATTTGTTATCTTGTATGGTGTCAAAACTAAGGATGTAATTATGTGGGAAAGGGTTAAGCTGTATTGACCCAGTGTAATTAAAACCTTATTGATGAACCTCAAATGCATAGTGGTTAATGCAAATGATCTAATACAATCATGCATGTACCAGTATGTAATATTAATAGAGAAAAAGAAGAAACAGCTCAAAATGAGCAATTTCTTCTTTTCCCACTATGTTTTTTCTATCTGTTTTTGTATCAAATACATCAAAATCACTGAATACAGTGAAAGCTTTAAAGACTTTATATAAGTTGAAGCTGTAGGGGAACTTTTGA
The DNA here is from genome assembly GCA_963680895.1 of Fragum sueziense. Taxonomy (NCBI): domain Eukaryota; kingdom Metazoa; phylum Mollusca; class Bivalvia; order Cardiida; family Cardiidae; genus Fragum; species Fragum sueziense. The sequence continues at coordinate 32,344,162 of OY804593.1, forward strand.
TGGTGTATACTGTAAAAAATCTCTTAAAAATTTACAAGAAAAAAAACTGGCATCTGGTTTCCAGGACGATATCTTTAAATTTAAAATCTCCGCACATAACCATGTCCAACCATAAATCTACAGCATTAACCGTAAATCTACAGTATGACAGTTACAGGCAAACAGTAACTTTACGGAATTGTCCTGGAAACCAGCTTCCAGGTTGTTTCCCGTAAATCTACATTGAGGTACTGCTACAGTGATACAGTTCTTCATGGTTCCCTGTAGCTGCGATATCGTACTCCATGAACTTTGATTTTGTCGTGTTCATGAAAAAAAGGCCGTTGCACAGAAAATATTGACTCAAAAGGAGAAACTGCTGGTGATTAGCAGTTTCTTCTTTTGTCTCAATGTTTTCCCATGCAATGAAAAGCAGAAAAGGGTCTGGGAAAGGGTTAAGCTGGGTTTTTTTTGTCCTTTTCTTGCTGTTCTTTCCAACTCTCTTCATTACAATCTATACAAAACAAAAACAGCAACTCATGGCTTGATCTAGTAGACATGTCATGATCATGGCACGAAATGATGAGTGCCTCCGGAATGGATCTGAGGTTATGTGTGTCGTATCCTGTCCATGTTGACATTCTGAATAACGTGACGGCTGATAGGCATGATAAAGCTCTAGCTGTCGTGTCCAATGTTCCCAAAAATCGGAAATTAACTCTCTCAATTGCAGACATATCAAAATGAAATAGTCTAAACAGTTGCAACCTCTGGCTTGCCATGATGAAGTTAGTTTAAGACCGCTGTGTTCTTATTCCTCAGATTGAAGATTGGATAAAAGCATAAAGCGTCTAGGACAAGATTTTAATCATTTGCAGGGAGTGTCGAGCAATACATACTTCGTATTTCAGCAATTTGTCAGAGCAGAGATGTGTTGTACCTGTCTCGACCAAGCATTTTTGTTGCACTGTGGCAGTCATCCATCTGCTAGGACAAAACTCGAATCCAAGTTCCAGACTCCTGGTATTCTATTCAGTATGAACGATATTCTTTTCCCTTCTTAACAAAATCAAAAACCGTGGTAGTCTATATAGTTGATTTTCTCATCATTGATTAAATTTCTATAAGTAAAGTTCAGCCAAGCTCTCGAAGGACACCAATAAATGATGGTGGATCTGACATACAAAGAGGTTGAAGACCGATACAGACAGTCTGTTTAAAAATCTGCATGCACCGGTCGTTCGCCATTTCGCGTCAGTCCGTTCATGGTGGGTCTGTACTGTAGTTGGTCAGTCCCCGGCTGAAGCAAAATGTTGCAATCTTTTGTCCTGTTGGTCCGTTTCTTTTTTCTCATTAGCATCATCTTCTTAGTTCTTCCAATGTTTGTTTATTTCGTTGGTTTTCCACTGAAAGGTTTTCAACTGAAAAACATACATCTTAATATTCTAACTAATAAGTTTATAAACTGCAAAAGTACCAACAACATACTGCAAAATCAAGATCTGAAATAAAAGTACTGGCCAGTGGACGTCAAAATGTATAATTATAGATAAAAGTTAGTCAGTTAAAAAAAAATACGAACGAACTTGGTGACGAATCTAACAAACAGTGAAAGCTTTTCTAAATATGCATGTTAAACAACACAATTGAATAGTCTACTGGTTCCAGTATTTACTTTAATCTCAGTGACACGCGCATTAATCGCCATCACCCGCATCAATGCCCTCGTTCCCTGAAAGTTCATTCGCTACAACTTGTAATAATATTTTGTCCGCCATCTTGCGAAACGTTAGTTGTAAACAGACCGTTCAGTAAGACTTGTGGGTGAAAAATCCGGTAGGAGTTTACGTTTTGTCTTACTGAACGCAGGGCTGATGAAAAGTGTAATGTAGTATACAGTACACAGGTTTTGGAAAGTGGCACTAAAGGTAGTAGTCTGGTTCCCGCCTCTAATACACTACGTTATAAAGCTATATTCATAGTAGATTTCAGGTACGGGAACCAGACTATAAAGGTAGAGACTGAGAGTGTAAATCTATTTATATCCTCTACCAAACAAGATAACTCTACTTATACTAAAGGAAAGTAGTGTCAAGTGTTACTTCCCTTAGATTAACACTAGCTTGAAAACAGCCAAAAGTGACAATTTTGCCCAATTCAAGGGCACATAACTCTCATGTTTCTGGTCAGATCAGACTGAAAATTGCCCTCATCCAAGATCTTAAGGTCTCCAAGATTATGTCCAAGTTTTGTCTTGATTGATCAATAATTGTAGATGCCAGAGTGTAAACAAACTTAAAAACAGCATTTTTTGACATTCAAGGGCAGATAACTCCGCACTTTCTGGTCCGATCAGGCCCATAATCGAACTTGTCCGAGAACTTATGATGCTACTTGTTTTGGCCAAGTTTGATCAAGATTGCCTAACTTTTGTGGATGCTAGAGAGTAAACACCCCAAATGTTGACGGACGGACGGACAGACGGACGGACGGCGGACAAAAAGTGACCACAATAACTCACCTCGAGCACTTCGTGCTCAGGTGAGCTAAAAACTAGATAGCCCTGAAAGCCTTGGGTCGCTCCACAGGCCTGAATTTCTTGTAATATCCAATCCAATTTTTTACAATGGTACTTGCGGTTCTTAGACAAAAACAAGGTAAATGAGAGTGTTAATTATTTTGGTTCCTGGATGCAAAACAAACTTTGGGGAAAAAAATAAGAAAAAAACAATGTGGTCAAATTAGAGAGAAACTAAATGATAGATTCATAATTGGGACAGTCTGAGTGAAAACAAAGTCTACTAGACATTTTTTTTTTCAAATTCAAGGGCACATAATTCAGGATGTAAACTGGTCGAGCTCAAAATTACATTTAGGTAAGATCTTGTGGTCACCCACATTCTGTCAAGCTTTCATTTTGACTGGTCAATGTTTGTGGCTGAAAAAGTGAAAACAGGATGTAGCCTAATTAGGTCTAGTCGAAATCTGTATTTTTTGTAGTTCAGGGGCACATAACTCAGGATAATTCAATATAGCATGGAAAATATTGAGACAATGGGAGAAAATAATGGTTTTCAGAATGCTTGATAACATCATGTTCTTGCCTTTTCCCAAACAGTTTCTATTAGAGACACGCGTTATGGACGTGATGTGGACGTGACGTTGAGTATGTGACCAGCGATTTAGTATTTTCCAAAATGATGATAAGATATAATTTTTGTCCGAAATATCGCTCATATTTCGGCCTTGATGTCTCTGATAGAAATCGTTTGTAGAAACATCGGGGGAAAAGTTGATATAATCAGTGTTTAGATATCAAGAGTTTATTAGATCTAGATCTATATCCCACGAGGAAAAAATATGTAATTTTGTCATAATTTGTGAAATGGTTGAAAACGAATTTGCGTTTCACGTACCTTGACAGTGCCTGTTGGTCTCTTTCTTTTCCCGCTTTCTATTCTGTCTATCCTCTCTTTGTTCTTTCTTCAATACATCCCGCACAAGATCGTCAATTCGTCTACGTTTTCCAGGCTTCTCTGTCTTCCGTAACAAAGTTTTGACGTTTGTACCACCACGTTTATTGCGGCTCTCTCCCGCACAACAAACTAAATTACCCATTTGGTAATCAAAAATATAGATCTATTTGCAGATTTACAAGAAACATTTTCAACGATTTTTAAGACACTTTTGGCTAACGACTAGTGTGCGTTTCAACTAGTAACGTCGACGTAAGACGTCGATATGGAAACGACGTCAATTAATGTATCACGTGATACGCAGATTTCTGGAGCGTTATTTTACTTATTTTCTTCAGAGTTTAACGTTTTCCTTGGAAAATCGAACTTCAGTCGTAGGCCTATTATTTCATAATTTCTACGTTTTGAATAATAAAAAAATATTTTGCAGCTTCGTGATCTAACGTTTCATTGCGTACCACGTGATACGCTTTCTTGAATTGCGTTACTCGGGATAAAGGGTTTACGTAGCCTACGTTGTGTAGATCAAAGAAACTTAACCCCTTTCCAAAACATGTGATTTTATTGTCCAAAACCGTAAAGAATCAGAAATCAATAAGGGTAAAGAAAACGTGCTTATTACAAAGATTTTCTTATTTCCTATTTTCACCCTTTCCAACACATGGAATCTTTTTGACTCCCCCAAAAGTAAATGCTTTGGAAAACATTGTAGGAAATGAAGAAATTGCTACAAGTAATTTCTTCATTTCTCGCTATGTTTCTACCCGAAAGGGAAAATACTTTCCATTCACTGGAAATTGTCGTCTGCAACATCTTTAAATTTGGAGCAGTCAAAAATTTTGCCGTCTGGAAACCACAGTGTAACATTGAATCGAGAGGGATTAAAATAAGTTGAAGAAACTTGCTCCCCAATCGATGTAAAATAAATACGTTCAAAGGAACGTCTGAAGAAATTGACTGTCGCATGAGTCGCCTTTTCAAGACTGGTTTACACTGTAGAGTCTGGGAAAGGATTATCTGGAATTATTCGAATGAGTAACTCCTTCGGAGATAGATGAATTGTTAAATTTCAAAGCAGACGACCGAGTAAATACCACAGAAACGTATTGAGAAAATATGGGTAGTGGGTATTATGTACGAAAACCTTTTTCTTTTTCTGAATTCTCCAGTTAGTATTTAACTGGCGGAATGACAAAATGTGGCCAATTTGAATTCGGTTTAACCCTCTCCCAAACAAAACCTGGTTTTAACGTCCGGTCCCAATTAATACAGGCTTGGGAAAACATTAAAACATAAGAAGAAACTGCTGATAATCAGCAGTTTCTCCGTTTGTCTCAATATTTTTTATGCCATATTGTACACAAATTCTATCTTTAAGTTACATTCCATTTAAATTTGGCCGTGTGGGAAAGGGTTAAACGGGTGTGGCGGTTAAACGTCAGGAAATCGCTGGATGTGGTAGATCTTTTAAAGAACAGCTGACATAAAATTTTGACAGCAACATTTTTCTTGGTTAATAATTTTCATCAACTAACTTTTCTAAAAGATCTACTACACCCGGTGGATGTATTTCCGCATTCCCTGCTGCAAATCGTTTCTAATCAGTCACGTATTGACACAGGAATTGAAGATTTACACCAATTGTGTCACATGATTCTCCACCGCGATTTTTTAAGAAATCGATAGCTCATTGCACGTACATTTAACAAGAGGGCCAAGATGGCCCTGTATCGCTCCACTGGCTTTTAGACATTTAGATTACGAACTTCTTCAAGGAATACAATAGAGGTCTATTTAAAGAAGATTCATGCTACACCAGAATGAAATCCAATAAGTGATTAATAGTACGGCGCGTTGTGTAATTCTGTTTGATGTAAATGAAAGAGGTTTAAATCAAATGGATTCGTAAAAAGGATAAGTAGACATCACCAAAAAAGTTTGATGGACAGCCGTGGGCCTTAAAATGAACTTTATATACTCAGCAAAAGAGCTAACGCATCACTTTTTAAAATTGCATTACTTCTTTATTGTCAAAGATTCAGATTTATAATTTGGCAAATGTTTATCCCACAAGTTTCCGCACTCATTCATAAAACTATTTCTAAGTTTTCTTTCTTATGTGACCGTGTCTTACGAAAGGGGGCCAAAACAGTTTTTGGCTCGTGTAACTTGTGATCTTTCTCAATCATTTTTGTTTGAATTGATTTTGAAAACTGGTTTATTGTGAAATTAAAGTCTGAAAAAATCAATTTTCTATCTAACATAGCAAGGGCTGTTCCGGGACAACGTAGCTCGCATAGAAAATGTCAATTTTTCAAGGTCAAGGTCACAAGGTCAAATTTTATAGTGTTAGGTGAAAGGGCTTGCTGGGGCATGTCTATGTGTGAAATATCAAGACTGCATCTTATACAGTTCATAAGATATAGACCGATACGTTTTTGTCTACGTAACCTACGTCACCGTCGACGCCATCAATGATACCTACGACACTAGTGATGTAAAAATGCCTCTACGGGAATACATTACGCGCCCATAAAAAGTTAAAGCCGTCGGTTTGTTTTTTGAAGGGTAACTTTTATAAACAGAAACCCTTTCAGCCTATACAAAAGGTATGAAAGTTATGCGTGAATTTTCCATTTTAATCAAATTTCAGACTTTATGAATTTTAGAATTAAGGGTGTCCTTATTAAAAGTTCAATATTTTAAAAGATACGGTAACATTTACTATGAAATTTCATATATCTCTTATCAAATGGTAGTAGTCGGCATTTGCAAATTTTGAAGGTATTCTGTATATTCGTAAAAAAAAATATCAAAGATCTGAGTGATGCGTTAGCAGTTTTGCCGAGTATACGAGGGTTGTCCCAGTAAATCGTGGACTTTGCTCACAGTATTTTTATTTGAAGTCCGATTGTCAAAATATTCTGCAAATAATTTCCTACGTATAACCTCAGAACAATAGATGTATTGTTGATATAGTTAAAAGTACAACTTTTGAATTGTGCAAGGTCGATTATGCCCATGTATGCGTACCCGGCGCAACCCAAATAAGCGCGTTGAAATTAACATTTGCGTGTTCAATAAAACAATATTATTCGGCCATGTTAGCGTTTTGGGCCAAAGCGTAACATCTGGATGTAGGGACATTCTTGTGACATCGCCACAGCAAATTTCGAGCGTCAACTGTTATTTCTTTGAAAATTACGCATATTTGATTATTTGTCGTTGAAATCACAACCAAGTTAAAATGGCGACGTCAGAGGAAGATAAAGCGCGCACAACAGCGATCCAGCCCTGTTTGCAAACCCGCATCACATCAAATGATACGTACAAGAAATTGTAAGACACAGACAGATAAAGCATTGTTTTAAGGAACCTTTATACGGCTTGAGATTGATGTTCCGAGTCTACAGGGAGCCGTTCACCCGTCATTTTTACCGGACCTCTACCTTTGGACTTTGCGTAAATTACTCAACAAAGTCACATCTAGGGGTAAATGATTTCTGGACAGAAAAGAGTCGATGTTTGAGATTTAAAAAAGTCAAACATTCATTGAAAAGTGGACGGTTTAGTGACATGTTAAAAAAGTGGGTAAAACGACACCTAGTGTATATGACACAAGGTAAAATACTTCGAAAAAGAGTATCATTATGTACAAAACGACAGGGTACGAATAGATGACGGCGTCAGCGTGCGCCGGGTCCGCGTACCTTATTGTGTTGAATTGTGCATACAGAGACTATATTTGAGAACATGTTTGCGAAATTTTGCATGCATACTCTGGATATATTCCTATTATATACCTGAAAATTGGAAACTTGTGCAATTTTTATGTTCCATACAGTAAGCCCAGTCCACGATTTACTGGGACAACCCTCGTATATGACGTCATAAAAGTTACGTTTTTATTTAACGCGTTCTTCTTTAGTTTTCCCATATAATTTCATGTTCACCTAATTATCACATCAATGGAAACTTTTATGATATGTTGTCCGTATCTGATCTCCCCATATTACATATTTGTTGATTGATTGAAGCAGAAAATCCTGCGTTATCTGCCCTTGAATGTAAAAAATAAGTGTTTTGTCTTTTTGTTCACTATTACATCTACAAATTTTAGAACATCTTGACAAAACCTTGATAAAACATTGGTCATGACAAGACCTTGCATGGATGTATCTTTCAGCTTGATCTGAACCTCACATCTAGAGTTATGTGCCCTTGAATTTGACAAAAGCTACCGTTTTTCACTCTATCTTCGCCATAATAGCAACAAATGTTGACCAATTATAGCAAAACTTTTTTTACAAAATGTTGGTGACTGTAGAACTTTGCTTCAGACATTTTTTTGTTCGATTGCAATTTCATGTCTAGATCTCGAGTTATGTGCGGCAAAATTTCTATTTTTTACTTTATTTTCCATCTTTCAGCCACAAATACATGTATTGACCAATTCAAACAAAACTTGGACAAAACATTTGTGACTATAAGACCTTGCATAAGTGGAATATTTAGCTTGATCGGAGTCTTACATCCATAGTTATGGGCCCTGGAATTGGACAAAATTTCCTTTTCAACCATGTTTTCTCTATAATTACCACAAATATTAATCAATTATGACAAAACAAAATGTTGTTGACTTTAAGACTTTATATATGTGATTTTATTTAGCTTGATCGGACGTAAACAGTCGGAGTTATGTGCCCTTGAATTTATCAAATAAAAGGTATAAACTTTCTGTTGCCTCTTATTTCCACAATTATGGACGAATTGAGCGAAATTTTGGACAGAAATTTGGGTACTATAAGATCTTGCATCAGTGTGATTTTTAGGTTGATCGAAACGTAACATCCTGAGTTATAAACCCTTGAATTTGACTAAATTCGCTTTTCGGCCTTTGTTGTTACTATAACAGCCAACACTATTGACTAATTAAGACGAAATTTGGAAGAAATATTGGTGACCGTGGGATCTTGCTTAAGAGCGATTTTTAGCTTGATTGGAATCAAGCATTCAGAGTTATGTGCCTTGGTTTAGACAAAATTGCATATACGGCTTTATTTTAGCCACAAATATTGGTCAATTATATACTAGAACAAAAAAGATACGCAACCCCAATTTTTCGAAATAATTTCTACCAAATATGTTTTAAATGGATATTGAGTACATTTTTGATATTCCTGCCTCCATATGCATACATACAGTGTCGTTTCTTTCAGATGTCGTAAACTCATCACGTGATACATAGTGAATTGTTAAAAACTGATTATCCCCCTGCCTTGTTTTCTAAATGACTACTATCAAAACAAATTTTCTTCAAACACAACCTAAAACATAGACCAAGAAGATGCCAAAGCATTCATACACTTCTTGTTACCCTACGCATAGCACGGCTACGCCAAACCCAGCGCCAACCTGCTGTACGGATGTTGTTTGTTTGAAAAGGTCAAATTGTTGTCGCAAGACATTGTTGGGGCAACAAATCGAAACATGTTCGACTATTTACGCTGTTGGCTCTAAATGGGATCACAACCGATCGAGCACGGAGCGGACGTGCAAGAGATATGACGTCAATGCAGGACCGTATCATCAGGTTAACCCCACTTACGGGATAGACCGCTAATAAATCGCATGGACTTCACAACATTCGAATATCGGACCAAACTAAACGAAAGAGAATGTGTCTTTCGACCTACATTCTCTTTTTTTTGTCAAAATGGGTTGACGCCCGGTGTAAACTGGGTGTTTTCTTATTAATGGAATTTGCTACAAACAAGATTTTGTTGACTTTATAAGGTGAAATGTTATTGCTTAAAATGCATCACATTTTATTCAAATTTGATTTGATGTCTTTGCGTAAAAAGGAATTGAAATGGAAGTTGCGTTTCTTTTTTGTTTCAGTATATAAAACTTAACTTTAAGATCTTTCAAACATGTGATTCTTTAGCTTAATTGGAACATCACAGCTAGAGTTATGTGCCATTGAATTTGACAAAATTGCCTTTTCGAGCCACAAATATTTACCAATTTAGATGAAACTTACAAGAAATGGGAAGCTTCCGTAAGGGCGATTGTTAGCTTGGTCGGAATCAAACATTTAAATTAGAATAATTTGCTCTTGAAATTTTACAAAATTGCATCTTCAGTATTATTTTTTTCAGTGTAACAGCCACGAATATTGACTAATAAAAAGAAAACTTTATGCATTATGTTGATGACTATAAAAGCTTGCATCAGTAAAATTTTCATCTGAATAGCAATGTCACGTCTAGAGTAATGTGCCATTGAATTTTTCAAAATTGCCGCTTTTAACAAAATTTTGACAAAATGTTGGGGACCATCTGATCTTGCATATGTGGATTTTTTTATTGATCTGGATCACACATCTAAAGTTAATATAGAATGTGAAATTGCCTTTTTTACTTTTCTTTCACTATAATAGCTTCAAATATAAACCAATCAAAACAAAACTTTACTGAATTGTTTGTGCATGTATTGTCATTGACCTGTTTAATGTTCTGATTAATAAAGTTCAGTTCATTGAAAAATTATAAGGGCCAAAACGTTATATAAACTTTAGAAACAAGAGGGCCAAGATGGCCCTAGATCGCTCACCTGAATTCATAGTTGAGATACTGGCAAGACCATGAAATCAATCTTTTAACGTTAGAAGAATACAAGAGTGACAATGGCAATTTTGCCAAATTCAAAGGCATAAAACTAAGGACTTTCTGTTCTGAAACAATTTGGAAAGGGCTTAAACCTTGGCTGGGAAAGGGCTTAATCTTTACCAAGACAGAAAAGAAATAGACTGTTCAAATTTGAAATAGCGCGGCAAGAGAAGGCATTAAGATTATCTGTAGCTCTATCTTTTATCAGATAAGAGCTCCATTATCAGATAAGGCAGCCCTTTATTTATTTTGGACGGTCTATTATTGACTTTAGACAGTCTAACTATTTACTTAAGCAATGATTGCTGATAAGCTGATACCTGGTCTAAATAAATTTGTCTGAATTCCTCACTTGAAAATTCCCTAACCCACAACATAGGGCTTCTTTGCTTGTAAAGTGATGCTTTGAACACATTTCACAATGATTGAGCAAATATTGTAATAAATTCTTACAACAAAAACAAGATTTGACCCACTGACCCAGTTTTTGACCTTGCATGACCCAAGTTTTCAATGACATACAGACATCATCAAAATAAATGTCCTGAGCAATTTTCAAAATACTTGAGCCAAAATTGGAACTTCCACAGCAAAAAGAAGGGACACATTACCTTTGACCTTGTGACCTAGTTTTGGACCTCACACAACAAACTTTTTAAATGGACCTAAATATCCAAAAGAAAAATATTCTGAGCCATTTAACAAGATTTTAGCCAAAATTGGCACTTCTAGACTAATAAATGTAATTCTTGATATTTGACCTTGATCCCTAGTTTTTGACCTTGCATGACAAACTTTTTACATGACCTTTATATCATTAAAAAAACATTCTTAGAAATTTTCATAAAAATTTGGCCAAAAATGGGCACTTCTGAGCAAAAAGAAGGATTTTATCAAACAGACCTAGTGACCTAATTTTTGACCTCACATGACCCAATTTTTATCAGAACCTAGATATCCACCAAAAAAAGATTCTGGGCAATTTTCACAAGATTTGAGCCAAAGGTAGCACTTTTAGAGCAAAAAGAAGGATTTTAAATCATTTGACCTAGTGACCTACATTTTAACCTGGCATGACCTACTTTTTGAAATGACCTAGATATCATCAAGACAAATATTCTGGTCAATTTTCACAATGATTGAGCCAATACTGTGACTCCTAGAGCAAAAATAAGATTTGACCTAGTGACCTACTTTTTGAGCCCATTCTGACCCCGATCCCAATTCTTTGAAGTATTTTGAAAAAGGATGACCCAAGGATCATATCTGTGAAATTTCATCCAATTCTGCCAAACACTTTAGGAGGAGAAGATTTTTTTATGATTGTGGACGGACGGACAGACAGACGGACGCCGGACAACAGACCGATCACAATACCTCACCTTGAGCACTTCGTACTCAGGTGAGCTAATAAAACACAATTATTTACCCCACCCACCACTTTTTTCCTCTGTGATTTGGTCATGCGCATTTTTTAATGTCATGAGATTTAGTTTTTCATCAAGTTCTAGCCTTTGTCTTACATTTTGTGGGACCTAGATTATTATTAATGCAATATCTTGAGCTCTACGTGGATTTTTTCGTCTGATAGAATAAAACACCCCGATTTCCCCACCCACCAATCTTTTTCCCTCTATTGCAGTCTTAGTACAATACACAATGTCACGAATTTTTGTTTTTCTATATTGTCCGGCCTTTGGCTAATATTCTGTGACAATTCAATTATTTCAAATGCAATATCTCGAGCTCAAACTCGAATTAGAGCTTTTTGAGCTATACTCATAGAGCAACCTCTAAATATGAAAATTGCCGAAAAATAATTATGACAATGGTGTGTTCTATTCCTGTAAATGTACATGTCAAATTTTGTAAAGGTATGATTATTATTAAAAAAGTTATGCCCATTTTTAAAATTACGGGTTCGAAATTTTGTAAATTTAAGTCACCATTTCTCCTATTATTTTTAATTTTACAGCTGTCCATCAAAGTTAAATGATTAGAGCAATGTCTTAAGATCATGAAATCGTATGATGGAAACCTCTTTCACTTATATCAAGCAGAACCTAAAAAATGGACATAACGCACCGTACTATAAGGAGCAGAAATGTTTTTAAAATTTTCTTAAAATTACACTGTTTAATATAGCAAAAAACAAGTCTAGCCTACAACGGCCAAGCTTTTCATCTGATCGTGAAGGAATTTGGAAGAGATTCATGCAAGGAAGATTCCTGTGGAGTTTGGTTGAAATTAGTCCTGTAGTTTTGGAAAGAAGATTGTTTAACAATTTTCAAAAATTCAATTTAATTAAATTTATTAAAATCTAAGTTCTACACGAAAATTATATTTTAAGGAATTTAGGAGATAAATGCAAGGAAGATTCGTGTGAAGTTTGGTTAAAATTGGTCCAGTATTTTTGGAAAAGAAGATTTTTCGAAAATTTAATTTAATTCAATTAATCAAAATTTAAGTTCTACATAGATTTTTTTTAAGGAATCAAGAACATTTCTGTAAAGTTTGGTTGAAATTGGTCCAGTAGTTTTGGAGAAGAAGAATTTTTAAAGATTTTTCGAAAATTTAATTTAATTAAAATTTAAGTTCTACATAGAAATTATTTTTTTGAAGGAATTAAGAAGAGATTAATGCAAGGAACATTTCTGTAAAGTTTGGTTGAAATTGGTCCTGTTGTTTTGGAGAAGAAATTTTTTTAAAGATTTTTCGAAAATTTAAATCAATTAAATTATTTAAAATTCAAGATCTGCGCGGATTTTATTCTTTTGAAAGAATTTGGTTGAGATTCATGCAAGGATGATTAGTGTGAAGTTTGGTTGAAATTGGTCCAGTAGTTTTGGAGAAGAAAATTTTTTAAAGATTTTTCGAAAATTTAAATCAATTAAAATTCAAGTTCTGCGCAGATTGTATTCTTTTGAAGGAATTTGGTAGAGATTCATGCAAGGAAGATTTCTGTGAAGTTTGGTTGTAATTGGTCCAGTAGTTTTGGAGAAGAAGATGTTTGAAAATTGTTTACGCACGGACGCACGCACGCACGGACGCACACAGGGCCATGACATAAGCCCCGCTGGCCTTCGGCCAGTGGAGCTAAAAATTATTCCCACTCCTTGACGTTTTTTTTTTAAATCCTACGAACTTAAGACTTTGGAAAATATTTTGGAAAATGAAGAAATTGCATGTAACAAGCAATTTCTTTATCACACGCAATTTCTTTATTTCCCTCGATTTCTGCCAAAAAGACCTAGAATGTTTATCTTCATTCACTCGAATCTGGCGTCTGCAAAATCTTTAAAATTGGTCCTGTCTAAAACTTTGCTGTTTGGTAATGAAATGTAGTGACAGCATGTCTGCAGTCCAGATGTAAAGCGTCAGCCTCCAAATCAAGTGGTTCCAAGTTCAATACAAGGCACAGCAGGTTTATCATTGACTTTCCAAAACAAGAGCCATCATAGACGGATTATGCTCCCCGAATAAGTGTTTGTCACAAAATAAAAACATTCATTCATTAAGCCCCATTTTCCCATGATGCATTTTTTGTACACACATTATTTATAGAATATGGTCTAGAACATCTCATTTATCACATAAGTACAAAATTAAATTCTGCCCATTAAATGATGAGAAATTAGAGAAAAACTAATTTTTACATTAAGGCACCTTTTTCCATGACGCTGCCTCAAATTAAGAAACGGAGAAAAAAGTTCCTAGGGATTATCCCAGGGAGTTCACATGTGAAGTTTCATTGAATTTGGTCCAAGGGTTGCCAAGATCTGGCTGTGGACGGAAGGACAGACACACGGACAGACAGCGTGGCGACTATATGCTCCCCCGAAATTTTTTTCAGGGAGCATAAAAATGATTCACTGTCCCCCACATTTGGTAGGTATCTGATACAGTTTCCAGGAATCAAAATTGCAAGAGATTAATCCTTTTCCAAAAGGCAAATATATGGAGTTCAAATGTTTTTACGTGAAAGTCACTGCAGACAACAAAATGTGTACAGGTGAATATAGACTGGGCAAAATAAAGAACAGAAATATGCTGGTTATCAGCAGCTTCCTCTTTTGGCTCAATGCTTTCCTAACCCGTTTCTATTAGGGACATAAAAAAATATCTTGTTTGAAAAATGGTTAATAGAAGTTGTACCATATTGGTTTAACCCTTTGCCAAACAACAAAATTTGGACATGTCAAAATTTATATATTATTTACATGCTGAAGACTACAACATTAATGCAATTGTCAAAATTAGAATCCACATTGACATGCTGGAAAATATTGAGGAAAAGGGAGAAAATGCTGATTTTCAGCATTTTATTACTTCAGTCTTCAGTCTTTTCTAAAGCTTTAACATTATTGCCCCAAAAAGTGTATTTTTGAGAAAGGGTTGAATGGGTATGAAAATAACAGAAAGCACTTTGACTACAACAGAAGTTTTAATGATTTAAACCTGAATCAAGAAGAAATAGCACAAGTTTGATGTAGTGTAATCACGGTGGATAATCACGTGATGTAACAATTTCAGAAAATAATCAATAATTTTGTAAATATGGGACAGATTTGATTTCGGTTTGAAGCAGAGAAGGTGGACAGACGTCACACATTAGATGAACGTGTTTCTTTTTTTTCAAATCAACCGATAGAAAAGTTATTGAAGATAAACCAAAATTTTGGTTTATCTTCATTAACTTTTTTGTCAGTTGATTTTTCAAAACTCTACTGTGTACAGCTTATTTCTGACATTTTCCCAATTTCTCTGCTTCAAACCAAATACAAATTGGTCAAGTATTGACAAAAATGTTGACAATTTTCTGAAATTCTAAGTCATGTGATTAACCAACATGCTAATGGTAGAACAAAGAGAGTACATAAGTTGTGGGAACAACATTTCAAAATACATCTTGTGACTTTTGTAAAGAAAAAGGCTTATTATACGTCCTTTAAAATTTGGATGAGTTACTTTGTTAACAAATCCATTTCTTGCCGGGTTTTTTTTTTTTTTTTTGCATTTAATTTTTTGCACATAAAAACTTTTTGTTAAAGAAAATTTCGTCTCACTGGAAACAAATTGCGAATAAATTTTAAACTAGAGGATGATTTATTTTTTTTTATTTTTTATTGTATTTCAAAAACTGAAAGGTGTACTAATATCATGACATATCGCCTTACAAATCCAATAAAGAAAAATTCTATTCAAAGGGAAAAGGCTAATTCAAAAGTGTAGAATATCTATGTGCTTTACATATGTAAGTTATACCTATACCCACAAAACAATATTCAGAAAACAATAAAGTTTATAAGTATCATTTCCGTCACAAATAAATATCCTTATAGTCAGAACAATTTTCTTCAGTCTACAACCCCACATTGGCTATTTGCGCACACCTTTACATGATATCAGAGCTGACTATGGCCACACCCCTCTCGTAGAAGCTGTGATCTTTTCCTGACCCTTCACCCTCCGTCTCGAAGTCGAGCGTGAACAACAGCTGCTGGCGCACACTGTTCAGATAGACTGGAAGTGTCACTTTGTTCTCAGGTACTGGACCTTCAAGTCTAAAATAAACATTGGGGACATGTAAGCTTCAACTATTTTCTTTAACCATTTACAAGAAGAATCAAGAGGATAAAATTTTAAACTATGAAAAAGAACAAAATATATTTGTGAAACACTAATGTCCCTGAAAAGGCCAATTCGAACACAGACAGACAGACAAGAGTAAAAGAATATGCCCCAAAAATGATAAAGAAAACAGCATAAACTGACAGAACTTCAGATCTGTTTGAACACAGGACTCTCTTTTATTCTCTTTTTCTCCTATATGGACTTTTGATTAAGTGGAAACGGCTTGAACACAGGCTGAGCTCTCATTTCTTGGCACAAATAACGTTTCAATTAGACTAATCATATTTTGTTGGGGTAAAAAATACTCAGTGGATAAGTATGCTCCACTTTCTTCAATCAATCAACCAAATAAATAGAATGGCTTATCGTTTCTGTTTGAAGTCTAAGTTTGATGCAGATGAATTACACAGTGAAAGAGACATTTTGTAAGTCACTTCACACAACAATGTTTAA
The DNA here is from genome assembly GCA_963680895.1 of Fragum sueziense. Lineage (NCBI taxonomy): Eukaryota > Metazoa > Mollusca > Bivalvia > Cardiida > Cardiidae > Fragum > Fragum sueziense. Next base: position 32,360,375 of record OY804593.1, read on the forward strand.
CTGCTTTTCAACCAAAACCTTGTAACTGCAGCTTAACACAAGCTGCAGTTACAAGTTTTTTGTTTATGAAATAATAACAAGTTTAGCGGTCTTTATTGCGCAAATAAAACCCGATGTGTGACGGACTACATGTGTAGGTAAAAACCGAGGCGCAAAGCTCCGAGGTATTTGCCATAACATGTAGTCCAGAGCACAGAGGTTTTTATTATAGGGTTAATTCACGTTTTTGAGGTCGTTAACATTCTCAGAGGCCCAAAAAATGCGTTATCGCCTGAGACCGAAGGTCGAGGGCGATAACCCATTTTGTGGGCCTCTGAGAATGTTAACGACCGAAAAAACGTGAATTGACGCTATTATTGCATAAAATATGAAGAATTTGCAAAGAAATGTAATAAAATAAGACGAATAACTGAAAAACTTTGTGAAAATTTAGCCACATTTTCACCGACAGACACCAGAGTTTTCCGGCATTCGACTCGACATATATCGAGTAAGTCCGATATCCACTAGACGGGCCGTTAGATTTTCATCTCGTAGCTATGTAGTCAAGTTTCATCGCATTTTTACTGACATAATCTTCATTTGGGTTGGCAAAATCGTAACAATATTCGACTAAGTTTTCTTTTGGAAACATACTCTGGATATTCTAACGTTCATTTCAGTGCGGGTACAGTAATAAAACAAAAGGTCCGAGGTAGATCTCTGGTTCGTTTCAGACATTCGTTAATTTCGATAAAAAACAAAGTTGTAAAGGAAAAATTGCAGTAACTAAAAGAAGAACAAGAAACACATAGGCTTACCATCACATTTGACCTAGACCACAACCACTCAATTCTAATTTATATTCTTCCATGTCCACGAAATCCACTTTTAGTTCAAAATCTGTCAGCTGCCCGTTTGACGTTTGTTTACCTTTTGATTCCAAGAATTTTAAAAACCTATGTCACTAGAGTTATATTACGTCATCAGATATGGTTACACTGGGAGGCCTAGTTTTATTGGGGTATAAACTGGAAATGGGGTCTTATAAGAATTTACATCGCGGAAAAGGGAAATGACAAAATTTCGGCTTTATTTTCAATTTTCTGAAGCACTCACAACAATTATCCCCGATCGAGGATATGTGAATGCAAAACTGGTCCGATAATGCACGTGAATTTACTGAATAACGACTGTTTTTGACAATATCAGACTGATTTTTGCTTGTTATCCAATGCCAATAACAGACTGAAAAGACACATTTTAGGCAATAATGCATAATAAAGACCGCTTAACTTGTTATAATCTCCATTATAACACTCAACAAGAGCTGTCACTGTAAGATGACAATGCCCCCGACACCGCTTTGATTTTAAATTATGGCCAATCTATGTTCAAGGTCAAGGTCATCCAGGGGTCAAGGTCACCAAAGTATGTGCCTACAGAAAGGTATTGTACCAAGGAATGTTGTGGTAAAGTATGAAGCGAATATGTTAAGTAATAAGGAAGTTATGGCCAATGTTAAAGTTTTTGGACGGAATGACGGACAGACAGACAGACAGACGGACGGACGGACAAGTCAAATTTATGATGCCTCCCTATCGGGGGCATAAAAATAACAAAACGCACATTCGAAATGTGTTATTTTGTGAAAATTCTGCCATGAACTAGTTTTCGGCGTAGGAAACGCATTGGCGGTCAAGTGACGTCATTGATGACATAGTTTGACGTTACCTTGACGCTACATGACGTTTTGGCGCATACACAAAGCATAAATACATAGTCATTATTGATCAAATAAAACCCGATGCAGTTCTTCTTTCGCTATATGGATTTTACGGAAACGTGTTATAATGAACTAGAAATCTATCACTGAAGGTGATGAAAATACCCCCGCCACCACCTTTGTTCAGACAAGCGTTTTTGTTGAATCAAGAGCCATAAGTCAGAAATTGTCAATCCGATTTTCTTGAAATTTGGTCACATCAGGGGCCATAACTCAGAAAGTATCGGTCCAATTTCCGTGAAATTTGAGTCTTGCACATCTACAGGTCACAATGAACACTTGTGCCAAGTATGAATTAAATCGGTCCACAAGTGTAGGAGTGTTCCGGACAAGCATTTTTTGTCAAATCAGGGGCAATAACTCAGAAAGTAATGGTCGGATTTTCGTGAAATTTGCGTCTTGCACATCTACAGGTCCTAATGCACACATGTGCCAAGTATGAAGCAAATCGGACAGTAACTGTAGGAGGAGTTATCCGGACAAGCATTTTTTGTCAAATCAGGGGCAATAACTCAGAAAGTAATGGTTGGATTTTCGTGAAATTTGCGTCTTGCACATCTACATGTCCTAATGCATACCTGTGCCAAGTATGAATCAAATCGGACAGTAACTGTAGGAGGAGTTGTCCGGACAAGCATTTTTGGTTCAAATCAGGGGCCATAACTCAGAAAGTATCGGTCCGATTTCCGTGAAATTTGCGTCTTGAACATCTACACGTCCTAATGCACACATGTGCCAAGTATGAAGCAAATCAGACAGTAACTGTAGGAGGAGTTGTCCGGACAATCACTTTTGGGTCAAATCAGGGGCCATAACTCAAAAAGTATCAGTCTGATATCCGTGAAATTTGCGTCTTGCACATCTACAGGTCACAATGAACACTTGTGCCAAGTATGAATTAAATCAGTCCACAAGTGTAGGAGTTATCCGGACAAGCATTTTTTGTCAAATCAGGGGCAATAACTCAGAAAGTAACAGTCGGATTTTCAAGAAATTTGCGTCTTGCACATCTACAAGTCCTAATGCACACATGTGCCAAGTATGAAGCAAATTGGACAGTAACTGTAGGAGGAGTTGTCCGGACAAGCATTTTTTTCGTAAAATCAGGGGCCATAACTCAGAAAGTAACAGTCAGATTTTCAGGAAATTTGCGTCTTGCACATCTACACGTCCTAATGCACACCTGTGCCAAGTATGAAGCAAATCGGACAGTAACTGTAGGAGGAGTTGTCCGGACAAGCATTTTTGGGTAAAATCAGGGGCCATAACTCAAAAAGCATCGATCGATTTCCGTGAAATTTGCGTCTTGCACATCTACAGGTCACAATGAACACTTGTGCCAAGTATGAACTAAATCGGTCAACAAGTGTAGGAGGAGTTGTCCGGACAAAGTTTTGGAGACAGACCAACAAACCAACAAACCAACCATCCAACCACTGGACCGACAGGCTGATTCCAGTATACCCCCTCCAAACTTCGTTTGCGGGGGTATAAAAACAACATTTAACTTACTTGATCCACCTCAACAATGTCAAGGGCAGGTCAGTCGAGATGGTAGCAGATAGCTGTAGTTTGTTGTTTTTACACATGGCCCCCTGTAACTTGAGACCTGTCACACAGAAACTGTAGGGATCTAGAGCTGCCGACTTCCCATCTGTCACCTTTACCTATATACAGTAAACAATCAATACCAGTACATACATAGAGTACAGGTCGCATTTCTTCCCCTTAGACACTCAGCTGCCATGGACAAAAGAATTTTAGTTGGAAAATCATGGTGATGTAACGTTGTGACCCCGCATTTTCCCTTCTTAATTTCCACGCATCACCATGAGTCACGGTGGCGGATGGAAATTTGTGGTGATCACAGCGATCTTCACAATTTTCCACCCACAGAGTGGAGATGCCAGGAATAGTCTAAGCTTGTCTAAAGAGAACTTAAAGTAATTTTGTCTAAAACTGGCACGTGCTCTTTATAATATCATCTATATATCTAATCCATTATTTGAATTAAAGATTGGGTGAGCTGTTCTTGCACATTTTCTTGATTGATGAATTAATAACTTTTAAACAATCTACCTAAAACAGAGTTGCAATTAAAGGAATGTTCTACAAAAAAGAATGTCCGTCTTTTACTAGATTTCCTAGCAAATATCAAATAAATCTATCTATCTATAAAGGACATGCATAACTATAGAAAGTGCAGCCATCATATATGTATATCTAGACAATGATCATTTATGTGTTTGAAAAGAATGTGCAATCAATCTATGATCTGTTTTGAAATCCAGCTAGCCAACCATCATGGATTTTGTATGAAAGGAAATCACTTACATCTAGATAAAGCTCCTCTAGTGACCAGCTGTTAGCCTGAGCCACATATTGTCTAGTGGCAGTGATGTAGGCTTCAGAGATAAACAGTCCACCTAGCCAGACATGTAAATTCTGAAATATCAAGAATTAGAGTGTTATATTTACTTATCAACTATTTTCTTTTGTTCAGTCTTCCAAAGACTGTTTAATATTGAAGGACTTTAAGTATGACTTATGCAAATTAAATTGAACTAGAAAAGATGCAAATTTTAGACAGGGAGGCCAAGAAAACAGCCAAGTAAAGCATAGCATGGTCCTTGACTACTTGTTATAGTCATCAAAATAAACCCGAGAATACTTTAATTTCAAAGGAAAAGTCCTTAAGAAAACATTTCAAAAGCAGGGTCAATACTTATGCAGATGCCCCAGTTTAATCTTGTTACCTTTTAAAATCTTGAAGAGTATTTCTGTATAAATTAACAAGCAAAATAAGGTCAAATCTCTATGACAACTTAAGTTTATTGTCTGGTAACAGGTTAGGTAAGTTTTACCTTGAGTTCTTTAGCACCCCCTTGTTGTGTGACCTGAACCACCGACTGTAGCTGTTTAATTCTCTGACTAAAGTCTGTTATCCATTGTATAACAGTGACTCCCGCAGGTACAGTGTATCTACGCCAGGTCTGGGGGATCATCCCTGCAAATGAAACAATGGTCCTTTGATTTAACATTTGTCACCTTTAACACTAAATATTCTATTTACTTTGGCAGGCAGCATAGAATAAGATCAGCCTGCACAAATGTGCAGTCTGATCTCATTCTATTCACCATGCTCGTTTGTAACATTGAATATTCAAGACAGTCTGGCAGGCAGATGTGCAGTCTGACCTTATTCTTTGCTGTGTGATTCATCATTTCTTATTTTTCGCTTATTTTTTCTGTGCTATTTTGTCCACAAATTTTGTCTTCATCAACATCCATTTTGTAGTCCTCCATAGCTTTCAATTAGCACTGTCTAGAATTTTGTTGTTTTGGAAAGGGTTAAACTAAATACTATTTTAAGCCTCTCTTACAACCGGTCGTACGTCCTCCTGCGTGCGGTCTGCGTCTAAAACGTGCGTGTAGTCGTGCGATGCACGCATGTGCAACGTACGATTTTGGTTGACGCAACCACGGCGCAGACTGGTGCACGCAGCAAAGAATTGACTGGACAATTCTTTGCTACAACCATTCTGCGTCTATTAGAACACCAGGAGCACGCAAGACAGAAGTACTGAGCACGCACGACAGACGTGCGTGTGACGCAGGGAACATTATACTGAAATTCCAGAAAATTGCCAAACAATGCGTACTTTTCTTGAAAGAGATTCATACTTTTGACCAGCTTTGAATGCAAAATATTTTAGACGCTCTTACAACCTGTTGTGCGTCTTTATAAATTGTGTGATTTTGCAGAGTTTTAAAACATATGATTTATAAGGACGCACGATAGGTTGTAAGAGAGGCTTAACATGTGTGATAAATTGCATTAAGGTAGTCCACCCCTAATGAGATTCCCATGACGTCGGCATCATTCGGGCGCTATCGGAAACACTTGGCAGTGGAACTCTCCACTGCCAAATGATTATGACTGCGCCCGAATAGGTTCGGATACGTAACAATATCTTTTGAGCATCAAAATGGCCACATTACGGGTATTCTACCTTAAAACCAGGATTTTTAACTAACCTTTAGCTAGATCAGCCATCATGGACCTATGATGGTTTGTGGGTTTCTTGTCTCCTACACACACTTGTAACACATCCTGCAGGTCCTTCCTCACATCACCCAGTAGTTTAGCTCCCACATTCACCTCTCTCTCAAAGAACCGGAACAACGGATCCTTGATATTCTCCACAGTACGCTTCATAGCTCCTACAGTCTGAAATAGTAGATAGAAGGAAGGTTTATTTTAGGAAAAGGTTCTATTACAATGAAGCCACTAGACCTTACAAAATTATGATAAAATAAACATGCTATTAAAACAACACTTGCAAGAATCAGACAAAAATGCACAAGTAACATCAAACTTTAGTATCAAACTATGAGCATAAAATATGAATTGATGGAGGTGTAGAAATAAATTCTTTCCTTTTTTCAGACAAAATTTTATTTTTCACATTTGGTTGTGTGTCTGCATCAAATATTTAATTGGACAGATAAACTTTTGTTTCACCAAGGAGTTTCTTTTTTTATATTCACAAGAGAATAAAAAATATCCATAAATTGGATTTGCTAGGTGACAGGTTTGGAAGGAAAGTTGTGCTATGAGGGTCTTTATGCTTTTTCTTTGGAATCCAGAAAAATATCTAGGTACGCAAATTGAGCATCCTACTGACAAATAAATATTTCAGATAGAGAAGAATCTAAATTTTTTTTCTTACACAAGTTAATGCTAAAATTCAAAAATAATCTGCCACCAAAATCAAATAATAATGAACATAAAGTCATGCAAGAACTTAATCCAATTATACATAGCTGCAAAATAAATTTGGCCTTAAACTCCAAAAAGTATTTACATCTCCCAAAATGATGAATCTTACCTTTTTTCAACAAAAGCAAACCAACCTCCCATACTTTTTTTTCATTTAAGATCAACAAGATTTTTATGATTAATAGCTTTTGATGGAAAATGGAAACAAGACAAACAAACAAGTGTGACTAAGGTAACATCTTTGTAGGATGTATACTAACACTGTTTTTTAAGTTCGACCTATTTGTTTTCCCTTTAATTCTATAGCAGAAGATTCATATCATTCGTTTTTTCCTTTCTTTTTACTACTACAGCAATACCAATGATATAACATGATTAAAATTCAGTCAATCATGTTAGTTGCTCAGTCAACCAACTACGTTGTTCAGTCACTTGTTTGTTCCTCCTAGAAATGCATTACCTGATGGAAGTTTTGGATGAATTCATTGTAGAAGTTTCATAATTTAAATCCGAATCTGTTTTCAAAGAAATCTACAGCAAAGTTTTCAGAAAAGGTTTACAAACTTCAGTATATTTTCTAAAGGAATTGCATTTACTTTCCAATTAACCTATTACCAGACAACTAAATTTTAGACTAGTAGAAAGTCAAACATGTTGCAGAGGACATTTTCAAGTGAATAAATTTGATAATCTGTTGATCATTTGGAGAAGAAAACATTGTGGGATATGATGAAATTGCTTTTTACAAGCAATTTCTTCATTTTCCACAATGTTTTCCAAAGCCTTTATCTTGTGGGGTATCAAAAAGCATCAATGTCTGGAAATGGGTTAAATAAAGTGCCAAAAAGTTTGCAATCAATTGAATTCCTGTCCCTTTCATCAGGTAATTGGTGAAGCATAATTTGGCAGAAGTCCAGATTGTATTATTCTTATTGTACAAATGTGAATCTCAATGTTCAAATTCAGAATTTAAATTTTGTCTGAAATCAGTTGTTGAGGGAAAAGAAGATTATGCTAACAATCACAATTCTCTTCTATCAAATCACTCAATGGTTTCCAGTCGATAACTTCCCCATATTCCATTTCTGATACAAGTAAACTATGGTGAAGATGGCCCATGTGACAATCAATACCAAAACAGATCTATATCAATCTTTGCAAACACACAGTCTGTTCAGGACCAATGATATTCTCATATAACACTAAGACAGTGACATTTTTATAGTTTCTTCCAGTAACTTAGGGCATATCTTTTTGGCCAAGCTTGATATGTAATGACATCTTCAACCATGTTAGTTTAGAAATAGAGCCAAAGTTTGATATATGGGATAGGGTTAAAGGCTTCAATAATTAGACAACAACCTGGATTCCTGCCAATGTGAAGGGCACCTTGTTCATTTAGATGGGTAGGCATGTGTAGGTGATCATTATGAAACTTACCATGTCTTCACATTGCTAGTCAACAAAACTACAGTGTTAGTACAATTCTTATGTTTATGTTGTTTTAATGACAGGACAATTACTAAATCAACTAGAACTGTCGCAAAGCGGACAAATACCCCCCACTAGGGCCTTGTCACTGAAAAAGTGCTATCGGTCAAAAGGTTCTTGACTTAGAGCATGGATACGGATTTTAAACAAAGTCCAACTGTGACCTTGACCTTTGACCTTGGTGACCCCAAAACAATAGGGCACCTCCTTGAGCCCCATGGGCAACAACTGTGTAAAGTTTCTTGATCCTAGGTCAAACGGTTCTGGAGTTAGAACACAGAAACCAAATTGTAAATTTTGACTATCCCCCCCCCCCCTCATTAAAAAGTTCAAAGTGGCATAACTCTGAAACTAATGACTGGATCAAGATGAAAATTGCAGGTGCACAACTTCATATGATAGGAAACATCCTGATAAAATTTCAGAAAAATTGGTCGAAAACTATTGGAGGAGAAGAGGACACAAGATTATGTCCACGGACGGACGGACAGACGGACAACTTGATTCCAGTATACCCCCCCCCCCCCTAACTTTGTTGTGGGGGGTATAATCATTAAGATTGGCAACATGAATGATCTAAATTACATTTGTAAACAAAAAAATTGATAAGCCTTTCAAAACGTTTCCATTGTAATAAGGAACAAGAGTGCCATCGTCACAATATACGCCGCCACTTATAAAACTTGAGACAAAAAAATGACATTGACAAGGATTTATAAATATTCACTGAAAAACCTTTAAAAAATTGTGTTCACAAAAAGGTTTTTATAAATATCCAGTGAAAAACCTGGAAGGAATTGCATTCACGAGGCTGAAATATCATTAAGCCCCAGAGACTAAGATTGAAGGGGGCATAATTCTGGCAAAAATCAATGAACCATGAAATCCTTCCTTCATGCACATCTACCAATTGAGGTGATAACATCCACCAAGTTTCATTAAGATCCAGCCAGAAACTTAGGAGGAGTTGTGTTGACAAGGCTGCAATTTCAATAAGCCCCAGAGACTAAGTTTTTAAGGGGCATAACTCAGGCAAAAATCAACGAACCATAAAATCCTTCCTTCATGCACATCTACCAATTGAGGTGATAACATTGACCAAGTTTCATTAAGATCCAGTCAGAAACTTAGGAGGAGTTGTGTTGACAAGCCTGCAATTTCAATAAGCCCCAGAGACTAAGTTTTTAAGGGGCGTAACTCAGGCAAAAATCGACGAACCATAAAATCCTTCCTTCATGCACATCTACCAATTGAGGTGATAACATTGACCAAGTTTCAAGAAGATCCAGCCAGAAACTTAGGAGGAGTTGCGTTGACAAGCCTGCAATTTCAATAAGCCCCAGAGACTAAGTTTTTAAGGGGCGTAACTCAGGCAAAAATCGACGAACCATAAAATCCTTCCTTCATGCACATCTACCAATTGAGGTGATAACATTGACCAAGTTTCAAGAAGATCCAGCCAGAAACTTAGGAGGAGTTGCGTTGACAAGGCTGCAATTTCAATAAGCCCCAGAGACTAAGTTTTTAAGGGGCATAACTCAGGCAAAAATCAACGAACCATAAAATCCTTCCTTCATGCACATCTACCAATTGAGGTGATAACATTGACCAAGTTTCAAGAAGATCCAGCCAGAAACTTAGGAGGAGTTGCGTTGACAAGAAAAGTGGACGTACGTACGGACGGACGGACGGACGGACGGACGGATGGACGGACGGACGGACAGACGGAGAAGATGACGCCAATATACGTCCGCCTCCGGCGGCGTATAAAAACAAGATGTGTGTGTGTGTGTGAAACACCAATGTCCCCGAAAAGGCAAATGTTGGCAAATGTTAAGTTTTAATGTTAAGTTTCGGACTGACAGATGGACGGACAGACAGAAGTAAAATAATACGGGCATATTTTTTTTCACCTTAACAACTAAAACGGTTGTGTCAAGACAACTGGTTTCAAGCGTTTGACAGCCATCTAGCTTGAAATGTGGAAAAGTTATGGTCTGGACAGCAAATTTGAAATCAACATGTGACTGTCAACAACATCATCTCCTTTTGAGCCATAATCATTAGACATAGGCTGACTTTGATTGGGACTATAGCCTGAGCTATTGTAGCTATTGCTCCAAACAAAGTTACAAACACTAATAGTGAGAGTTGTTTCCGCAAGACTGTTCTGACCCCAGGCCATCCAAGCCATTACGCCATTTGGAACTCCTCAGATAAACAGTGGGTCAGTGTTGAGGTAAGCAAAGATTTTGACTGGCAGACACAGAACGTGGCTGAATCTAATAGACAGAAGGGCGCTGATTCCCAATAATGGGTCAAGCTATTGTCCCAATCAAAGTCAGCCATAGACAAATTTAGGACAAACAGACTAATCTAGGTAACACAGAAATCTAGAAGTAGTATTCAACATGGCATTCAACACTTCAAAGTTTTTACAAGGACAGTATCAGACAACCCACCTTGGGTACCAGGTCCATCCAAGTTTTGACAGAGGAGTGAAGTGTTCTCATCCATGCTGGACGTCCATCCGCGAGTCTCTTCTCTGACTCTTCTGGTGTCGCAGCTGAATCTAGGTCGTCATCATCCTCCAACAACTCAACCTACAAAATTGATGAAATCTCTTAATTAACCCTTTCCCAAACGGCAAGATTTTCGGGTAATCTGCTTCAAAAACTGCTAAAAATGACAAAATGGAAGTTATTAAAGATAGAATTTGTGTAACATATTGCATGGAAAATATTGAGACAAAAGGAGAAACTGCTGGTTATCAGCAGTTTCTTCTTTTGTCTCAATATTTTCCCAAGCCTATTCAATTTTGGACGTCAAAACCAGGCCTTGTTTGGGAAAGTGTTAATGCCGTTTCTAAACAAACCTATTTTTGATGGCCTTATTCATGCTTTGGGCCATGTAATATAATGGTTGAATGCAAAAAGTACAATTTCCAAAACAGCAAAAATACTGACCATTCTTAATTTTGTGTTTGAAAAGAGTTGCAGAGTACAAAATGATTTAAATTAACAGTAGAAACAGTGATAATCAAAGCACAGAAAATACATCATCAGCATTTTCATCTTTTGCCTGAATGTAATCGAAAGCATTTCCTATTAGGGAAGTCAAAACAAGGTCTTCTTTGGGAGGGAATTCAATAACAAGACATCACTTTTAAAATACAGCAATAGTTAACAAAACATGATCAAGGCATAATCAGAAGTATCTATTGCAGTTTTTTTTTTCAAAGCTAAATATTATTTCTGTGGAACATATAAGTTGCCCACCTTCATGAGTTTAGCAATCATATCAGATCCCAGGTTGGTGAGTAGCACTTTCTTCTTTTGCCTCAATGTTTTCTCAAACATTCTCCATTACGGATGCCAAACCAGGTCTTGTTTGGGAAAGGTTTAAGTTACCCACCTTCATAAGTTTAGCAATCATATCAGATCCCAGGTTGGTCAGTAACACTTTCTCAGCATTGTTGGGTAACCCCAGCCAAGACGGGGTTTGTCTATCCTGATCCAAGTCTTCAGCAAACTTGATGAATTCTTCCCGCTGAACACTGTCTGGCATGACAATCTTACAGAATTCTATAGCAGTTCAATTGTTAAAGCAAATGGAAATTTTGTGCAATGTAGCTCAGAAAATATTGAGGCAAAAGTAGAAAGTGCTGATTATCAGCACTTTCTTCTTTTGCCTCAATGTTTTCTCAAATCTTCTCTATTCGGAACATCAAAGGCAGGTCCCGGTTTCTCAAAAAAACTTAAGTACATTCTCATGCTCAAAACTGAGCACCGTGCTCAGATCGCACGAAATTCATGTGAACTTCAATCGAATACCCTCCAACGTTGGAGAGTATCACTTTGAAGTTGAGCATGTTCTCATGAGAATATACTTAAGTTTTTTCGAGAAACCTGGACCAGGTCTTGTTTGGGAAAGGGCTAAATTACCCACCTTCATGAGTTTAGCAATCATATCAGATCCGAGGTTGGTCAGTAGCACTTTCTCAGCATTGTTGGGTAATCCCAGCCAGGACGGAGTTTGTCTATCCTGATCCAAGTCTTCAGTAAACTTTATGAATTCTTCCCTCCGAACACTGTCTGGCATGACAATCTTACAGAATTCTATAGCAGTTCAGTTGTTAAAGCAGATGGGAATTTTCAGCAACGTACATCAGAAAATATTGAGGCTAAAGGAGAAAGTGCTGATTATCAGCACTTTCTTCATTTGCCTCAATATTTTCTCAAACATTCTCTATTAGGGACATCAAATCCAGGTCATGTTTGGGAAAGGGCTAAATTACCAACCTTCATGAGTTTAGCAATCATATCAGATCCCAGGTTGGTCAGTAGCACTTTCTCAGCATTGTTGGGTAATCCCAGCCAGGACGGGGTTTGTCTATCCTGATCCAAGTCTTCAGCAAACTTGATGAATTCTTCCCTTCGAACACTGTCCGGCATGACGATCTTACGGCCTGTACCGTCCTTGTTGGATACAAGTGTGAAATCTCCCTCAAAACTCTTGGCTGAGAATAGTTTGTGGATGAAGGATGTCAGTAAACGCTGAAAAAATAGATTTGAGACCTTTCTTATTACACAGTGATTTCAAGAGATATACTAATGCTTAATAAAAGAAACCCATTAATAAGCAGACAAGTTGGAAACAAGAGTGCCATCGTCACAATATACGCCGCCACTTATAAAACTTGAGACAAAAAAATGACATTGACAAGGATTTATAAATATTCACTGAAAAACCTGTAAAAAATTGTGTTCACAAAAAGGTTTTTATAAATATCCAGTGAAAAACCTGGAAGGAATTGCGTTCACGAGGCTAAAATATCATTAAGCCCCAGAGACTACGATTGAAGGGGGCATAATTCAGGCAAAAATCAATGAACCATAAAATCCTTACTTCATGCACATCTACCAAATGAGGTAATAACATCCACCAAGTTTCAGCCCCAAAGACTAAGTTTTAAGGGGGCATAACTCTGGAAAAAATCAATGAACCATAAAATTCTTATTACATGCACATCTACTTATTGAGGTGATAACATTGAACAAGTGACATTAAGATCCAGCCAGAAACTTAGGAGGAGTTGCGTTGACAAGGCTGCAATTTCAACTAGAACTGTCGCAAAGCGGACAAATACCCCCCACTAGCGCGTTGTCACTGAAAAAGTGCTAAAGTTTAAAGTGGCATAACTCTGAAACTACTGCCTGGATCAACATGAAAATTGCAGGTGCACAACTTCATATGATAGGGAACAACCTGCTAAAATTTCAGCAAAATCGGTCAAAAACTGTGGGAGGAGAAGAGGACACAAAATTATGTCCACGGACGGACGGACGGACGGACAGACGGACGGACGGACAACCTGAATCCAGTATACCCCCCCATAACTTTGTTGTGGGGGGTATAATAAGCCCCAGAGACTAAGATTGAAGGGGGCATAACTCTGACAAAAGTCAATGAACCATAAAATCCTTCCTTCATGCACATCTACCAATTAAGGTTATAACATTGACCAAGTTTCATTTAGATCCAGCCAGAAACTTAGGAGTTGTGTTGACAAGCCTGCAATTTCAATAAGCCCAAGAGACTAAGTTTTTAAGGGGCATAACTCTGGCAAAAATCGACGAACCATAAAATCCTTCCTTCATGCACATCTACCAATTGAGGTGATAACATTGACCAAGTTTCATTAAGATCCAGCCAGAAACTTAGGAGGAGTTGCGTTGACAAGGCTGCAATTTAAATAAGCCCCAGAGACTAAGTTTTTAAGGGGCATAACTCAGGCAAAAATTGACGAACCATAAAATCCTTCCTTCATGCACATCTACCAATTGAGGTAATAAAATTGACCAAGTTTCATTAAGATCCAGCCAGAAACTTAGGAGGAGTTGCGTTGACAAGGCTGCAATTTCAATAAGCCCCAGAGACTAAGTTTTTAAGGGGCATAACTCAGGCAAAAATCGATGAACCATAAAATCCTTCCTTCATGCACATCTACCAATTGAGGTGATAACATTGACCAAGTTTCAAGAAGATCCAGCCATAAACTTAGGAGGAGTTGCGTTGACAAGAAAAGTGGACGGACGTACGGACGGACGGACGGACGGACAGACGGAGAAGATGACGCCAATATATGTCCGCCTCCGGCGGCGTATAAAAACTTGTATAAATCAGTAATTCACATCATTTACTAATTCATCAAAGATATGTTGATGAGCAATACCAAGTAAATTTAACTGATAATGACATCTACTCATGATTCAAGTAAAGCAGAAAATCAGCATGACTTGGTTGAATCACATATTTAGGTCTAAAGTAAGGCATGGGTTTAATGTATGAAAAATGACTTATTGCTTTCTTGTTGTTCAGAGATGCTTATCAGTATTAGGGTGAGAAGCTACTATTTTTATGTCTGAACTTCTCCTGTGTTTTTTATTTGGACATAAAACATGCATTCCTTTTAAAACTCGCTGTAAATCTTTGGAGACTAGAAGACATGCTTCCCAAACATACACAAGAGAAGTCGGATCGATTGGAAGCATGTCTCATTACTTTATCATGGTTTATCTTCATGTGTAACTTTAAAATAATCCTAAACCTTAGGACAACAATGTAAGGTTTATAATCACCTGATCAAACTTGTTGTCAATCTTTCCACCATAGATACACTGTGACAGTAATGTCTTCATGGCATCCCATGGTACCTTCTCTGGGGGCAAGTTGGTTCGACCCTGCAAATTATATTATCACAAAAGTTTTTGAAAACTACCATAATTACTATATTATAATAGAGGAACAAGATGTGTTTGTGAAACACCAATGCCTCCGAAATGGTGATTTTTCTAAAATGTTAAGTTTTCGTGTTAAGGGCTGATTAGGAATGTCAAATGACCTTGAGGAAGGTCATAATGCATAGAACAGATAGATATGAATGAAATCTGGTGTTTAAATCACTGCATCTTCAGTGAAAGTCAAACCCAAAACATACACACTGTACATGTAAATTTTCCTGCTCGTAATTTTAAGGAAAGACTTGGAGCTCATCACGTGACATTTACAGAATTCTTTGCTATATTACTTTAGTCTTTTTACACTTAATGAATGACAACAGACTCTAAATGCAATAGTTTGTATTATTGCTTATTATTTTTTCAATAGTCACAACACTAATCAAGAGTCAGCTAATTAGCATATCTACATACCAGAGCAACAGAATCAATCCAGGTATCCAACATGTCACAAGCTACTCTCAGATCTGATTCTGTAAACTCATACTTCTTGGCCCAGCCTAGTGGGGTATATCTCATTCTCTCTTGTACAATAGCGTGGAACCAGGCCAGGAGGAAATACAGTCTTGACCTCTCATTAGGCTCCTGGAAATCAACGAAAGGTAAAAAAAATATTATTTTAGCATAATTTCTTCAAACAGTATACACCGAAACAAAGCTTCTCAACCCAATAACAAATTCTCATCTTATCCTAGTAAAGAAATTTTGTTGATTAAATTTGTTATTTCTTTCAAACAGGGCAACATATAAGAGTGGCTGAAGACATTCTTAATTTTTCATTTCAAATCCAAACCCTAAATTGTGGGTACTCCTTTGAATTGAATCAGCGAAACAATTCTAATGAGTACCACTACAAAGGGGTTGATGAACATTTAGTGAAATATTTAATTTTGAAAAGCCATCACCCTCTCTTATCTGTAACTCTGTTTCACAATTTTCAACCCTATTGTGCTCAAAATTTCAAATTTGCTGAGAAATATGACATTCATCAGTACTACCGTTGTCACTTACCTTACACATTCTTGTAGCTGGTATAGTGCTGAATGTCCTCAATAAGTTAGCTGGAACACCTGGTGGGGGCTCAAACGTGAATACACGACCTGCTCTCAGTAAGTTGGTGGTTAACTAAGAAATATGACATTCATCAGTAGAACAATCTCACATACCTTACACATTCTAGTAGCTGGTATAGTACTGAAGGTCCTCAATAAGTTAGCTGGAACACCTGGTGGGGGCTCAAACGTGAACACACGACCTGCTCTCAGTAAGTTGGTTGGGAGCTGAAGTCACAATACAAAACATTTGTATCCATTACTAGGTTCAAACTTGTAACAAGTTGAAAATTGCAAGTCTATGGATAAAACATACATATTGTCACTTTTCATCAAAAACCTTGTTACTGCAGCTTGTTTCAAGCTGCAGTTAGGAAGTTTTCGATGAAAAGCAGTGATATTTTGTTTCAATGATGCTTGAAGTTAATTTCCCAATTGTAGCACATTAAAGGCACCTAACCATGCTCCAGTTCTAGTACATTGAAGATACCTAACCATGGTATTTCTCACATCAGTACCAACAAGATGTCAAATCTGAGCCACTTTTTGCTAATCCAACACAGACAATGTCTAAAAAAAAATCAAATAAAGGAAATAGTCCAATGTAAGTACATGCTGCTTTATGTCTAGACTAAACAAAACAATGTTTATCTTGTATTTGACATTATTCATGATATCGCTTCTTTTCAACGAAAGCTCATAACTGCAGCTTGTTTCAAGCTGCAGTAACGAGATATTCGTTGAAAAGCGATAAAATCAAACAAAAGACTTACTTTTGGGTTAATTTCCATGGTGAGGAAGAGTCTAAAGCTAGGATGAGGTGTCAGATTGTGCAGTTTCTTCTCCAGCTGTACAAGCCATTGTGGCGCCAGGTGAACGTTCTTCAACATGACCCAGCGACCAGACTTGCATGAAGAATTAATCACCTTCTCTGCTTGTGTGAATCCCTCGGCTGAACCTGTTGTATCACAAAATTATAAATGAGACTTGAACAATTGTTACACATGTCAACTCAAACAACTGAATATTTTTAAAATTGATTCATTTAAGGCGCCAAAAAGTAATTACTGATAATCTTTAATCTTATATCCAAATTTTCTATTCAAAAGGCTACTAAGCAAATGCCTGACCTTTTTACTAATACAAATTTCCTAAATTTTGTTGAATTGTCTAACAAGCATTCTTGTAGCCTTTTTAACTTTTCTTAGAAATTATAGTAGAAAAGACAACAAAACAGATAAGAAGAGAACATCACTAGATATTTACAACCCTTATCATTTCACTTGATATTAGATAAACAACAAACCTTTTATTAAAATATACTCATTCAGTTTTAGACTTTAAGTTTGAATGATTGAATGGAGTTTTACATCTCACTCTACAACTAAGGTCATACAGAGACAGGACCTTGGTTTAAATTCTCATCAAATAGACTGAAATGACCGCAGATCAAACCAATGACCCCAGTATTACAAGTCCAGAGTGTTACCACTGCCCCAAATCTGCCCCTGGTCAAAGTTTGAACAAATCTTGATAGTGTATTAAGAAAGTGCACTTACCTATTGCAATAGAGGATATCTGTTTGCCGAGTTCAGCAGCTAAATCATCTACTCTACTACTGGCATCATAACCAGGTACAGAGCACATTAATACAGGGGTGCTGGCCTTCAGCTACAAATAGATTTTGGAGATTTCTGGGTTAGAAACATTAACCCTTGTCGCATTTACTACAATTTCTTTCAAAACAGTCATAACATAATAGGTCTAACAACATCATTTTTTTGTCTTTATTTCTTAAAGAAATCCATAGAAAATTCCAAGCTTTAATTGGATATGTATGCAGTGTAAATACAGATCAGATTGCATGTATATGTAGGCTGATCTTCATCAATTGTGCCAACAAAAGTACGATCTATACCAGACAGAAAGGTTCAAAGTTAGAATCTAAGTGAAAGTATGATATTTTTTTCTAAGCTTATAAAAATAGGGAATGATTTTATCCAGTTAACCTTGACATTATTACAGACAAACAATAGTATTTCATAAGTGTTGTTATAAATTAACGTGACTACGGCTTGAATCAAGCCGTAGTTACGATATTTTATAATAACATAAACAATTTATCAATACATAACCGTAAACCCAGTCTATTTTTAGCACAAAATTATTTGCTATTGTGGGTACTAACCTCTTTCTCTACAATATCAGCCAGGTTCAGTTCCTTGTCAGCAGCATGAGCGAAGCTCGCACCCAGCACCTTCTCCACAAACACTCGAGCCATGGCCGTCAGTCTGTCTGGTCTGAACGCTTGTATCACCAACAATCCATTCACAGACTTTCCTATTAGGCCTGCAAAAAGCATACAAATATGTGAAATGTAGCTACAAAATGTAAATGTATTTGAATGTAGACTTGTGCAAGTATATTCAATTAATGATAGAATGAAAACTACAAATACAAGCTTACTTTCTTCTTTCTCTTGACCCATTACCAGACGGTAAAATTTTGGACTCTTCAAATTTTAAAGGGGCTGCAGACAACAATTTCAAGTTGATGAAATTTTGAAAGTATTTCAATTTTGGGTTAGATAACATTGTGGAAAATGAATATATTGCTTGTTACATACTTAAAATTACTTTTGAAGGAAAGTCGGGACTGATAGATCACTTACTCAGTTCTTTATCTCCCTCCCAGATTTGTGGGATGTCTTGTTCAGGTGCAGCACTTTCTATCCAGGGCTGTATCTCCTATAGATTATAAATCATTCATTTTCAATTATCATCATGACCTCATTACGTGTTTTTAACCAACTTTACTGCCTAACATGTGCATGAAAGAACTCAAAGTTGTTATCATATTAGAATGAAATACTCCAACCAATTTCATGGCCCATCATTTGAATCAGGGTGGTTGCAACATTTGCTATTGCTGAACTCTCTTCATGTGTTTGTGAAAAACCAATGCCCCCGGAATGGCCAATGTAAACTTTTTGGACAGATAGAGGAGCGGACAGACAGACGGACAGAAACAAGTTAAACAATATGTACCGATCTTTCGATACGGGGGCATAAAAATATGTTATTGTTCAGAACTGATGCCATATTTTTAGTAAAGTTCATTTTCAAAATGCAGGCAGACATATGTGTATCAAAATATAGATTAATTTCAATGCTGAGGCACAAAGGTGTCTCTTTATGCTATTTTTTTCAAACCATCTACCCATAATTTAGTGTTCAATATTTACATAATAAAGCCTTCAATAATAAGTCATACAAACCTTTTTCTTCTGATAAGCAAGCAAGAGAAAACAAAATTGGTAATCAATATTTTTCTTTCACAAATTATTATACCATTTTGACAAATATTCAAGCAATAAGTTAAGAATATTTCAGTTTGAATCAAACAAGTTTGGGTTCACACATTCCAGTTTAAATTTTACATAAACATTAAGATCTCTCAACAATTACACACAATTGTTTCAAATTGCCAATCAAATGTTAACATAAATCTATTAAAACATATGATGACAATAAAACCTTTTCGAGAACTTCAATAATGGTTCTCGCCAAAATCTGCCAAGCAGATATACAACACCACAGCAACAAATAAGAGGGGTAAAGTCATTCTAATTTTGTTATATCAAATGCTCATTTGAATAATCTCGATGAGATGATTCATACGAGTATCCACAACATAGGGTTTGATAAACACAGTAAAAGAATAAATGAAAGATTGCATTCTTGCATTTCTAACTTTGTTACTTCAAATCCAAACCCCATGTTGTGGATACTCATTTGAATCATCTGAATGAGATGATTCAAATGAGTACCCACAACATTGGGTTTGATGAAGAATAAATGAAATATTGCATTTTGGAAGGCCATTACCATCTCAGATTTGTAGCTCAGTATCACTGATAAAGTTGTTTGATAAAATTATACTATATTTACCACGCTATCTTTGACTTTCTCAATGATGTTCTTGAACTGTTTGAGTTGTCCAAGTCTGTACACTGCCTCAACCTGTTAATAATCAATTAAGAAAATACATGAACAATTCTAGATATAGTGTTCAAACTGTAAAATATATCCAGACTTAAAATATCGGCTGAATTTCACATACCAACCACCAATAAAAATTGGCATTTCCCCAACAACCTCTCAAAGGCCTTACTCTTATGGAATATTGTAATTGGGTAATGTAACCAAGTCAATGCACTGACCAACTGCAAGACACAGCTCTTGCTTTAAGCAACAAAGGTCCCCTGATGAGTTCAAACCATTGAAGAAACCGGTCAGAAAGTGATTTAAACTGGAAGAATGTCTCTATGTTTCCCATCCAGCCATTTTGCAGTATTTGTCTCTAAATACTGTCAAATAAGTATTAGTTCAACACATTGGACCTTATTCAATCGACAATTAATTTCTTCCTTTTTTATAACATACACACGAGATTAGCAAAGACCCATGTCTCATTCTATCAGATGAAAATTGAATTTTGAAAACCATCAATACCTGTTGTTGATTCAAGCCCTTGATGTCAGCAGTAGGCTTGGACTTGAGTATCTTTTCTTGACTCCTCAAGAACTGGTTAAACTCTGCATCATAGGTCTGTTCACTGTAAACCAAAACAACAAACTATTAATAAATGATTTTTGTCATGTACACTTATCTTAGGAGTCTTTATTTGATGCTCTGAATCTAGTTGTATTATCACTTAAAAAATTTCTGAACCATTTATTTTCAACATCAAGTCAGATTAACCCTTTTTAAACCACAAAATTTAAAGAGACATTTCAGATTTTTTGTCATAAATTTTACTTTTATTTTTATCTGGAAGAGCATATTTCCCTATTATGAAAAATCTGAAAATTTCAAGCCAAAATATTGCGCCGTTTTCGAGAAATTTATATTTTTGTGTTAAAATTGAACAAATAGTTGTGGGTTTGAGTTTATTGGGGTTTTACGCCGTTTTCAACTACCAGGGTCATATCGCGGCGGCTGGAGCACCTAACCGTGGGTTCCTGGCATTTCTCGCACCAGTACAACCACAATATCCAAACCGAGCCTCCAGCTGCTCTCTCACATAGATGATTCACACCCATTGGTGAGAGACAAATGACTTTTGTCAAATGTCAGAATGGATACTGGCCGAGCCGGGGTTCGAACTCGAGACCCCTGGATTGAAAGACTCCGACGCAACCGACTGAGCTATCCGGGCTCGGCACAAATAGTTGTGGACAACAGTTCAGATTTATATGCAATTTATCGATTATGTCTCAACTTTAAACGCGTGTTTCTCGCTTATTGGCAACAACTTAAAAAAAAAACTAATAGTATTTATACTCATTAGAATAACCAATCTTGGCATCTAGACATACTTTAAAAAATTGAAATTGGAATGAAATGTCCCTTTAAGGGTTAACCTATTTGAAAGCAGCTGTAAGCTGCTAAATAGATGTTTATAAAGAAAGGGATATGCGTCCAAAAAATCACTGAAAATATTCTAGCAAATGTAGAAAATACTGATTATCAGCTTTTTCTTTTTCTGCCTAAATGTTTTGCGGAGACCATTTTAAAGGGCACATCAAAACCAAGTCTCATTTTGTTATTTAAGTTTATCGTCCATGTCTCCCTCCTATTTTCCCGGAAGTTTTGTACAGAAACTATTCACTTAACACAGGAAATGTCTCTTACACTTAAGTTAAGAAGCATTAACAACAAGATGTGTTTGTGAAACACAAATGCCCCCGAAACGGCCATTTTTCTAAAATGTTAAATTTTCGTGGAGTAAAGGGTTATTAAGGGTTAAGGGATGACCTTGAGGAAGGTCAAATTGCTTGAAACAGATAGATATCATTGAAAGGAAAATGCATACCCAATTTGAGCTTTGTATGTCAAATACTTTTGGAGAAAAGGCAAAGGTTAAGTTTTCGGAGTAAAAGGTTAAGTTTTCGTAGAGTAAAGGGTTGATAAGGGTTAAAGGATGACCTTGAGGAAGGTCAAATTGCATGGAACAGATAGATATCATTGAAAGGAAGTTGCATACCAAATTTGAGCTTTGTATGTTAAATACTTTTGGAGAAAATGCCAAGGTTAAGTTTTCGGAGTAGAAGGTTAAGTTTTCGTAGAGTAAAGGGTTGATAAGAGTTAACGGATGACCCTGAGGAAGGTCAAATTGCATGGAACAGATAGATATCATTGAAAGGAAGTTGCATACCAAATTTGAGCTTTGTATGTCAAATACTTTTGGAGAAAAAGCCAAGGTTAAGTTTTCGGACAGACGGACGGACAGACGGACACGAGTAAAACAATATGCCCCCGATCTCTCAATACGGGGGCATAAAAATGTGGCTAGTTTATTTACGAAATACAGTTCATTTGAATGATTAAGTAAAAACTTCATCTAACAATTGGAAATTATCCACAATCTCTCTCTTCAAAATTGGTCCTAAATCCAGAATAAGCTTAATATGTTTATATAAGTACT
The DNA here is from genome assembly GCA_963680895.1 of Fragum sueziense. Taxonomy (NCBI): domain Eukaryota; kingdom Metazoa; phylum Mollusca; class Bivalvia; order Cardiida; family Cardiidae; genus Fragum; species Fragum sueziense. Next base: position 32,382,755 of record OY804593.1, read on the forward strand.
TCAAAAGTTGTAAACAGCCTATCACTTTTAAGACTATGTCATCTTACTAATTTGGTGTAATCCTTTTAAGAACATATCCATCTTACCTCTGCATGCCCTTTAGATGTATTCTACACAGCTGTATAGCGAAGGTTATCCTGTCTTCATGTAGCATCCCTCTACCAACTCTACTGTAAATCTCCTGTAACATTTACAATTTGGTATTATTACAATAATTCTGTAAGAATAAATAAAGTCCTGAAGTTTCAATCTTCTTTTGGTATATAATACGCATACAGTTTAGCTTAAATGTTTTGAGCCAATTTTCACACATGACCGCGATTTGACTTCCGGTGGAGAATCTTGATGGCCTCTGTGAAGCGTTTTTTCCTTGCAAACCAAGGATTTGGATTTGGAATTGCCACGATTTGTCACTCGTCTTCATTACTCTTTCTATACAACCACAAATCGCTGTGATCACTGCAAATTGTGGGGTCTTGCATGGAATATCGTTGTCGATCGTTCCGATTTTCCACTCGAAATGTATTTTTGCTGTGGTGAGCGAGTGTTTTAGGCCAAAAACATACAAGCTGTACTGTTCCTCTAACATACATCTTACTCAAGATCGTTCTTTGAAGTAACTTCACATGAGATAAAGATTACGGTAAGAATAATTCTTACTTCAGCATTGGGCAGACTGTTTACAGCGACAAATAACAGTACTACGAGGGCTTAATAATTCTTTAACCTTTTCCCTAACAAGACCTGGTTTTGACATTCTTAGAAATGGGTTGGGAAAACATTGAGAGAAAAGAAGAAATTGCTGATAATCAGCAATTTCTCATTTTCTCTAAATACTTTCTATGCTATGACATAGGCAATTTCTACCTTTGACTGAAAATCCTTTAAATTTTGACTAGTCTAAAACCTCAACATTTTGGAAAGATATAATTCGACATAATTAAACTAACAAGCACATTGACATACCTGGAAAAGCTCTGAGGTGATCAGAGAGAGCCTGGCTCCATATTCCTTTATCCCTGATAGTTTAGGGCTGTTTAATACAGAGTGGAAGATCTCCAGGAAGAATTGTAAAGAATACTGGTACAAGAAGTGGACCTGGAATTAGGTTATTACTGGTTTGTTAAATCATACTATCCGTAACAAGAGTATTTATATATAATTGTCAACACTACTTTGATACAATGAAAGTTACATCAATCTGGATAGGGAAATCCTAATTTCATATCAAAATACATAGAGAGTGTATGAAGGGGGTAACATACAAAGGGGGCGGGTCATATACCAGTATCAAACAATTTTGCATGAAAATTAAATAATCAGGCTACAGATGGGGGTTTGTTTGAACTTCCCAAAACCCTCTGGATCCACCACTGAGAAAAGAATAACAAAAATTGAACACAAATTGAAGAATTCACCTGTTTCAGTGCCTCCAGAGTAAAGTATATACTACTGCATGACGAAGCCAGTGGCAGATACTGTTGAGATGTGGTCTCAACTTCAGCCATGACGACATCCGTCTCTTCCATCTTACGAGCGACGTCCGACGCTTCCTTCTTCAGCGTCTCCAGATGTGTGATGATGCTGTCATCGTCCAGGATACGACCCTTAACCTCGTTCAGGGCCTGTAGCAGAGATTTCTCCAGGTGTCGGAGTTTAAGCTGGAACTCACCTGTTAAATATTTCATCCAATTAAAAGCATAACATTATACATTGAATCAAATATAAAATCTAATGCATTAATGATTAAACTATGTATGCTTTAAAACTTTATTCATTGCTGGTAACAGGTTTTAAATGTAATTTTCATAAAGATTTTGACTTAGTATTAGGAAACTGTTCACTTCTCAATGTGTGTTTGTGTGTAACACCAAAAAGACAAGGTTCTCATATGCTGTGCAAACATGTTTTGTGAATCAAACAGGGACCGAAATAATTGGAATTATGGCTTGGTTTTCTATTATTCAAAATTTGAAAGAAAAGAGTCTGCTTGCTGAGCAATTGACAACATATCAGGTCTAAGTTTCCAGCGCAATTGTGAAGTGTGTTAAAAACAAGAGCTGTCACTGTAAGATGACAATGCCCCCGACACCGCTTTGATTTTAAATTATGGCCAATCTATGTTCAAGGTCAAGGTCATCCAGGGGTCAAGGTCACCAAAGTATGTGCCTACAGAAAGGTAATGTACCAAGGAATGTTGTGGTAAAGTATGAAGCGAATATGTTAAGTAATAAGGAAGTTATGGCCAATGTTAAAGTTTTTGGACGGAATGACGGACGGACAGACAGACGGACGGACAGACGGACGGACGGACAAGTCAAATTTATGATGCCTCCCTATCGGGGGCATAAAAATTGCCTATTGTTGTTTGGCAGCCAAAACTTTAATACTGTCATTTTAACAAAGATTTTGACTTAACCCATTACAAAATGGTAAAATTTTAGCACTGGCAAAATCAAAGGATGTTACAGACAACAATTTAAAGTGAATGAAATTTTGTAATTTTTGGTCTTTCTGGAGTAGAAAACATTGTGGAAAATGAAGAAATTGCTTAAGATAAGCAATTTCTTCATTTTTCACAATGTTTGCAAAAACTTCTTTTCTTTAGGGAGCGTTAAAAAGTGTCATAACGTGGGAATGGGTTAACTTTTTTTTACTTTAATGTAGACGAATAATTTACCTTGTAGTTTAAGTAGGTCTGACCTCTTCTCATCCACATCTGGTCTCTCAGCCTTGAGAACCTGGTTCAAACACTGATCCTGTAAACTGCTTCTGGTCACTGTGAAGTTCACAAATGTTACACGAGAACACAGGTCAGGCGGGAAGTCAACCTGTAACAGGTACAAAACTATTCATTAACCCTTTCCCAAACGACAAAAAAATAAGGTGTTCAAATTTCAAAGCTGATACAGAAGACAAATCAATGTTGATGGATATTGGGTTTGTGTATTATAAAGTCAGGAAAATATTGAGGCAAAAGGAGAAACTGCTGGTTATCAGCAGTTTCTTCTTTTGCCTCCATGTTTTCCCAAGCAATTTCTATTAGGGGAGTCAAAAGCAGGTCTTGTCTGATCTCTTCTCATCCACATCTGGTCTCTCAGCCTTGAGTACCTGGTTCAGGCACTGATCCTGTAAACTGCTTCTGGTCACTGTGAAGTTCACAAATGTTACTCAAGAACACAGGTCAGGCGGGAAGTCAACCTGTAGCAAACATTACAGAATAAACAAGATGTGTTTGTGAAAAACTACTGCCCTGGAAATTGCTTTTTTTTACTTTTTTTTTTTTAGAAAATACCAATTTTATGTTTTCACATTAAGTTTTCAATAAGTTTCGGACTGACAGACAGACAATGGTAAAAAAATATGCCCCCGATCTTTCGATACGTGGGAATAAAAATTCAAAGTTATTACTGAAAAGGTTTTATAAGAGAGGAAGCTAAATTAAATTCACTATATTCTTATATCATGATTAAAATTTCTAGAGGGTGCTAACATTTAAGAAGTCAATCCAGCTTTTGACTAATGTTCAAAACTAACACAATCTTATTTTAGAATTACATGTTTGACAGTTTCATAAATTGAACAAGAGCTGTCCGAAGACAGCGCGCTCGACTTTCTAAGTTGCTTAGTATAAAGGGGGCATAACTCCAAATATAGTGGAGCCAGGGTCATGGGCCCTAGTAGTAAGGTAGAGTGGGTGATGGTGAATAAGTATTCCAAGTTTGGGTTGAATCCCATTGATAGTATGGAAGTCATTGATGTTTGAAAAAACTTTAACCTTTGTTGCAACGCTGACGCCCGGGTGACAGTATAAGCTCTCATTTTCTTCGAAAAGTCGAGCTAAAAATAGAACATAGAAATAACTGGGATGTCACTATTTAGCATATAGAAATCAAATTTAATCCTAAACATTTAAAACTATTGACAGGAAAATGCAAGTTTCTCCTTTAAACTCAAAAGATTTTCCATGTTACCGAGAATCTGACTTACATTGGGATCTCTTGTAGACAAGAATATTGTGAAAGAAGGAGACAAGTCAATTTCCTGGTCACCCAATGTTATCAACACTCGTCCTCCTGTACGTCTCAACTCCCTGTTCAACACAGGGTTCAATATCGGGTCATAACTCTCAACATCCTGAAATGAGAATTGATATTTAAGATCATAAATGGTCTAGGATTCTGAAATTCTTCAGTCTCAAATTAAAAGTTTTCTCTAACAAGACCGGCACAGAACAGCTGGTATTCACCAACAAATTTATCTATTTTCTAAGAGTAAATTACATTCAATTTTCTAATCCTAAATTACATTACATGTCATCTGATTGGACAAGTCATATGTCTCAGCCAATCAGATCATTTGTTAAGTAATTTTAGAATTAGACTAAGAAAAAGACTGGTTGGTAAATACCAACCCTGGTTTTGATGTCCCCAATATTTTTTATACCAAATTGTACACAACTCATTACTTTCTTACATTCGCTTTTCTGTACGCAGCAACAGATCTGTCTATTAACAAGGTACGCTTCCAGGATTTCACACAATGTAATGCACCACCCCCACCAAGTAAAATTCTATCATGATATGCGTCCTAAATAATGACAAATTTCATCCTAAATTACAAAAAGTTTTGTATGCATACCTGAACCAGGAGTGGGTTACCAAATCTGAGAGCACTTTCAAGATTCTTTCTGAACGAGTCATCAAGGAAACTGAAAAAGACAAGGCCAATACAATTTAGTTTTTGCATATGAAATTTACACAATTGAGCAAGTTCTATGTAGATCTACATAAGTGAAGCTATACACAACATTGTAAAATATTTATCTAGTAATGGTAGTCTTTCTCCAACATTGTTATCTTAATTTATCTTGAAACTATTGGCGTTGTCAGACATATGAGTTAACCCATTCCCACCTAATGACGCCTTTGGACACCCAATTGTATGCCCCAGAAGACAAGGGCTATGGAAAACAATTTAGAAACTGAAGAAATTGCTTGTGCTTCATTTCACACAGTTTTATCTACACAGAAAGACCGCAAAACATCTGAAAAACCTTTGAATTTCAGCTACTCTAAAATTTTGCCATCTGGTTATGAGTCAATGTCAATTGTTATTAGATTGACAAAAGCGATCTTTTACCTAGTCTTGGTAATCTTTCTGCCGCCATATTCATTACACAAGAATGTCGTAGCCTGGCCTGAAGGATCAATGATGAGTGGGTATCTGTTAAACCTCTTCAACATGATGGCATTCTCAGTACACAGGTCATCAGCTGGCAGGGCATTCGCTTGCCATCTTAGGCGGTCATCAGCATTGGATAGGTACTGAAGTAGGGATTCAAAATGTTTTTTGTCATATAGTGAAAGTCTGATGTGCTTCCAACTGCGCTATGACCACGGCCAAAACATAAACAGCATTTTCTTTTACATTGACATGATGGTCTAACCACAAGGCATACAAAGTTGAAATATGCAAATCAAAATGTATAGCAAAAGGTGCTTGGCAAAACAATGCCAACCAATATTTCAATAATTTTCTAACTAGTCAAACAGACTATAGGAAGTTAATCTCTGGTATTATTCTTTCAGACAACTATGTTTTAAAGAAAAGTCTGAACTTTAAGCCCTTATATTCAACTCAACTAAATTTGAAACCAAGCAAGTTCGTGAGTCCTCACCTCTGTACGAGCCAGGTCAGTTCTGAAGGTTATAGATGCCTTCTGTAGATGGTGAGACCAAACAGAAAACAGGTTCTTTCTCATCTTCTGGTCAAAATAACCTGGAAAATTTAGAGATATTTATCAGTTTTAAATAACAGGCCAGTTTTGAAAATCAAGATTGATACACTTCCAAACTATACAAGAGAACATGACAGAAATGTCCTGTATTCCCTCAAAATTTTCTAACCATTTCATTAGAAATTGAGGTTTGTTGAAAAAGATGGTCATTTAATTTTTAAAGTGTTAACTTTTCATAATCAAAGATTTCAGCATATGATAGCTACACTGGTGGTGAACTAAAACAATTTTCGCTACAACAAGGTATAGATATTTTGCATTTAAATGTGAGTTTATAGATTTTTTTTTCTAATGACAATGAACTTGTTCTAAAAACAGACTGGGTTTAAATTTTTGTATTGATAAACTGTCGGTGTTGTTATAAAATCTCGTAACTACGGCTTCGATAAAACAAAACAGACAGAATACATTGATCGCAAAAAATCGTCCGTCGCTTTGGTCGAGTTCACCATCAAAGACCTACAAACCCTTATATCCTAAATGGGAGGTAAAAAAACCTTGTAACTACAGCTTTTTCAAGCTGTAGTTACAAGGTTTTGACCTCCCACTATTGATATACATACCAGCATAAGCCATGAATGCTGAAGACAGGAGCACATCTCCTATAATGGTATCCATCTGGTTCTTGAATGTCACACTACCAGCCTCCCATCTCTGTTTCTCACTGGCTAAACTGTCCAGGAGAGCTACACTTCTCTCAACCTGTAGTCAAACAAATCAATAGGGATCAATTTTATAAAGTATATTGACATGCTTTTGGACAACCATTAGTATTTCGTCAGTCAAAATCTAAAAACTTCTCAACTGCAGCTTGATTGAAGCTGTAGTTATGAGATTTATAACACTATCAAGGATTTATCAATATATAAAGTTAAATCCAGTCTTTATTAGCACAAAATTCATCGCTATTTTGTTAGTTCAGGGAATATAATTTATGACAATGCACTAAATAATATCAATGCCTTTGAAGAATATGGTCTTAAGGTTTTGAAGATCAGAAGTTCTCCATATTTTTAAGTAATATAATTAAAGGTCTCTGATATTTTTAGGATAAGTTTATGAAATTGACAAAAGCAGAGAGTATTTTCTGCATGAATTCCTTATGGGAATGGAAGGACTTTACATCCCATCCACCAGCTATGGGACCTCAGTTTAAAGTCTTCCATGAAAGACAAGTGTGGTGGGGAATCAATACTTAGGAATGAAATAATGGGTAATATTACAAAAGTTCAGATGGTTCTATTTTACCTTTAATTCCACAGCAGAGAGACCAGCCTTGATGGCCTCAGACTGACTAATCAAGACAGCATATTCCTCCTTGTATTTTGATATACTCTTCTCTAGATCTGTAATCAGCTTCATAACCTACTCTCCTTTCAGTTAGTTCTCATTAGCTTGTTCTTCCACTGCACTATATACCCACATTGCTTCCAAGGGGGGCATAATAATGGGCAATATTACAAAATACATATGACCCTGAATCTGGAAAAAGATCCCTTATAGCATTTTAGAAAATTTAGTTTCAAGATCAGCCTGTTCTCAAATGCAGTCAAATTTGCATACATGCTCCTCTCTTGAAGTTACTACAGGTCATGAAGAAGCTATTAGAGAACAACATGGATCCTGGTCAGACTGTGCGTATGCACAGGCTGATCTAGATCTATGTTGGGCTCAAAAGCCTTAAAGGACATTTTTCCAGATCCTGGCTCATATGGTTCTAATTTACCTTGAGTTCTACAGCAGAAAGACCAGCCTTGATGGCCTCAGACTGACTGATCAAGACAGCATATTCCTCCTTGTATTTAGATATACTCTTCTCTAGATCTGTAATCAGCTTCATGACCTCTTCTCCCTTCAGTTTGTTCTCATTAGCCTGTTCTTCCAGTGTATCTAGCTCATTACGAAGAGGTTCAACTCTCTTCAACATGTCAGCATAGTTGATCTGTAAGTTACAATGAAAATTTATATGAATAGTAGTAGCATATTCATGCCCCCGTATCACAAGAAATTGTTTTACTGTTGTCCGTCTGTCTGTCCGTCTGTCATTTCAAAATTAACATTAGCATCTTTTCAGGGGCATTTGTGTTTCACAAACACAGCTAAGACTTGTTTTCCATAATTTCTATTCATCCAGATGATCTACTCATTCTTACTATCTCCACAGGGGAAACTGTCAATACAGGATAGGATGGCTGAATGGAACATTTAAACATCTCCCATAATCAGCATTTTCTCGATTTGCCTAAATAATTTCTTCATTAAAATGTTTCTGCTTATATTTTTTGTAGTTCAGTCTTCTTTTCAAGTTAAATGGCATTTCAGTAGTAAAATGCATAAAGGTAGTACACCCCTAACAGAACTTCAGATTTATTTGAAGAGTGGTGGGTCGAAATGACCCATGGCAGGGAAATTGATGGGTCATTTAGAAAATGATGGGCCAATGCAATGAAAATAAACATAGTGATATAAAAAATTTGTAAAAGCTTGGGCCGCTTGGCCCCTGGAGTTGAAAAGTGATGGGCCATATTTGCAAATAGTGTGTCAAATGGCCCGGGCCCACTGTCAATCTGAAGCTCTGCCCTAATGACCTTCACTTGATGTTGGAATTTTTCAGGTGATGCCATAATCATTTGGTGGTTTTTCTAACTTATAATGTTTCCTTATAGATTGTATATATTACAATTGTTAATGTCACACAAAGAAATCTGAAGTCGCTCGAATCTCAATATGGGTAGACTACATTTAAATCCCTGGGGCCCTTACCATCAATGATCTTACAACCACGTTTTTGTGTAAATTGTGTAAGACAAGAGGACCATGATGGTCCTAAATCGCTCACCTGAATCAAGATGACAAGAGTGATAACGGCAATTTTGTCAAATTCAAAGGCACGAAACTTATAAGGACTTTCTGTTTGGACACAATTAAGAAATAATTTTGTTCCAATCGATCCTGTAAGGTTGGGTATGAATTAGCACAATTGTTGAGTTAGTTAATTTTCAACAATTATTTCATGATTTTGCAATATACAACATAGAGCTAATTTTCAAAGCATACTGATCTGTTAGAGATTGATCATTTATGATAGGCTCAATTAACAAGATTTTGTCTGTGATTGATAGAAAATAGTGAAAGATTACCATCTGATAAGCTAAAGCTAATCCCTTATTTGTTTACATAAGATAAACATGGGGCCAGCCTGAGAGCAACAGATAAGGGAAATAGAAAATTGGCCCAATGGTTTATTTTTAAAGAATTTTCTTATGATTTCTCTAAGTCTGATAAGCCCTTCCTCCCTGCCATGCCCACATTTTTGACCAATGGAAAAATTTGTGAACAGATTTTGAAAAGAGTAACTCAAGGAACATTCCAATAAAGTCTGGTTCAATTGGGCACAATGGTTGATTTTTAAAGAATTTTCTTATGATTTCTTTAAGTCCGATAAGCCCCTTCCTCCCTGCCACATCCACATTTTTTGACGAATCAAAAATCCGCGAAAAAGTATTGAGATGGGTCACTCAAGGAACCTTCCAGCAAAGTCTGCTTCAATTGGGCACAATGGTTGATTTTTAAAGAATTTTCTTATGATTTCTCTAAGTCTAATAAACCCCTTTCTCCCTGCCACAGTCACAGTTTTTTACAAATGAAAAAAAAACTGTGAACAAATTTTGAAAAGAGAGACTCAAAGAACATTCCTGCAAAGTCTGCTTAAAATTGGCCCATTGGTTTATTTTTAAAGAATTTTCTTATGATTTCTCCAAGTCTGATAAGCCCCTTTCTCCCTGCCAAGGCCACAATTTTTTACAAATAAAAAGATTTGTGGTCAAATTTTGAAAAGAATGACTCAACAGTGGCGGATCCAGAGGGGGTTCGGGAGGTTCAAACGAACCCCCCTCTGAAGCATAATTCTTTCATTTTCATGCAGAAATTCAGTCAAAATTGTATATTAATAGGAAAACGAACCCCCCCTAACTGTAAATTCGAACCCCCCTTTCCGAAATCCTGGATCCGCCACTGCTCAAGGCACATTCCTGCAAGGTCTGGTTCAAATTGGCCCAATGGTTGATTTTTAAAGAATTTTCTTGTGATGTCTCTGAGTCTAATAAGCCCCTTTATCCCTGCCACGGCCATGTTTTTTTTCAAATGTAAAATTTCTGAACAAATTTTGAAAAGAATGACTTAAGGCACATTCCTGCCAAGTATGGTTCAAATTGGCCCAATGGTTGATTTTTAAAGAATTTTCTTCTGATTTCTCCAAGTCTGATAAGCCCCTTTTTCCCTGCCACGGCCACAATTTTTGACAAATGAAAAAATTTGTGAACAAATTTTGACAAGAATGACTCAAGGCACATTCCTGCAAAGTATGGTTCAAATTGGCCCAATGGTTTATTTTTAAAGAATTTTCTAATGATTTCTCTAAGTCTCATAAGCCCCTTTCTCCCTGCCAAATAAGCCCCTTTATCCCTGCCACGGCCATGTTTTTTTTTTTTTTTTATTTTTTCAAATGTAAAATTTCTGAACAAAATTTGAGAAGAATGACTTAAGGTACATTCCTGCCAAGTATGGTTCAAATTGGCCCAATGGTTGATTTTTAAAGAATTTTCTTCTGATTTCTCCAAGTCTGATAAGCCCCTTTTTCCCTGCCACGGCCACAATTTTTGACAAATGAAAAAATTTGTGAACAAATTTTGACAAGAATGACTCAAGGCACATTCCTGCAAAGTATGGTTCAAATTGGCCCAATGGTTGATTTTTAAAGAATTTTCTAATGATTTCTCTAAGTCTAATAAGCCCCTTTCTCCCTGCCAAATAAGCCCCTTTATCCCTGCCACGGCCATGTTTTTTTTTTTTTTTTATTTTTTCAAATGTAAAATTTCTGAACAAAATTTGAGAAGAATGACTTAAGGCACATTCCTGCCAAGTATGGTTCAAATTGGCCCAATGGTTGATTTTTAAAGAATTTTCTTCTGATTTCTCCAAGTCTGATAAGCCCCTTTTTCCCTGCCACGGCCACAACTTTTGACAAATGAAAAAATTTGTGAACAAATTTTGGCAAGAATGACTCAAGGCACATTCCTGCAAAGTATGGTTCAAATTGGCACAATGGTTTATTTTTAAAGAATTTTCTAATGATTTCTCTAAGTCTAATAAGCCCCTTTCTCCCTGCCACGGCCACATTTTTTGACAAATATAAAAATTTGTGAACAAATTTTGAAAAGAGTGACTCAGGGAATATTCCTGCCGAGTTTGGTTCAATTGGACCCAATGGTTGATTTTTAAAGAATTTTCTTAATGATTTCTAGTCTGATAAGCCCCTTTCTGCCTGCCACGCCCTCATTTTTTGACAAATCAAAAATTCACGAACAAGTTTTGAAAAGTATCACACAAGGAACATTCCTGCCAAGTTTGGTCAAAATTGGTCCAATGGTTTAGGAGGAGAAGATGTTGAAAGAAATTGGGAACGGACGGACGGACAGACGGACAGACGGACGGACAGATGGACGGACGGACAGACGGACGGACGACGGACAAAAAGCGACCACAATAGCTCACCTTGAGCACTTCGTGCTCAGGTGAGCTAAAAAAGGCATCTGATTCGATTGGGCCAACCAGGTTTGTTGTGTAATGACGCTTCCAATAATCGTACAACCGTTAATAACACTAGCCCCATAGGCTTATAAAAGTGTGGGATGACAGCATGTTTATTTACCTGAGCAATGGCCCATTTCACCATAGGTCCACAAGCCAAACTGGCCCTGTTAACTTTATCATAGTTAAAGTCAGGGTTACTGAGGTACTTGCTCTTCATCTTGGAGCGAATATCATCCCTGTAATAGATACATTTGTTATCAATTTCAATTCATATGAACATAACAAAGAAGTATAGCTATCATACATAAAGCCCCCTTTTAACAATGACAGATTTTTGTAAATAGGCCATAAATATTTCATGGTCTAGAACATCAGATATCATTAAAATACAAAAGTTACTTAAATTCTGACCATCATAGACAAAGAAGTTTAATTTTTACATTAAGGCCCCTTCTTCCATGATGCAGCCTTATAGGAAACATAGATAAAAGGTTCTTGGAAATATTCCAGGGAGTTTAATTATGAATTTCATTTAATATTTTCATCTGTTACTTATTCTAAATATTGATTCCACTCAACTCTCCAAATAAGAACATCAAATATGACACCAAAACTTACGCAATATCCTCTGTGTTGAGAGCTACAATCTTACTAATGAAATCGTCCTTAACTATGATACCACGGATAGATTTCCATTCCGCGGAGTTCTCTCCCAACAACAGACAGATAGCCTCAAGCGCGGTCTTCACGGCCTGCGGTGGGTTACCCATGGATCGGATCTCAACCAGGTCCTTCTTCTTGATCGATTTAACAGCTGAAGCCATAGCATGTGATTATGTCCCAACTTTTTGTAAGGAACTTGTGATGTAGGCATATCATGGGGTCAGTACAACAATTGCAAATGCAAATATTTCAGCAGTGATCTGATAAAAGGGTCTTTTTAGAATTTGAGACCACCATGTTTCTAAGCAGTTATTATAAAGTTCCTACAGGCATTAATTCGCCCTTTCCCAAACTAGACCGTGTTTTGACATCTCTAATAGAATAGGCGTGTGAAAACATTGAGACAGAAGAAGAAAGTGCTGATAAACAGCAGTTTCTCCTTATGCCTCAATATCTTCTTGGCTATGTCACTCTCAATTCCAATCGTTATTAACATCCATTTTGTCGTCTGCAGCAGCTTTCGTATTGGACTGCCCTAAAATTTTGTTGTTTGGGAAACGGTTAAAGAAACTGAGAACTGCAAGGATCTCCCTCAGATGTGCAGACTGGTATGGATCTATGCTGGTCTAAATTTCTCAAATACCATATGATCCCTTTTTTTCCAGATCCCTGCTAAGCATTATTTACACTTGCAACAGTTTTATAACTGACCCTTGACAAGCCCTTACAATTAATTTGAGCCTTTTCCAAAGAATGCCTAGTTTTGATGTCCATGCAATAGAATGCTGTGAAAAACAGAGAGATTAGAAAATGCTGACAACTGGCTATGTCACCATTTCACTCTATATTGTTCAAGCTTAAGGTTACAATTTCTAGCGTTTCATGTTCATTTTCGAAACTGCAATATTTCCATTTGAAAAAGCTTTGTATAATGTAAAGAAATACAATCAAAATACCAAAACTTACGGAATATCATCAGTCCTAAAATTGACAATGTTTCCGATGAAGTTATCTCTCATTATGATAGATCTCATAGCCTTCCAGTCGACATCTGGTTCACCCAAAAGTAGGCAGATTCCTTCAAGAGCTTGTCTGACAAGGGGTGGGGGATTGGGAAGGGCTCTGACTTCAGCTAAATGTTGCTTCTTGATAGATTTGACAGCTGCATGGAACAAAGTGGGAAGAAAAGTGTGCAAATAAATATAGGCATGCATAGGATGAAATCAATACATGGAGACAGTACAAAATACAGCAGCAAATAAAGTATGATCTAAAGCATGAATTTTGGTTAGCTGGCCATCCATTCATTCTGCACTTGTTTCACACCACCTTAACAATTCAGTTTCATATTCTAGCATCTACCTTGAAATGGATTTGTATACTTCACATTCTTTTCTATGCATCAACAATACTAGATGCTGGCTCTTCAGAGTCTTATTCAAAGACCTAGTTCACTAGTATTTTTGCAGGATCTACAAAACTATCATATGCTTATAGCAAAGATTATGCAAAATTCTTCAGCAGGAGTTTAATTTACTACAACTTCAATATCATGCATAGCAAGTAAGCCACTACAACATTTATGTCACCAGAAAACAACAATATCATTTACTTGACAACAATTTCATTTCAGCCATTATACTGAGTAAAAGCTTTTTAACCCTTTTCTTAACAAGCTCCGCCTTTGACTTTTCCCAAATGATAAAAAATTAGGACCTACAATCCAATTTGAGAGCCGCTCCAGATCACAAAATGAATGTTGATGAGGGTAGGATTTGAGAAGGGTATGACACAGAAAATACAGTGACAAAAGAATAAAACAATGTTTATTGTCTTTTTCTTTTGTCTCAATCTTTTCTCAAGACTTTTCCTTTGGAATGTCAAAGGCACACCTTTTCCTGTTGAATGTTTATCATTTGGAAACGGTTGAGCAATAAATTCATGGCAGACTAATACAAAATTCATGCTTTATTCCTAAATGCAAATAATATATTTTTATAAGTCCGTATTTCAGAAACCCAAGAAATTTTAAAAGGTTGAAATGAATATATTGGTATACATTTTTCCAAGGCAAAAAGAAAAAGATCCAACTAAACCCTTTTGTAAATAATCCATATGCTCCACCACCACTATATAGGAAAAGGTCTCAGAAGACACAGAGAGACAAATAGAACATGCTGATAAGCAGCAAATCCCCTTTTCCCCTCAATATTTTCCACTTGCCACAGAACACTTATCAATTTTTGATGAATACAATTCTTTAATTTGTACCAGTCTAAAGGGGCAAAGAAAGAGTGTAAAAGTAGGTAAAGATGATAGAAAAAGAATTCTGTAAGCCATTTGACACAATATGGGTATATAAATTGTAAATACTTGACAAGAGTATGTTGTACTGTTTTATTACTTCAACCCATTTCCCAAATAATAAATATCTATGGGTAAAAGGACAGACTTTTAATTTTGCTATCACATAACAAATGCTCCTTTAATAACAAACAATTAACCCATTACCAGACGGCAAAATTTTGGGCTGTTCCAAATTGAAAGGTGTTGCAGACAACAATTTCAAAGAGATGGAATTTTAAAAATCATTCGATTCTGGGTAAGAAAACATTGTTGAAAAAGAAGTATTTTTCTCCATGGGCATAAAGAAGCGTCACTATGTTGGCATTTGGTGAAGGTAATCCACCCTTAACCCTTTTCCAAACGACAAAATTTTAGGGTGATCAACTTCAAAAACTGCCACAAATGACAAAATGGATGTTATAAAAGATAGGACTTGTGAAAAATATGGCACAGAAAATATTGAGACAAAAGGAGAAACTGCTGGTTATCAGCAGTTTCTTCTTTTGTTTCAATGTTTTCCCAAGCCCTTTCTAATAGGGACATCAAAACCATGTCTTGTTTGGGAAAGGGTAAATGAGATTCACACCACACTGGTAATTTTTCAGGCTACGTCCTAAACATTCGGAGGTAGAAAACGCCTTTCTTTCTAAGTTATCATGCATCCGTATATAACAAATAAATTAGGAATGTTTACAATGTCGCATGAAAAATTCCGATTTTGTGTGATTCTCATTGGGGTGGTCTTGCTAAGTACATATTTACACCCTTACATACATTTTGTTCTAAGTGCTTGTTCCCACTTATCTTTATATTGGGGTAAGGAAAATGTTATCACACCTATTACTGTCTAATTCAGTCAAAAACTTGAGCGTGTCTATTGATTTATATGACTAACACCAAAAGCCAAACAAACAATATAAACCATTACCAGACAGCAAAATTTTAGACTGATCCAAATTTAAAGCATTTGCTGACGACAATTTGAAGGGAATAAAACATTCAATTTTGTGGTCTTTTTGGGTAGAAAACAATGATGTGGGAAATAAAGAAATTGCATGTCACAATAAATTTCTTAATTTTCAGCATGTTTTCTCAATCTTTTTTCATGATAGGCGTCAAAAATAATCTATGTGTGGTTATGGGATAAATACAAAATATATCATTCATGATGCCATTCATGAATTAACATTATTCATGTCCACAAGAAAGCTATTGTCAAACTAAATAAAATATATCACACCACAAAATATACAGAAACCAAATTGGTACTTTTCTTTTCACTTTGTGCAAGAATATTTGTACATTGTTCTGATTGGGGATAATTTGGATGTGGTGTTGTATAAGGGTTCATAGGTAAAAAATATAATATCTTACAGAAAAATGCCTACTTTTGGATACTTCTACCAATTATTACCGCAATGCAGTCATATTTTTTTTAAATTTAAGTCCTTCTGTTTTTTTAATGAATCATATTTCAATTTACTGCCTTAAATAATATATGTTTCATTAAACAGGTCAATGTTTACTATGTAACACAAGGTAGCCTTTTAGCAAGTTTTGCTCTAACCCGTTCCCAAACAACAGAATTTTGGACTGTTGCAATTTGAAAGGTCTTGCAGCAGACAATTTCAAGTCGAGGAATTTCTTAAAGTCTTACCATTTTGGGCTATTAGAAGAATTGTGAAAATGAAAACATTGCTTCTTACAAGCAATTTCTTTATATTTTACAATGTTTGCCCATGCATTTTTCTAGAGGGCTTCAAAAAGCATTAGTGTGTGGGAACGGGTTATTACAATGTCATTAATACTAAATAGTTCAAAAAACAGTTTCTTGACAATTATTCTGTATCTGTATATATATCTTCAAGAAAGTTTTCTATTTGGAAAGGATGCTTAAACTTTCATAAATTGTATTGTTTAGAATAGCATTGATCTGATTTTGTTCTCAAGACGACACCTCAATTTATAAATCACCCCGCCAGGAAAGACTACCTACCTTGCTGTGCTTCTATAACAGCTGGCTCTACCATGGACAAATCTTCCTTCACTGACACCTGTTTCTCACTGATCACCTTAGTCTGTTCTGCCAGAGCTTGCTGAATTTCTTGTGATGTCACCTTCTTTCTCTCAGCCTCTTGCTGGTCTTTCACCTAAGCGACATTTCAATAAGAATAGACCAAGTTTACCACAATAATTGAGTAGAAAGCAGGCAGTGTAGGCTAAGATCAGACTGCACACATGTGCAGGCTGATCTTAGTCTATACTGCCTGCAAAAGCTATGGTCACAACAATAAATTGACACCTTATTCTCTGTCTCTTGCTGATCTTTCACCTAAAATTTGAATTAATCTTTTATGTAGATCATTACCAATTTGATGGTATACAAAAACACCGACACATTTCACTGATCACCTTGGTCTGTTCCGCCAAAGCTTGCTGAATTTCTTGTGATGTCACCTTCTTTCTCTCAGCCTCTTGTTGATCTTTCACCTAAGAGACATTTCAATAAGAATAGACCATGTTTACCACAATAATGGAGTAGAAAGCAGGCAGTGTAGGCTAAGATCAGACTGCACATCTGTGCAGGCTGACCTTAGTCTATACTGCCTGCCAAAGCTATGGTCACAACAATAAATTGACACCTTATTTTTCTCTGTCTCTTGTTGATCTTTCACCTAAAATTTGTATCAATCTTATAAATGAATCATAACAGATTTGATGGTAAAGAGAAAACACGGACACATGTTTCTCACTGATCACCTTCGTCTGTTCTGCTAGGGCTTGCTGAATCTCTTGTGATGTCACCTTCTTTCTCTCGGCCTCCTGTTGTTCTTTCACCTAGTCATATATCAATTTTCTTAATCAAAATAAATCCCTTTACCTTTAAGTGTTTAAGGCTTTGAGCACAACAAATGTCAGCATTCAAAGCAGAATATTGTTGATGAAAGAAAATGTTTGAATTCAAATTGTATGAATATTGCCTTATTTCCTTAGAACGTTATAAAAATTCAACTCCTAACCTTTTACTAAAATCGATGTCAAGACCAGGGACTGCCCGGTATCATCAACAATCTTACGACCTAATTGGACCAGAAATCATATTCACGAATTTGTTGTAATATTGTAGATGGTACTGGTCCAAGGTTTTGCCTAGGAAAAGGCCATGTCTTACCATCTGTTTGAGTTTAGAGTTGGCAGCATTATTCTTCTCCTCGAGTTCAATACGTTTGACAGATAGAGACTTTCTCAACTCCCCGACCTGTACCACGGTATCATGGATCTTCTGTAGACCGATGTTCAGATGGAGCTGTTGTTCCTCCAGATCAGAACGCTTCTCCTGGTATAACTTGGCCTACAAATATACAATCATTTATACCTTATAAGAACAATCAACATTCCTCTTTGTAAAAGCTTTATAATCAATGAGAAACATATGGAATATTTTATAAAAACCTGAGCCAGAACAAGGCTTTTTTTTCATAAAAAAGCAAAACATAATAACTGAGTACTATTAATTCTGCTTGAATCAAGAAACTATACAAACTCTTTGAATTGTTTTCACTGACTTTACAGAGAATAAGTGTGCTATGTCTCTGTTGAAAGTAGAATGACAATGTGCTTAGCTCTTCTCTTAAGACAAATTCTACATAATTTTAATGTAAACTCTTTATAACTAGTATAAGCTTCTTATTAATGTCAGTGATATAAGGAAGTAGAAAGAAAACTCAATTTCACTAAGTTCTGTAACTTACAAAATGGTTGATAAAGTCCAGATAATGTCTAGGTGTAACTGCTGTTGTTCTTCCTCCTCGTTTAGATAGACGAGCATTAGCCTGATGAAGGGACGAGTGAACAAACACGAATGAGTTGATGACAGCGTCCCTGTGTGAGGGAGGCATGGGTAGAGATGGATAGGCCACAGGGAACTCTGATGGAGCCATATACTGTAAATAAAGGACAAAATATTGTGAATAAATGATAAAGTACAAACACAAACGAGTTGATGACAGCATCCCTGTGTGAAGGAGGCATGGGTAGAGATGGATAGGCCACAGGGAACTCTGATGGAGCCATGTACTGTAAATAAAAGATCAAACACAATAAAGAGAAACACTTTGGTAAAATAATCCTTTTAATCTTTTAAAGAATTTGGAAAATTAAAGCACTTCAGGAAATGAATAAATTGTATGTTAGTTGCAAGACAACATCTTTTCCATCTAAGAAATTTAGTGTATCCCTTGATTGATTTTTAAAACCAACACAAATATTGGATCTATTTTCAGCATTTGCATTAAAAGACATAGAATTACTTCCTGTACAAAAGCTTTTAAAAGTTTTGAGGGAAGCACCATAAACTTGAATTTCACTTACATTTCCTTTCTCCAGATCGATTTTGTTGGTGAATTCTCTTCCAACTTGATACAAAGCACCAGTAGACCAGTCACCAAACCAGTTCAATACGCATCTGAAATGAAACATTGATTAGTATAATTTACTATCAAAGTATGATGAAAACTTAAAGATTCTTTTGAATTAATTGAAAGTAGTTAAACTCTGAACAGGTCCTATGGAAACGGAAATTTGTTTACAGTCTTGTCAGGAAGACTGGAGAGTCAAGGAACCAAACAAGTGAACCTAGTGTTACAAACTTAGCATGTTAACACTACCACAAATCCCCCCTTATAAAGACTTTTTGCAAAACTGATCCTGACCAATACATCTTGTGAAGTCAGTAAAGATTGATTTGATTTATTGGGATTTTCCACCGTTTTCAAATGCTATGGTCATATCGCAGCAGAAAGTAAAGATTGAGAATTGTACAATAAACTTCTATGCTCAAAAGCTCCTGGATCAGTTTAAGCCCCTGAATTGTATGAAAGTATTTGTTTTAATTTGTTTAACTTCTCAAATAAGCATTCTATCCACCAATAAATGCACACTACTGTGTGCAACAACTTCTGATGTCATCAATGGCAACAGAAATTGACGAGGGTCTCTCTCTTCAATTTCTATTGCCACAAATGACACCCGGAAATTGGGGTTATACCATCATCAATATCCAATGTCATGGTTTATGCAAAACTTGAACCAAAGCCTACCTGTTAAAGAGAGCAGGTGATGTTGAGGCCCTGTCCTTAAGTCCCTCAGCTGATGGGTTCATGGTAAATACTACGTGCAGGTTCTTCATTACCTGTGGAAGTAAAGAGAACAATATTCTGTCACAAAAGTCAGGGGTGGCATTCATCAACAAGTCTTAATCAAAGTTTACCTTAAACAATTCCTTAATATTCCAACATTTTCCAAAGCTTCTATATTGCAAGGCGTCAAAAAAGTCAATGAGTGGTAGTGGGTTAAAATTACACAACAATCCATCCGATTGACCGAGACATACGTCTCGGCCAATCTGATGGCTTGTAATGTAATTTGGATTTAGATATATTTGAATTGGTGGTTAATACAGCTCAAGGAAAAGAATGCATTTTCCCGAACTACTAACAACAATCCATCACAGTCAACATAAACTTTCATGTAAACAACTTTTCAATTTATCAGAAGAAGATATAGAATATCAGGTATGTTTGACAAGAGCTGTCCGAAGACAGGGCGCTCAACTTTCTAAGTTGCTTAGTATAAAGGGGGCATAACTCCAAATAGAGTGGTCCCAGGGTCATGGGCCCTGATAGTAAGGTAGAGGGTGTGATGGTGAATAAGTATACCAAGTTTGGGTTGAATCCCTTTGATAGTATGGAAGTTATTGATGTTTGAAAAAACTTTAACCTTGGTTGCAACGCCAACGCCGACGCCCGGGTGACAGTATAAGCTCTCATTTTCTTCGAAAAGTCGAGCTAAAAATGCAATAATTACTACAGATTATTGACACTGCTGTTATATTTTAGAATGTAACTGATCATTTACAAAACATACAACAGATTGGAGATAGTTATAGTTAGTTGGAAATATCTTTCAACATACCTGTTGTGTGAACCACTTATACAATTCCTCAGACGAATCCAGCATGGACCCTTCTCTGGTTGATCCCTCTTTACACTGGGTCATCAGAGTTGTGTACTCATCTCCCTCAAATAATCCAGGCACTTCACCGTTAGCCAACAAGGTATTCATTCTCTCCAGGAAACTTGAGTCAAGGACATTAGACTCGTCCATGATGAAGGCAATCTTCTCTCCCTGAGAATAAATGGAAAATAATGTTTCCAAGATAAGAGTTTAAAATTCTAGTTAAGCCTTTCAAACATCAAAATTGTAGACTTCTCCCACTTGGAATCTGCTGCAGACAACTTCTTATTGAAGATAAAGATGGAATTTGTGTAAATTAAAATACGGAAAACATTGAGCTAAAAGGAGAAAATGCTGGTTATCTTGCCTCAATGTTTTCCCAAGCTTTTTCTATCAGAGACGGCAAATCCCAGTCTTGTTTGAAAGGATTAATAACCCAGACTGTTAGCTAACAAGGTGTTAAATTCTTTTAAGGAGGTCAAGAATGTCAAAGACATTAGACTCATCCATGAAGAAGGCAATCATCTCTCCTTAGTATTAAGGAGTGAAATGTTATCCATCCAAGCAGTAAACAATTTTTATGAAATAGAAATGTGATCAAGTTAGAAATTCAAACTAATTTATTTGAATATGTAATACTATCATGTACTTGATATTCATCATTACAAGAATTTAATTGCAATATGAACATTTTGCAGGCTACCCACCTAAACAAAACAAAGACTAGTTCAACAGACAGGATTGACCGCCATTTACAAGCAGATACTTCTGACTGTCAAACTATACTACAGCTTATCTATATTTTTTCTTCTTTTTCAGCTATTCAGCTTTTGCTGAATTCATGGCCACTATAAAGTCAAATTATTTCCCCAAGTAATCACTACTCACTTTACACCCAGATCTCCTCAGCACATTTCTCAGATCCTCATCAAAGTCAGTGGCCGTGTATTTATTGTGCACCTTGATCTGGTACACAGTCAGCCCATTCATCCACGCTACAAATCGTGACAGGGTGGTTTTCCCCGCCCCACTAACACCGATCAACAACACGTGACCCTGGGGCTGACGGAAGATACGATCAATCCTCAACACGTGATCCAAAACTTCGTCAAACAGTACCAGCGGTACATCCAGCTCTTCTTCATAGAACACCTGTAATTGATCATTAACATTTTATTGTGTAATCTCCATGAATTGCATTAACCCGTAATTCCCACGCAGCAAATTGTTTTTTAGAGTACCCTAAATTCTAAAATATTGCAAAAACAATTTTCATTGAATGACATTTCTATTACTTTTTTTGTCTTAATGCTTATAGCTTGTCATAAGCAATTTCTTCATTTTCCACCATGTTTTCCAATGCCTTATCTTGTGGGGCATTAGAAAGCATAATTTCTTGAGAAAGGTTTAAAAGATGAAGAATTGAGTTGAGTTGAATGTAGTTCAACAGTAACAACAATATGGTTTCACGACATTGGATACAGTTTGGTTTATTGGTGTTTTCAACGTTTTCAGCTACTAAGGTCATATCGTGCCAGGTGGAGCACCTAACCAAGGATTCCTGTCGTTTCTCAAACCAATACTACCTTCACCAAGCCTCCAGCTGCTCCCCCACATAGGTTCACAATATCAAACCATTGATGGGTGACATTTTTGTCAGTAAGGGTATTTGCCACATCCGAGTATCGAACCCGGGACCTCTCGAATGAGAAGCAGATGCGCTACCATGCCATGACCGCGGCCTGACATTGGATAAAGAATAATCCACCAACCTTCAGTCTAGCCTTTGTGTATTCTCTCAGCACCTCTCTATCTACCGGCATATAGTCCTTGGATAGCCAGTTACTGTACAAGATGGGTCTGCCCAGAGCTTCCTCTCTATTGATACTGGGGAAATGTTTCAAGGCCACCATGTCAACATTCTCATCTGTCCATTGTCTCTCCTCATCTTCAATTAGTCTGTGAAAGTATAAACATGATAGCTTTTTCAGTGGCCACAGATAGCATAAATGCAAGATTATCCAAAAATACAACAGTGTGTCTGAAATCTTGAGAATATCACAATACTTAACTAAGACATGTTTCTACTAAATAGATTGATTTATAACTGGCTAAAATCATTGTAGATTTGTTTTTTACTTTGATGCACACCACACCTTCCTTTTAGTTGCTCATTTTTAAACATTTTGATTGAAATGTTAGCAATATTTCGGCATAATACAATTTTTTTAGCCATCTGATCATTTCAACAGCATCATACAGTATCTTTTTTAGAGTAGATTTGCTTTCAAGTATGGACAAAGCTTCAATCATTCTGGGAATTGGGTTTAGTCAGTTTGATAAGGGAATAAGAAGTATGGTTCAAAATCTAATAAACCCAAACAAGAACAGGTTTTGAAGTTCCTTGTTGAAAGGCATTTTTTACTTTTGTCTAAATATTTTCTATGGAATATTGTATACAAATACCTTCTTCTTTAGCACCTATATTGTCATTTGCAGCAGCTGTCAAATTGGAACAGTCAAAACTTTTGCCACTTAGGAAAGGACTAAACACATTTATATCTTGATAAAGTTGATTGATCACTTTTAAAACTGACCATACCTGTCTTGGAAGAGTCTGAGAGCTTCATGAGCCCAGATCCTGACTAGCCCATCAATAGAGAGTGTCTCTAGTGGTCTGAGGGCCTCACATATACCGCGGACCCAACGTGTCATCTCACGAGGACTGTATACATAGTGGGGCTGCATGTCCTGGGTAAAACGCTCCTGAAAAATAACATTTCAAAATGAGCTTTTGATTATGACAAGCAGACTTCAATCAAAACCAGAATGAGGGGGATTAAAAAGCAAACCAGATCTTATTTATTCAACAATTAGGACATGTATCAGCTATTTCTCTGATTTTAGGTGTACATACAGTGCACTCCGTGTATAACGAGATCACCGGGACATCGCTCGATGCCTCGTTATAACAATGTCTCGCTAAAGCCGATTTGTAACAGATGGCTTGAAAAATGTTTACTTGCCATGTCTACATTCCCTTTCACCGGAAGTGAACTATGGCACATTTATAATTTCCTTTGTAGAGAGCATAAAGATAGATAACTCTTCATATTTTAATACACACCACTAAGAGTAACATACGAACATTACACTTTACAGTTCATAAGTGCGCTAAAAATACTAATGCAGGGGTAAAAGTTGAAAATTTTGAAAAACCTGAAAACCTGGAAAAGTCTGTATTTATATAGTAACAAGAGGCCCAGAGGGCCTTATCGGTCACCTGAATCAAATGAGCAGAAACAGTTAAGGAAAATATTAAAAGTTAACTAAGAGTGCAACCCCCCAGCACCACCATTTCTTGACAGTCTTTTTTTCTCTTGTACAAACTTATTTAAAGACTAAAATACCAAATGTGAATTCAATCCAACATTAGAACATTTCTTAATATGTACCCTATTTACCCCCTTTTGGCCCCTTTTGGGGCCCCAAAGGGAGATAACTCCACGATTTGTAAAAATCTGAAGCGGCTTCCCATTGGAATGCTTCCTGCCAAGTCTGGTAGAAATCTGTCCAATGATTCTCAAAAAGAAGTAGAAAATGTTCAAAGTTAAGTAATAACGCGAACCCCTCCCATCCCCCATCCACAGCACGGCCATTTATTGACAGATTTTTTTCTCTTGTACAAACTTTGTAGTCCTTGCCCTAAAGACTTTAACTTCCAAATGTGTATCCAATGCAACAGCCGGTTCATGAGTAGAAGATTTTTTAAGATGTACCCAATTTACCCCCTTTTTGGCCCTTTATGGGACCCCAAAGGGAGATAACTCCATGATTTGTACAAAATCTGAAGCAGCTTCCTATTAGGATGCTTCCTGCCAAGTTTGGTTGAAATCCGTCCAATGGTTCTTAATAAGAAGTTGAAAATGTTAAGTTAACTAATAACGCGAACCCCCCTCCCATCCCCCATCCCCAGCACGGCCATTTCTGGACGGATTTTTTTCTCTTGTACAAACTTTGTTGTCCTTGCCCTAAAGACTCTAAATATCAAATGTGAATCAAATCCAACATCTGGTTCATGAGAAGAAGATTTTTTAAGATGTACCCTATTTAACCCCTTTTTGGCCCCTTACGGGGCCCCAAAGGGAGATAACTCCATGATTTGTACAAATCTGAAGCGGCTTCCCATGGGGATGCTCCCTGCCAAGTTTGGTTGTAATCCGTCCAATGGTTCTCAAGAAGAAGTCGAAAATGTTAAAAGTTAACGCACGACGGACGACGCACGACGCACGACGCACGACGACGGACGAAACACGGTCGCAATAGGTCACCATGACCTTCGGTCAGGTGACCTAAAAATCGAGAAAATGGGGCATTTTGGAATACTCAAAAACCTGAACTTCAGGCATATGCCTGAAAAATTTTACCCCTGCTAATGGCTATGTACATTATAAAATATTTATTTGAAAAAACGTGATTTTTCATTGTCCTTATGGAAAATCCCTTTTCTAATTCATTCATGATTTCAAATTTCAACTCTAAGGAAATAGCTTTCTGCTTTTTAGTAGTGTCTCCTGTATTTACCAAATTCATCGCATATGGTCGATGTTGGACCAATTGCTCATAACTCCAGCTGGATTAAAGTTGGAGTTACAATGTTTTGCAATAACACTTTGTCGATATGACAATAGGTATATCGGAACGTGTTAATCCCTTAATTGATCGATAATTACCTGGAAATGTCAGATTGCCGACGACACGCTTTAGGACCTAGTAAATAGGTGTGAAAAATACAGCCAGGGCTATGGCAATATTGTTTGCAGACGACACGCTTTGTGACCAAACCTCGTTAATGTGTGAAAAATAGAGTTAGGACCAAGGAAATATGTACGCTATAGCCGATTTTTCGCTCAAACCAATCTCGCGTTATCCGATATAAAACAAAGGGATTATAGAAGGAAAATGACAGGGACTTTGTATTGTATTCGTTATAGACGATATCTCGTATTACCCGAACTCGTAATACGTGGAGTGCACTGTATATCAAGCAACATTATATCTAAATACATGCATGATATTAGAGCTGCAACGATTCACTGATAGCTCGATTCGATTCCGATATCAGATTCTTCAAATCGACTAAATTCGATTCGATTCAGGTTTTATTTCTAGCTGTTAAATTTAATTTTTTCCATGTCTTATTATCTTCTTTCAGGTACACTGAAGAGAGGTTTACTTCTGCAACTTTCAGTCCTTGATGGGAAGGAGATGAATCAACATTTGATGCAGCCTCAGCCAGCCTGTCTGACTACTTATTGTAATATAAATACAATAAAATGATTTAAAAATGTTGTTACTTGTTACTTTTTATGAATTGTTAACCCGTGTTTGCGTTTCATATGTTGCATCAGATTAGTGGTGCTTCCCGATTTCGGATAGCTCACATCACTAAAACAGAGTTTACAAGTTGCCTTGCCATTAGACCCGTTATCCGCGTCCCTAAAACCGAAATATTGCCAAACTTTTGATTTCAGTTTTGCAGGAGCAGCTTTCAGCGTGGGCGACGCCATGTTTTCCATGGTGACAAGCCGATATCGTAAAATTGTTTCTGATTGGATACCTGAATTACAGCGGACCAATCAAACGCCGTATAACAAATGGTGGCATGTGGATGGGGCTAAAACGCTACCAAGTTTTAAAATGCGGATCGAATCGAAATTCGTCATGTTAGTATCGAAATCGAATCGGCGGGATTAAAACCGGTTTTCGATGCATCGTAGTGAATCGTTGCAGCTCTACATGATATCATTTCCAACAATTAAACAATGTGTACAAAACAAATACATTCCTGGTGACAGTTTAAAAAGTCTTTATTTCAAAATCCTTTCTGCCTGACTTTGTTTATTTGTATCAATTTTTACATTGCTTTCAACAAATATTTAGTCATATCTCAAAGAAGATTGTTTAAGATTGTGGATCATTAGCCATCACTAGCACTTGTTTGGGGCTTCAAAATGAATCCCACATGACAGACTTTTTCTTTGAACTTTGTTTACCTGTGACATAAGATAGAATTCCACCATGGCATTAGTGAGTGGTTCAGCATAAGGTTTGAGACTAGGTACGAGCCTCAACATGGCTCTATTGAATGTTCCGTAGATCTGGGTAAGGGAGATTTTGCCTGGGTAGTCAACATATACTACTGGTACATGCCTCAAGAATCTGTGGAAAAACAAAAAACATTTTGCATTTATACAAATGCCCACTAAGAAATCTAACATAAATGTCTTTGACCTTATCAAAGGATCTTGATATTTGTTAAGTTACATTGATTTCAAATCAAAAGACTTGAAGGTTTGAACTGATTTCTTATATTTGTAACAGGATCTGGAAAAGGGGCCTTTATAGCATTGGAGATCAGACTGTGCCTAAGCCCAGCCTGAAAAGAACCTATGATGCTTTCTTTTCAGTTGTTTCAGACCATAGAGCGGATTGGATTGAATGGAGTTTTACGTCCCACTAAACAGCTAAGGTTATATGGAAACAGGACCTCAGTTTAAAATCTCATCCGAAAGACTGGAGAAGCGGGGATCGAACCAGCGAACCCTGTGTTTCAAGTCCAGTGCGTTTCCACTGCGCCACCTCTGCCCCTAGACCACAGAGTGGCTATTATAATAAGACTGCATATGTAGAGCCTGATCATGATCCATGTTGTTCTCAAATGCCATAAAGACCTTTTTTCAGATCTTTCCTCATTACTATTTGTAGTGTTCAAATGGTAATGTATTGAACTCTTTCTGCTACTGAAGTCAACAAAATTGATAAAGATAGCATTCCCGTACAACATAGCGTAGAAAATATTGATGCAAAAGTAGAAAATGCTGGTTTTCAGCATTTTCTTCTTTTGCATTAATGTTTTCCTAAAGCTTTCTATTAAGAAACAAATCAAAACTGGGTCTTATTTAGAAAAGGATTAAAGAATCAAACCTATTACCTGTAGGATAGAGGTTTTCTGCCAGGATCAGTGGGAGGGTTACAAGCTCCTACAAACTGAATTCTCTCAAACTTGACCCAGGTTTGGTCTGCTGTGCGGTAGAATCCTCCATATTCAAGTATCTGTCTGAGGAACGAGATTACTCTCTGTGTTCCTGTGATCCAAAAGAAGACAAACAGATTTAATGACTACAGTGAAACAAATCTGGCCCTGGTTTCTCGAAAAAAAAAACTTGGGTACATACTCATGAACACATGCTCAACTTCAATGGAATACTATCTAACGTTGAAAGGTATTCGATTGAAGTTCATGTGGATTTCATGTGATTTGAATATGGTGCTCATATTTGAGCATGAAAACGTATTCAAGTTTTTTCGAGAAAACAGGGCCAGGTGTCTTGATTGAATAGAGTTTTATGTCTGAATCAAGCTCTTTTGAGGTCTCAGTTTAAAGTCTCATCTGAATGACGGGAATTGCAATGAAGAACCAAATGATCCCAGTGTTCCAAGTCCAGTGTGTTTCCACATCAAATCAAGCCCTTAAAATTTAGTGTGTGACTATGAAACTCATAAAATCTTATTTTTCAAGACTTGGACTTGTATTTTAACTTGTTACATAAACAATACATAATAATAGAGATGTGTTTTCATAAATAAATTTCCTTACAGCCTAAAATGATTAAAACCCTAATCTTTCAATCATCATTGGAATATTTAATCCCCAAATATGTTATTGATCCATCACAGTTGAATCTTCATTTAACCCTATTGCACTCATGCAACTTAAACTGATAAGCCTTTATTTCCTTATCAGATATTGGTTTTTTTTATCTACCTGTCCTCATGCAATTTTACCCAATATTAGATTTAAACCTGTTTTTTTTAGGGTATGTAGATATAAATATGAATATCTTCATTATTTATGAATTGATTTTAATAATTTTTTCTTAATTTTACAGGTAAATAAATTTCCTTTCTGATGGTATAAAAAGATGAAATAATATTTTGATCTTGCTATGTTAAATATGGAAATAAAGGGATCATTTGTTGAAAATATCATATATTATTGTCTGCTACATCTTTTTCTTTCAGGGTATGTGGATATAAATGTGAAAATTTTCATTATTTATGAATGAATTTTATTATTTTTTTTTTTTTATATTTTGTAGGTAAATGAATTCCCTTTCTGATGTAGTAAAGATGAAGAAGATGGAGATGATCATTCTTTGTGAAATTTTGAAATTAAAGGATGATTTACATTACTTGTTTACTAATTAGTAGCATTTTCTTCTTTTGCCTTGATGTTTTCCCAAGCATATCTATCTGGCACATAAAAACAAGTCTTGTTTGGAAAAGGCTATTCTAATTCTGGTTATAGGCTCTCAACTTAATTCATATTATATATTCATCTTAGACATTGTTGGTTGATCATCAATTATTTCTTCTTTCCTCTCAATAGTTTTGCAAACTTTTTATGCTGATGGGACCACAAAACTAGGTCTTGTTTAGGCAAGGGTTAATATTAATGCATTTATCATCATAGAATTAAAAAGGAAAACCTTTCAGTCAGGTAATTTATCTGTTAAAACATTGAGAAAATCTTGATAATTAAATGCAAGTCTCTCATTTTGACCAGTCTACAAATGTTGTTTAGTAAAGGGTTTTAGTTTATCATAATCTCGTCTTTTCATAGACACTCTCTTGATTTTTTTTAAATTCAATCTAGATCTAATAGTGTAAATCTCCTTGCTGGAAAAAGGGATCCCTATCATGTGTTACATTCATATTTGAAAAACAAAAGAAGAGTTGAGACGTTAGAATAATCGCTAAGGGATCCCTTTAACCCATTACCACACAATGACTCCTTTTGACTCCCTACAAGATCATAGCTGTAGAAAACATCATGGAAAATGAAGAAATTGCTTGTGACAAGCAATTTCTTCATTTCCCACAATGTTTTCTACTCTATAAGTCCAAAAAATGTTAAATTCCATTCAATTCAAAATGTCGTCTGCAACATCTTTGAATTTGAAACAGCCCAAATATTGTCGTTTGGTAATGGGTTAATCCCTGATTTTCAAAAGAAATGCGATCTCACTTTTTAAAAAATGGCGATCAAAACACCCTAACTTAACTTGTTCAATATTGGTTGATACTGCCTTTTGGAAGCATATCGGTAAACTGGTGTTATATTGGATATAGTAATGTCAATTTAAATCCGATTACGTAACCTTTTGATAAGAAGTAAAACAGACTGCTACCATAAATAACAGACGCTAATGATTGACACGTGAATGCAAATACATGTATGTCAATCTCATAATTAGATCTACACCCTTTCCAAACAAACCTTGGCTTTTAGACAACCATTATCATAAATGATATGATTACTCTATCAGTAATTGTTGTAGAAAATAGCACTTGAGCGCTTCGCCAATCAGGTAAAGAAAATGCTGATTATCAAAATATTCTGCGCTCCCAGTCCCTTCTGTATTCTTTACTGCCTGCGTTCAGATCTTAAAATTTTGTCTTTGTGAAATGGTTAAAATTCAAGTGATGGCGAATACAAAAGAGAATGCAAATTGCTCATACTAATTGGACCAGTCCATTCCAATATTTAGAAACAAAGAAACTAAAAAGTTGTCAACATAATGCAAATGCTAAATCTGATGTATTTACCTTGACAGTAGATCTATTTTCCTTTTATTAATTCCAATGATAATATACGAAGATTGGTCAATATTCACTGAATAGTTTAATCAGGAAAGGGTTTCTTGTTATCAACTGGAGAAAATCTGACCTACAAAAAGTGAGTGACGTAGTGTGACGTCACACTGTCTGTCTGGAATGTAGAACAGAGTCCTAAGCTAAATTTATGTGCTAAAAATAGATCAACAGCTGATTGATTAATCATATCTAGACTGTTTTTAAATCCCGTGGATATTTAATGATTAGAAATGAAACATCCAGTTTTGTTTATAGAATTCGAATTTATTTCTTACCCTGTTTATGAAAAAGGATAAAAAGTAATATGTGACTTTCTTTGTCAATGGATGTAAAACTCTTTGAGGGTAAGTAATTATTTGATGTACGATTTTTACCATGGACTTAGATTCTACTGACAAACAAAGACTTGTGAATAAATTAACATAATGTAGGAGAATTTGTATGTAGAATAGTAAATGGGATAATTCTCGTGGTGGGTTACGTATACAATTTTTTAGTCTTCAGGCTTGGAAATTACAGGGCTGATGTTTTGTTTTTTACCATTGCAGATCTAGATTCTATTTTTCAAATAGATCTAGATCTGTGATTTCTAGACCTGCCATTTTGCGATGCGTGCATATTTTTCTCCTAACTAAAATTTCTTTTACCCACAATGCACTTATGATTTGCCTGTCTGCACATAATTATATTTTTGTGTAGTCATGACTCATGAAAGATAGGTCAGCAGACTCAATCACGCGTGCAATATGAATCGCCCAGGAAACCCTGCATATGAAAATTGTTTAATCCAAATTGAAAGATGAAGCTAAAAGAAATACTTTTACCTATTTGTGTTGAAATATTAGTTAGTATACTAGAATTTCGGTGATTTATATCGACTGTTCATAGCAAAATAAATGCGCAGGGGAAATATCGTCATCGCTTTTTAAACTGTAATATCTCCGCTAATTTTGAATATTTTCTTGATTTTTTTTCGCTAGAAGATACTTTGACTTGTATTTATTCTACCGATGTTGGATAATTTGTGATTTGATTGAAAATTAACTTGTAAAACGGCGTAAATGGAGCACCTATAAAACGGCCGGTTTTGGCCGGTCTGAGGTAATTATAATAGGTACGGTTTTGGCCGGTCTGAGGAAATTCCAATAGGTACGGTTTTGGCCGGTCTGAGTGCGATAGGGTTAATGCACATATTGTACCAAATTTGTAAGCAAAGCACTTATCAAGTACCTGATAATCCGGGAGAATACCTACCACAAAGCTTTACAATAATATGAGGTATTCCTCTACTTAATTGTACTGGTTTAGAAATGGAAAGATACATTCAGAGTAGTAAAACAAGACCTGCTTTTGACGTCACTTCTAGAATAGGCATAAGAAAACATTGAGGCAAAGGAAGAAAAGGCTGAAAATCAGCATTTTCTCCTATTGCCTCATTGTTTTCTGAGCCACTTTATACATAAATCTTACCTTTCATAATACATATATTGTCTGCTACAGCTTCAAATTGGACCAGTCTAAAATTTTGTCAATCAGGAAAGGGTAAACAAAGAATCAAAACACTACAGCCACATACCATATCTATCCACATTAGGCAAGTTGATCTCATCACAGAACAACACCAGCCACTTGTTTAGCTGTACTGGTGACAACACAACTCCATTTGGGGTTCTCCTGTACTCACAATAATGATCAAATGTCTTCAGCAGCAGCTCGGGGGTGGTGGCACTGGAGAAGTTCAGGCCCACAAGCTGGGGTACAAGAGCTTCGCAGAGCAGCCCACAAACGCCCGAGAGGGGCTTGTCAGTAAATTGGCCAGTAATTAATGGGTTGACACAGAATGTAAACACTGCATACACTTACCATATCTATCCACATTGGGCAAGTTGATCTCATCACAGAACAAGACCAGCCACTTGTTCAGCTGTACCGGTGACAACACCACTCCATTTGGTGTTCTCCTGTACTCACAATAATGATCAAATGTCTTCAGCAGCAGCTCCGGGGTGGTGGCGCTCGAGAAGTTCAAGCCTACAACCTGGCCAATGAAAATACATTAGGCAACTAATCAACTATTTTTGTTTCAACATTGCCACAAGGTGTGGGTCTTAGAAAAGTAAGACATTCATTGAATTAAATTGAATGGAGAATTACGTCTAACTCAACAGCTAAGCTGAAATGGAGACAGGACCTCGTTTTTAAGTCTCATCTGAAAGACTGGTGTGGCCAAGGTGTAAAATGATGAGCTGCTGCTGTAAAAGTTATCGAACCTGCCACTCTAGTGTTACAAGTCCAGTGCATCACCACTGTACCAAATCCACCCCGAAGGACATTTCTACTCGAGTCTCTGTCTCTTTAATTTCCAAGTACAAAGGATCTCTATTCCTACATTGTGGTTCTAACCACTTCCCAAACAGCAAATATTACAACTGTCCGAGAGTTAAATAAGACTAATGCCTAAAATTTCTAGACAGGCAGAGTATTGTTGAAATTCGACGTCAATTTCATATGCCTATACTCCTAATCTTTTTTTGGAAAGTACAAAAACTGATAGAGCTACAGATAATAGGGTCCAATATTGTTAATTCAATTTCAAACCCTATGTTGTGGGTACTCATTTGAATCGTCTCAGTGAGATGAATCTAATGAGTACCCAGAACACATGGTTTGATGATCAATACATGAAATATTGCATTTGCAAAAAAGTTTTTCATCCCACTCTTATCTGCAGCTCTGATTCAAATCTTTCTGTGGGAAATGACAAAACTGATAAACCCACCTCCATATCAGGGAGTGATCTCAGGGCACTAAACAATGTCATTGTCTTCCCGGATCCTGGCGGTCCACACAGTACAATGGGCTTGTGCTCCGCCAGCCATGTGAACAACAACGACTCATGTCTCACTGTATCCACTGTGGGGATAACCACGTCCGGCGCAGCCACCTTGTGGGTCTCAACCTCAACCTGGGGCACCTTCGTCTGCCACGGTACCCACTCACCAGTGATCCCAACCTACAGGATAAATTTGTCAAACACTAACTAGAACTGTCGCAAAGCGGACAAATACCCCCCACAAGCGCCTTGTCACTGAAAAAGTGCTATAGGTCAAAAGGTTCTTGACTTGGAGCACGTAAACGGATTTTAAACAAAGTCCGATTGTGACCTTGACCTTTGACCTTCGTGACCCAAAAACAATAGGGCACCTCCTTGGGTCATGGGCAACAACTGTGTAAAGTTTCATGATCCTAGGTCAACCGGTTCTTGACTTAGAGCACGGAAACGGATTTTAAACAAAGTCCGATTGTGACCTTAACCTTTGACCTTAGTGACCCAAAAACAATAGGGCACCTCCTTGGGTCATGGGCAACAACTGTGTAAAGTTTCGTGATCCTAGGTCAACCGGTTCTTGGCTTAGAGCACGGAAACGGATTTTAAACAAAGTCCGATTGTGACCTTGACCTTTGACCTTCGTGACCCAAAAACAATAGGGCACCTCCTTGGGTCATGGGCAACAACTGTGTAAAGTTTCATGACCCTAGGTCAACCGGTTCTTGACTTAGAGCACGGAAACGGATTTTAAACAAAGTCTGATTGTGACCTTGACCTTTGTGACCCAAAAACAATAGGGCATCTCCTTGGGTCATGGGCAACAACTGTGTAAAGTTTCATGATCCTAGGTCAACCAGTTCTTGACTTAGAGCACGGAAATGGATTTTAAACAAAGTCCGATTGGGACCTTGACCTTTGACCTTCGTGACCCAAAAACAATAGGGCACCTCCTTGGGTCATGGGCAACAACTGTGTAAAGTTTCATGATCCTAGGCCAACCGGTTCTTTACTTAGAGCACGGAAACGGATTTTAAACAAAGTCTGATTGTGACCTTGACCTTTGACCTTCGTGACGGCAACAACTGTGTAAAGTTTCATAATCCTAGGTCAACCGGTTCTCGAGTTAGAGCACGGAAACGAAAAAGTCTACGGACGGACGGACGGATGGACGGACGGACAGACAGACAGACATGGTGAAACCAATATACCCCCCTCTACTTCGTAGGTGGGGGTATAATAAATAAAGGAAAGACAAAATACTGGTAAATGCAACTTTTTGAAAATGTTTTTAAAGAGTGCATAAAAGAGTTTTATTTCATTCACTATGACTGAAATTAAGGTACAGAAGTAAAACACATCCTTCTCATTACATATTGTGTCAGCCCTTTATCATATTGTTAGAATGTTTACTTCAAGTTTTAGAAGTGGACAACCGTCTTGTATATTAGTATAGTCTGTAAATATTGACCTGAACCCGACGAATATGCAATGAGTAATTGTCACACGGAATAATCAATAATCGCCAGCACTCCTCACTGTCGAGCCGCGTCGATAGTTTCCATAAGCATAGGGACATTGTATTCTGCACGTACTTCTCGTGTCAATACACATCGGAGAGTGATTATTTAGCATCACAGTTACTCATTACATATTCAACAGGTTCAGGTCAATATTTACGGAGTATAACTTAGATTAAAACAATTTTACAAAAGATATTGAACAAGAGGGCCAAGATGGCCCTGGATCGCTCACCTGATAGAAGTTTGAAACTTTCTCCATGCAGAACAAGACTTATCTTTTACATGACCTAGGTATCTCTGAGACAAGAACACGAAACTTAAGATGCGAGATTATGATCCAGCTGAAAACAGCATTCTTAATCTTTAATGATCAATATTTGTGTCTGTTAAAGTGAAAACCAAGTCGATAAAAAACATAAATTTTGTCATAATCCAGGGCACATAACTCTGTTCTGATAAATATATTATCTATCTATCTATCTATAAATACTGCCCAACTCCCCTTTCGGGTATTACTGGCAGAGTATCTCTAAGACCTTTATACACCAACCTTATGTCCTAGTTGTTTTTTTGATTGGTCAATATTTATTGCTGTTTGAGTGAAATTAAAAACGAAATTAGCAATATTGTCAGCATCAAGGGCACACAACTCTGACTTTTTTAGTTCGATCAATATGAAAAATGAAATCATATAAGATCTCATGGTCACCAACATTGTGACCAAGTTAAGTCTTGATTGGTCAATATTTGTGTTTTTTGAAGTGAAAATAAAGTTGAAAATGACAATTTTGTGAAATTCAAGGGCCAATAACTCTGGTTTTTCTGGTCCGATCAAGCTGAAAATTTAATTCATTCAGCAGCTTATAGTTAGCAACATTGATGACATTTTTTGTCTTGATTGGTCTATAAATGTAGATGCTTAAGTGTAAACAAAGTCGAAAACGGCAAATTTGTCAAATTCCAGGGCACATAACTCCGGACTTCCTTCTTCGATGACACTGAAAATCGAACTCATTCATTATTGTATGGTTACCAACATTCTAGCCAAGTTTTGTCTTGATTGGTCAATATTTGTAGATGCTAGAGTGGTAACAAAGTCGAAACTAGCTATTTTTGATATCCAAGGGCGCATAACTCCGGACTTCCTGATCTGATCTGACCCAAAATCAAACTCGTCCAAGAGCTTATTGTCATACATGTTTTGACCAAGTTTGGTCAAGATTGGTCAATATCTGTAGATGCTAGAGTGGTAACAATGTCAAAACTAGCGATTTTTGATATTCAAGGACGCATAACTCCGGACTTCCTGATCCGATCTGACCCACAATTGAACTCATCCAAGAACTTATGGTCATACATGTTTTGACCAAGTTTGGTTAAGATTGGTCAATATTTGTAGATGCTAGAGTGGTAACAAAGTCAAAACTAGCTATTTTTGATATTCAAGGGCGCATAACTCCGGACTTCCTGATCCGATCTGACCCAAAATCGAACTCATCCGAGAACTTATGGTCATACATGTTTTGACCAAGTTTGGTTAAGATTGGTCAATATTTGTAGATGCTAGAGTGGTAACAAAGTCAAAACTAGCGATTTCTGATATTCAAGGGCGCATAACTCCGGACTTCCTGATCCGATCTGACTCAAAATCGAACTCATCCGAGAACTTATGGTCATACATGTTTTGACCAAGTTTGGTTAAGATTGGTCAATATTTGTAGGTGCTAGAGTGGTAACAACAAAATGTGAACAGACGGACAGACAGACGGACAGACGGACAGACGGACAGACGGACGCCGACGGACAAAAAGCGACCACAATAGCTCACCTTGAGCACTTCGTGCTCAGGTGAGCTAACAAGGCCTATACAAAGACCAGATGTTTCACAACAAGAGGGCCAAGATGGCCCTGTATCGCTCCACTGACTTTTAGACATTTAGACTATGAACTTCAAGGAATACAAAAGAGGTCTATCCAAAGAAGATTCATGCTACACCAGAATGAAATCCAGTAAGTGATTAAAGAACAGAAATGTTTTTAAAATTTTCTTAAAATTACACTATGTTTCATATGGCGAAAAATAAGCCTATCCCACAGCGGCCAAGCTTTTCATCTGATCGTGAAGGAATTTGG
This sequence comes from Fragum sueziense, assembly GCA_963680895.1. Classification (NCBI taxonomy): domain Eukaryota; kingdom Metazoa; phylum Mollusca; class Bivalvia; order Cardiida; family Cardiidae; genus Fragum; species Fragum sueziense. Next base: position 32,419,374 of record OY804593.1, read on the forward strand.
AAGAGATTCATGCAAGGAAGATTCCTGTGAAGTTTGGTTGAAATTGGTCCTGTAGTTTTGGAGAAGAAGATTGTTTAACAATTTTTGGAAAATTCAATTTAATTAAATTTACAAAAATTTAAGTTCTACACGGAAATTACTTTTTTTTAAGGAATTTAGAGGAGATTTATGTAAGGAAGATTCATGTGAAGTTTGGTTAAAATTGGTGCAGTAGTTTTGGAAAAGAAGATTTTTTCGAAAATTTAATTTAATTAATCAAAATTTAAATTCTACACAGAATTTATTTTTTTGAAGGAATAGGAAGAGATTTGTGCAAGGAACATTTCTGTAAAGTTTGGTTGAAAATTGGTCCAGTAGTTTTGGAGAAGGAGGATTTTTAAAGACTTTCTGAAAATTTAATTTAATTAAATTAATTAAGATTTAAGTTATACACAGATTTTATCTTTTTGAAGGAATTAAGAAGAGATTCATACAAGAAAGATTTCTGTGAAGTTTGGTTGAAATTGGTCCAGAAGTTTTGGAGAAGAAGTATTTTAAAAGATTTTTCGAAAATTTAAATCAATTAAATTAATCAAAATTCTAGTTCTGCGCGGATTTTATTCTTTTGAAGGAATTTGGTAGAGATTCATGCAAGAAAGATTTCTGTGAAGTTTAGTTGAAATTGGTCCAGTAGTTTTGGAGAAGAAGAATTTTTAAAGATATTTCAAAAATTTAATTCAATTAAATTAATTAAAATTTAAGTTACACACAGACATTATCTTTTTGAAGGAATTAAGAAGAGATTCATACAAGGAAGATTTCTGTGAAATTTGGTTGAAATTGGTCCTGTAGTTTGGGAAAAGAAGAATTTTTAAAGATTTTTCGAAAATTTAAATCAATTAAATTAATTTAAATTCAAGTTCTGCGCGGATTTTATTCTTTTGAAGGAATTTGGTAGAGATTCATGCAAGGAAGATTTCTGTGAAGTTTGGTTGAAATTGGTCCAATAGTTTTGGAGAAGAAGAATTTTTAAAGATTTTTCGAAAATTTAATTCAATTAAATTAATTAAAATTCAAGTTCTGCACAGATTTTCTTCTTTTGAAGGAATTTGGTAGAGATTCATGCAAGGATGATTCGTGTGAAGTTTGGTTGAAATTGGTCCAGTAGTTTTGGAGAAGAAGATGTTTAAAGAAAAAGTTTACGCACGAACGGACGACGGACACAGGGCCATGACATAAGCCCCGCTGGCCTTCGGCCAGTGGAGCTAAAAACAGTAAGAGATTCAGAACTATAGCATCTTTATTACGAACATTTCCATACCTCATAATCAATGATCCTCATATTCCCTGTGGCAGGGGGTAGCGGGATGGTAGTCACACCTCGTATAAATGTTCCCATCTCCTCTCTAACCTTCAATTTACCATCGCCAGACATCGACCACAGTAAACTGTGTACAAGGTACTTGGTCAGGTACCCCTCTAATTGGTTTTGCTGCAAGATAGAACAGTGTTCGTAATTTGAAAGTTTTATTTATTCATTTATTGGGGTTTCACACTGTTTCCAACAGCTATGGTCATATTGCATTGGCTGAAGCACCTAACCACTGGTTCCTGATGTTTCTCATATAAGTACTACCACAACATCTTAACCAAGCCTCCAGCTCCTCACATAGGTTAATGATATCAAACCATTGATGGGAAGACAATTCTGTCTGGAAGGATATCATATTTGCCACAGATGGGGATCAAACAAAGGACCTCATGAGTTGGGGTTTGATGCATTACCAAATGTGTTATGCCTGCCAGAGGCCCCAGGTAAAAGAGAGAAAGTAATGAAATAATAAATTAAAATAAAAATTCAAATCCAAACACAGTGTTTATATCAACGAGTTAAAACTGCAACAGCAACATTTCTATTTAGTTATGAAATTCTCATACAATAGCAATGAATTTTGTGCTAAAAATAGAATGGGTTTACCATAATGTTTTGATAGCTTGTTGGTGTTATAAAATCTCGTAACTACGGCTTGAATTAAGCCGTAGTCACGAGATTTCATAACAACACCTACTAAATACTATTGATTGTCCGAAATTAAGTCACTGTTCAGTGTTTAATTGATAAAATTGTTCCCTATTTATATTTTGAAATAGCATAAGCATGTTGCATTAAAAGTTGCATTAGTTTTGTAAATCATAATTTGGCTCTGATGTACCTTTAAACAAGTTGTATTTTTTTATCAGATCAAAAAAGATATTCAAATTTGGACCAGAATATCTTGTTATCAAGTAAAAAGTCAACATAAAACTGCTTAACTTACAGCCATGGGAAAGTCCATATGACTTGCATTGTAAGTGAGGACATTTCTAATGGCCTGATTGATCAGGGAGAACAGAGATCCCAGGGCTCGTAGTCTCGTAAAGTCCATGATGTGATCTAGACTGAAGGCATACTCCAGACATCTGTTCACAAGTCCGTCTGAAGTGAAGTGGGGGCTCAGGATGGCTGCCGCATCTCTTTGTAACTGAAGAATAAAGAAATCAAATTTTACAAAAATTGAAATTTTCATTTTCAGTTCATATAGGCTAGATCATCTGAGATCATTTTTATCAAAATTGCCATTGCTTCAAATTCAATATTAAACAAATTTAATTTTGTTGGCCAAATACATTAGTTGACCATCTTCATGTATCATTTCTTGAATAATGAAAAATCCTGATTGTTTTATTGGGGTTTTACGACGTTTTCAACTGCTATGGAAAACTCCTGAAGAAGAATCAATAAACAAACTTGATTTTACTTATTTACAAACACTTTCAACTCATTCCCACATATTGACGCCTCAAGAGATGAAGGTTTTGGAAAACGTGGGAAAAGAAGAAATTTCTTGAGACAAGCAATTTCTTCATCTTCATATATGTTTTCTACCCAGTAAGACAGAATTAACTTAAATGTTTCGTCTATCACATCTTTCAATTTGTACCAGTCTAGAATTTGTCCATTTGCTAATGGGTTAAAAGAGCCAAAATTTAATCCAGACCTGTAATGTAGGAGACACAACTTCTTCTTGTTGTTCAGTCTTGGGTTTATACTCTTCTTCAGCATCCTCTAAAGGAATGTGTCTCAATGTCTGCAGATAATTCTCAAATACCATCTCTGTAGATAGGACGTCTTCACTGAACCAGACCATACCACATCTACTCACGGTGGCCAGAGTGGCGTATCTAAGGTCCTGTACTTCAAACATGATTCTCACCTACAACAGAAAGAGATGTGATTGTAAACATTTATCATTCAAAAGACAGGATTTAAAACCTCTTCAACTGCTATGGTCATATAGCAGAAGCTGTAGCAACTAATTATAGCTTCCTGCAATTGCGCTAACCAGTACTACCACAACATCTTTTCCAGGCCTTAAGCTTGTCTCCAACATATGTTAATGGTTATCCACCCATTGGTTTGAGATAAATGTCAGAAAGGTTATTGGATGTGGCCAGGGATCGAAACTGGGCTCTCATGATAAATATTCCGAAATGGATAAGGTACCAATACAACATTGTCTTTATCAATATGGGGTATAAAAAGTAACATCCGTTGTCAAACTAAACATAGTGTGCTTTCTATTTGCAAGGTTAATTCCATAAATGAAGTTGTTAAACTATCCAAAGACATTTTCTTCTCCTATTTCATGGATTAAAATATATCACTCTTACATTAGGCGGTATTCCGAGACGTTCACCATTAGGCAGTGTGAGTAGTTTGTTGTCATCTAGTACAGAGTTCAAGTTCTCCACCCACTCAGGATCCACATCTCCATCAAATATGATCCACTGTCGCTTCTGTAACTCTCCACGTACATTGTCTATTATCCTGAATATGAGAATAACAAGGGTTTAGCCTTCATTCTATTGTAAGTAACGTTGTTTTTCAACGATTGGCCTTCATTCTATTGTAGGTAACATTGCTTTACAACGATAACCTAGTAACTGCGGCTTACTACAAGCTGCAGTTACAAGGTTTTTGTTGAAAAGCGATGGTATATAAGATTTAATATCATCGCTTTTCAACTAAAACCTTGTAACTACAGCTTATTTAAAGCTGTAGTTACGCGGTTTTTGTTTGAAAAGCAGTGATATGTACTTTAATAGTTTTCAGCTAAGATCTAAGTATTTTATAAAGTTGGCTAGGGGTTTCCCTTTTTCCACTTGGGTTTCAAGGCAAAGTAAGCCGAGGATTCCCTGTGTTTTCCTTATAAACCGGACATAATATTTAAAAGTAGCAGAATGATTATACCTAAATAGAAGGATTTTATCATGGAATCAACAAATAAGACTAAGAGAGATATGAGAGGGAACAAATACATATCTCATACAAAATGCTTCATACTGTATAAAAGGCCACTTACTTTCTAAGGGTATGTGTAAACAGGCCATCTGTCCATTCTCTTGTGTTTGGATCCATGTTACCATACAGGGCCTCCTTAGATATGGACTGAAATAAGATAAACATTTTTGTGAATTTTCTTTATCATTTTACTTTTTCATTCTTACTTATACATGCAAGTCAATAATAATGTTTTCAGATTTTCTGATCTCAGTCTTGAATATTATTTTGCCCACTCACAAAACAAAATGTCATGATGTATTTTACATGTCTTCATCTCTTTGCAACAAAAACTAGAACTGTCGCAAAGCGGACAAATACCCCCCACTACCACCTTGTCACTGGAAAAGTGCTATAGGTCAAAAGGTTCTGTAGTTGGAGCACGGAAAAGAATTTTAAACAAAGTCCAACTGTGACCTTGACCTTTTACCTTGGTGACCTAAAAACAATGGGGCACCCCCTTGGATCATGGGCAACAACTGTGTAAAGTTTCATGATCCTAGGTCAACCGGTTCTCGAGTTAAAGCACGGAAATGGATTTTAAACAAAGTCCGAATGTGACCTTGACCTTTGACCTTGGTGACCCCAAAACAATAGGGCACCTCCTTGGGTCATGGGCAACAACTGTGTAAAGTTTCATGATCCTAGGTCAACCGGTTCTCGAGTTAGAGCACGGAAACAGATTTTGAACAAAGTCCGATTGTGACCTTGACCTTTGACCTTGGTGACCCAAAAACGATAGGGCACCTCCTTGAGTCATGGGCAACAACTGTGTAAAGTTTCATGATCCTAGGTCACCTAGTTCTCGAGTTAGAGCACGGAAACGGATTTTAAACTAGAACTGTCGCAGAGCGGACAAATACCCCCCACTAGCGCCCTGTCACTGAAAAAGTGCTGTAAGTCAACCAGCACGGAAACAGATTTTAAACAAAGCCGGATTGTGACCTTGACCTTTGACCTTCGTGACCCAAAAACAATAGGGCACCTTCTTGGGTCATGGGCAACAACTGTGTAAAGTTTCATGATCCTAGGTCAACCGGTTCTTGACTTAGAGCACGGAAACGGATTTTAAACAAAGTCCGATTGTGACCTTGACCTTTGACCTTCGTGACCCAAAAACAATAGGGCACCTTCTTGGGTCATGGGCAACAACTGTGTAAAGTTTCATGATCCTAGGTCAACCGGTTCTTGACTTAGAGCACGGAAACGGATTTTAAACAAAGTCCGATTGTGACCTTGACCTTTGACCTTCGTGACCCAAAAACAATAGGGCACCTCCTTGGGTCATGGGCAACAACTGTGTAAAGTTTCATGATCCTAGGTCAAACGGTTCTTGACTTAGAGCACGGAAACGGATTTTAAACAAAGTCCAATTGTGACCTTGACCTTTGACCTTGGTGACCCAAAAACAATAGGGCACCTCCTTGGGTCATGGGCAACAACTGCGTAAAGTTTCATGATCCTAGGTCAACTGGTTCTTGACTTAGAGCACGGAAACGGATTTTAAACAAAGTCCGATTGTGACCTTGACCTTTGACCTTCGTGACCCAAAAACAATAGGGCACCTCCTTGGGTCATGGGCAACAACTGTGTAAAGTTTCATGATTCTAGGTCAACCGGTTCTTGACTTAGAGCACGGAAACGAAAAAGTCTACGGACGGACGGACGGACGGATGGACGGACGTACCAACGGTTGACCATATGTTGGGTACTTTGCCTAAAAACTTGTTGGATACCCCATCTTGGGTATAAAAAACAGTTCTCACGAGAGGACACTTACTGGTTATGTGTCCAAAGACACAACTGGGTATTTTAGAAATGTTGGCATCACCAACACACATTGGTAGCAATGGTACTCTGGTCATCTTTTAATGCCAAAATTCATGAATAAACAAGAGGGCCCAGGGTAGCTGACCTGAGAAATGGGGCGAAATTCTGATCAAATAGGGATACACATGTCCCATCTAGAGTCAACAAGGATTTTCTTAGATTTGTCCTGGTGACATTGATTTTTACCCCTATGTGACCCAAATCTGAACTTCACCCGTTTATTGTCAAAATAAACATTGTGACAGTTTCATCAAACTTGGGTCAAATATGTGACCTTTATGGTTCAAACAAGGATTTCCTAAGATCTGACCTGGTGACCTTCTTTCTGACCACACATGACCCATATTCAAACTTGAAAATTCTGTGAGGGGTGTTATGGCTTCTCTGTTGCAATGCATAATCTAAATCATGAAAATAAGTAACCAAAGGAAGCCGTCAATAAGGCTCATAAAATGATACACTCTTACATGTACTTTGAAACAATTTCTAAGAGAACAAAATCAATGCCCAAAAACTGGTGCATTGTCTCATTTTGAAACGGTCACTAACAAACAAAATCGTCATTTGTACAATGATGCACTCATTCATATTTTGAAAGTAACTAACGAACAAAATTTTCACTTGTACAATGATGCACTCATTCAATATTTGAAAAACTGTTTATAAAGAACCAAACTGTCACTTGCACAATGATTCAAATTCCTTTATTGGTTTAAAATCCAGTCACAGGAATGTTACCACAAAACAAACAAGAATTACAATTACGGTACAAGAAATCAAACGATGTGAAAACATATATATTACCCACGGCATTTTATCCATGACAATAAGAATATCTTCACCACCTTTTCCATTCAACTACACAATATGGTGCACAAGATTATGAACATTGTGGAATAGTAAGAAGTAGCGAGTGATCTACATTTTCTTCTTTACTTCAAAAATTGTGAAGGCAAAAGAACAAAATGCTAGGACATAGCCTTCTCACCTTTCCCCTCGACAAATTCTGAACAAGACTTGGTTTTGATGTCCCTACCATATGGGCTTTAGAAAACATTAGGGCAAAGGAAGAAAATGTTGACAATCAACAATCAATTTTCTACTTCTGCCCCTATTTTTCTGAACAGTATTATACTAAAATCTTCGATAAAAATAAGAAAAATTAAATACAATATTTGTGCATGACACAAATTGCATCTATATAGGTATCTATGACCTTTCTATAGAGAAATTATTCAAGACCTTCATACTTTAACTCTTTTTCAAAACATATCTTTTTTTGCCTGGGTAAACATTGAGGCATAAGAAGAAAATGCTGATAGTCTGCATTTTCTCCTCCTGCTTCAAAAGTCTGCATTTTCTCCTCCTGCTTCAATATTTTCTAGGCTATATTGTACACAATTCTATCATTATCAAAATGAATTAAGTTGTCTGCAACAGCTTCAAATTGAACTGCACCCAAATTTTGCCATTTTGGGTTAATTCTTTCCCAAACATTGCCTGATTTTAACGTTCTTCACGGATATAGTTAGGGAAAACATGGAATAAGAAGAGAAAAGAACTAAAAGTCCCATTCTCTCAATATTTTCTATGCTATAATATATGCATGCTTTCTACTTCGAAATCAGAAATGTTCTCGTCTGCAACTCTTTCCCAGTTGAGCTGGTCCAAGGTTTTGCCATTGAACTCTTTCCCAAACCAGACCCACTTTTGACGCCCAACAGAAAAAGGCTTGGTAAAACATTGATGCAAAAGGAGAAAATGCTGATAGCCACCATTTTCTCCTTTTGCCTCCATATTTTCTGTGATATACTGTGTACTAATCATATCATTTTTAACAACACTTGTCGTCTGCAGCAGCTTTTAAATAGGACAATCCTAAAATTTTCCCGTTTGGGAAAACAAATATATCGCCGCCCCTAAACCAAAACTATGTAACCTCAGCTGTCACTGTAAGATGACAATGCCCCAGACACCGCTTTGATCGTTTTGATCGTTTAAAGTTTCATACAATCTTATTTCATTATTAATTCATTGCTGTTCATGTCGGATACCCAGCAAATATTTGGACGATATAACCAGTAAATCACTGGACAAACTACCCAACAGTTAATCTCCCATTGGACTCATTTTTTTTTAAATTGATGTTCATGTCAGATACCCAGCAAACATTTGGACAATATAACCAGTAAATCACTGGACAAACTACCCAACAGTTAATCTCCCTTCGGACTCCATTTTGTTACAAATTCATGTTCATGTCAGATACCCAGCAAATATTCAGACAATATAACCAGTCATTAACTGGACAGACTACCCAATAGTTAATCTCCCTTTGGACTCATATTTCTTTTAAATTGATGTTCATGTCAGATACCCAGCAAACATTTGGACAATATAACCAGTCATTCACTAGCCAGACTACCCAGGAGTTTATCTCCCTTTGGACTCAATTGTGTTTCAAATTCATGTTCATGTAAGATACCCAGCAAACATTTGGACAATATAACCAGTCATTCACTGGACAGACTACCCAGCAGTTTATCTCCCTTTGGACTCGATTGTGTTTCAAATTCATGTTCATGTCAGATACCCAGCAAACATTTGGACAATATAACCAGTAATTCACTGGACAAACTACCCAACAGTTAATCTCCCTTTGGACTCTATTTTCTTTTAAATTGATGTTCATGTCAGATACCCAGCAAACATTTGGACAATATAACCAATAAATCACTGGACAAACTACCCAACAGTTAATCTCCCTTTGGACTCTATTTTCTTTTAAATTGATGTTCATGTCAGATACCCAGCAAACATTTGGACAATATAACCAGTCATTCACTGGACAGACTATCCAGGAGTTTATCTCCCTTTGGACTCAATTGTGTTTCAAATTCATGTTCATGTAAGATACCCAGCAAACATTTGGACAATATAACCAGTAAATCACTGGACAAACTACCCAACAGTTAATCTCCCTTTGGACTCTATTTTCTTTTAAATTGATGTTCATGTCAGATACCCAGCAAACATATGGACAATATAACCAGTAAATCACTGGACAACTACCCAACAGTTAATCTCCCTTTGGACTCTATTTTCTTTTAAATTGATGTTCATGTCAGATACCCAGCAAACATTTGGACAATATAACCAGTAAATCGCTGGACAAACTACCCAACAGTTAATCTCCCTTTGGACTCTATTTTCTTTTAAATTGATGTTCATGTCAGATACCCAGCAAACATTTGGACAATATAACCAGTAAATCACTGGACAAACTACCCAACAGTTAATCTCCCTTTGGACTCTATTTTCTTTTAAATTGATGTTCATGTCAGATACCCAGCAAACATTTGGACAATATAACCAGTAAATCACTGGACAAACTACCCAACAGTTAATCTCCCTTTGGACTCTATTTTCTTTTAAATTGATGTTCATGTCAGATACCCAGCAAACATATGGACAATATAACCAGTAAATCACTGGACAAACTACCCAACAGTTAATCTCCCCTTGGACTCTATTTTCTTTTAAATTGATGTTCATGTCAGATATCCAGCAAACATATGGACAATATAACCAGTAAATCACTGGACAACTACCCAACAGTTAATCTCCCTTTGGACTCTATTTTCTTTTAAATTGATGTTCATGTCAGATACCCAGCAAACATTTGGACAATATAACCAGTAAATCGCTGGACAAACTACCCAACAGTTAATCTCCCCTTGGACTCTATTTTCTTTTAAATTGATGTTCATGTCAGATACCCAGCAAACATATGGACAATATAACCAGTAAATCACTGGACAACTACCCAACAGTTAATCTCCCTTTGGACTCTATTTTCTTTTAAATTGATGTTCATGTCAGATACCCAGCAAACATATGGACAATATAACCAGTAAATCACTGGACAAACTACCCAACAGTTAATCTCCCCTTGGACTCTATTTTCTTTTAAATTGATGTTCATGTCAGATACCCAGCAAACATATGGACAATATAACCAGTAAATCACTGGACAAACTACCCAACAGTTAATCTCCCTTTGGACTCTATTTTCTTTTAAATTGATGTTCATGTCAGATACCCAGCAAACATTTGGACAATATAACCAGTAAATCGCTGGACAAACTACCCAACAGTTAATCTCCCTTTGGACTCTATTTTCTTTTAAATTGATGTTCATGTCAGATACCCAGCAAACATTTGGACAATATAACCAGTAAATCACTGGACAAACTACCCAACAGTTAATCTCCCTTTGGACTCTATTTTCTTTTAAATTGATGTTCATGTCAGATACCCAGCAAACATATGGACAATATAACCAGTAAATCACTGGACAAACTACCCAACAGTTAATCTCCCCTTGGACTCTATTTTCTTTTAAATTGATGTTCATGTCAGATACCCAGCAAACATATGGACAATATAACCAGTAAATCACTGGACAAACTACCCAACAGTTAATCTCCCATTGGACTCATATTTCTTTTAAATTGATGTTCATGTCAGATACCCAGCAAACATTTGGACAATATAACCAGTCATTCACTGGACAGACTACCCAGGAGTTTATCTCCCTTCGGACTCAATTGTGTTTCAAATTCATGTTCATGTAAGATACCCAGCAAACATTTGGACAATATAACCAGTAAATCACTGGACAAACTACCCAACAGTTAATCTCACTTTGGACTCTATTTTCTTTTAAATTGATGTTCATGTCAGATACCCAGCAAACATTTGGACAATATAACCAGTCATTCACTGGACAGACTACCCAGGAGTTTATCTCCCTTTGGACTCAATTGTGTTTCAAATTGATGTTCATGTAAGATACCCAGCAAACATTTGGACAATATAACCAGTAAATCACTGGACAAACTACCCAACAGTTAATCTCCCTTTGGACTCTATTTTCTTTTAAATTGATGTTCATGTCAGATACCCAGCAAACATTTGGACAATATAACCAGTAAATCACTGGACAACTACCCAACAGTTAATCTCCCTTTGGACTCTATTTTCTTTTAAATTGATGTTCATGTCAGATACCCAGCAAACATTTGGACAATATAACCAGTAAATCGCTGGACAAACTACCCAACAGTTAATCTCCCTTCAGATTCCATTTTGTTTCAAATTCATGTTCATGTCAGATACCCAGCAAATATTCAGACAATATAACCAGTCATTCACTGGACAAACTACCCAACAGTTAATCTCCCTTCGGATACAATTTTGTTCAAAATTGATGTTCATGTCAGATACCCAGATGATATTCAGAAAATATAACCAGTAAATCATTGGACAAACTAAAACTACCCAACAGTTAAAAATTTTACTCAGGTATTTGTAGGGTCAGCATTTTTGTCCACTAAAATTAAAGCAGGACCAGTGGATTGCAATTTTTACAGGTCCTCCTCCAGACTAACAGGCCCTACATTCAGACTCAGTGAATTGTAGGAGAAATAAAGAATGAATTGTATATTCATTGTTACAACACTCCGATAGTTTCTATATAAGAGTCTGGTAAAGGGTTCTGAAATAGCTGAAATAGCTAGTCATAATTATCTCTGGCTGTCCTGTTGAGTTTATGCCTTTTCAAATTCAATATTTTGTTAAAAGTACAAGTAATTTTTGTTTATATATATGTAATTGTTACAAAGAAAACAAATACGGGAGCGTGTCACAAAAACAGCAAATTTTTTAAAAGTAGGTCAAACTCCAAGGTCAAGGTCACAAGGTCAAGGATAATGGTCCCAAATGAAAGGTCTTGTCGAGATGTATCTCTGTATGAAATATCAAGGCTGAATGTCTAATAGTGCCTGAGATATAGGCCAGGTTAAAGTTTTTCGAAAGTAGGTCAAACTCCAAGGTCAAGGTCACTAGGTCAAAGGTCATGGTACCAAATGAAAGGTCTTGTCGAGATGTATCTATGTATGAAATATCAAGGCTGTATCTCTAATAGTGCCTGAGATATAGCCCAGGTTAAAGTTTTTCAAAAGTAGGTCAAACTCCCAAGGTCAAGGTCACTAGGTCAAAAGTCATGGTCCCAAATGAAAGGTCTTGTCGAGATGTATCTATGTATGAAATATCAATGCTGTATCTCTAATAGTGCCTGAGATATAGAACAGGTTAAAGTTTTTCAAGTGAAGACACGATGGGACGCCGACACTAGGGCTGTGACATTAGCTCCCCGGATATAAAGTCCCGGTTCGCTAAAAAGGTTGTTAGTAGGTGCCATGTCAGGTTTTGAAAACAGATGAAGAAAGTTGCTAACGTCTGAATATGCAAAACAATTTGGTCAAAGAAATTTTGAAATTGCTATCAAAACTGTGTATAACTACACTAGTATAGAATCTAGTTGCTACCCCATTTTGATTGCATACATTTCCCAAACAAGGCTTAGTTTTGATGTCATTTGTAAGTAGTTATCAATCATTGATAACAAAGAGAAATAAAGAAAATTATGATCTACTTGAATTTCTTCCCTTCCCCTCGATTTCATGACAATGGGATGTGCATGTTCTGAGTTTGATTACATTATGTCCATTTTGGGAAAGGGTAAAAGATCAAGCCCTTCAACAGAGGATACATGATCAGGTGTTTGGTAATTGCCCATATCCAAGATTTTAGATCTAATGATTCCAGCTTTCAAATTGATCTAAATCTAGTAACGAAAAATTGAGGTTTGGCGAATGAGAATCATATATATAAAGAAATAATAAAGTATCATTGTATGTTGCCAACAAAAAGGTAATCTGTTCAACATATAAATTAATATGCTATCGGTGTAATAATGACAGTAAAATGCAAACTCAAAATACCTTGTTTTTAAACTTACCTCAACAGAATATATTCCTATTAAATTAAATTAAAGGTTAACTTTATATGAAGATTTGTGCACAATCACTGCTAGACTTTAGTATTTGAATGTGTGCAAGGAAAAAAGGGTTTCTCTTTGATCTTGGGGAAATCTAAACTCACTCTGTGTGATGTAAGCAGTGATGTCACACTGTATGCATTTTTGTTTGGTTATTAAACAGCTGATTGAGCCCAGTTACAGAGTTATAAATAGAAGTTTCATTAACCTTTACCCAATAGAACAAAGTTTGCATTTGTAAATTTGGATTTCTTTTTCTATCCTCATGTTCACAATGGATGAAAAAAGACGAAATTAAATGCATAAGATTCTCTATTCGTATGAATTCAGTAAATAAGATCTTGGCCATAATTCATTGTTTAATTTAATATTGTTAGAATTATCCTTGACTGAATGACTAAGAAAGGGTTAAGGAAATTGTAACAAAGTGAGTGGATGTTTTCAGTGGAAAAAAATAGTGGACTACAAACTTGTGCAATTTCTATAATTTAAAAGTAATAATCGGATTAGAATTCCTAAGGTAGGTGAATGATAGACTGATGAATTTCTAGTCAATTAATTTTTTAATCTAGATTCTTGTTCACAAAAAAAACCACAAAAGTTTACTGCTTTCTTTGTCTTGTCAATAATTTTCCATTCAAGATGTGCCTGAAGGATGCAGTACTCGGTGGTTTTGTGATGTACATAAGTGTTACGTATGTAACACAAATCTACGATTTGTTGTTTTCTGTTGTGTAATCACAGACAATCTTCAAATAGTTTTGTTTAAAATAGGAATTTTGGGTTGGTCGCCGACTTTTTCCTATGAGCCAAAAGAAAGTTATGATGCAGATTTTGAAACTGATTTTGATGCCTTTCGACAAAATCTAAGGGGCGCTGTCTCTGAAATTTACAGGCCCGGCGGACCGGTACCAAAGGATGTTTTGCCAGTCCTCCTTAAAAATTACAGGCCTCGGGCCGACGGACTGGCGTTAATGTCAAACCCTGACATGTAAAGTGAAATATACAGTCAGGATTCAAACAGTCACAGTTTATTGTGTGAAATATTTTGCCAATGTTGACCATTTCCCAAACAGCTGAACTTTTGACTGTTTTAATTTGAAAGCTGCTGCAGACGACATAATATATATTGCAATGACATGATTTGTGTACGAAATATCAATGAAAATATTGAGGCAAGAGGAGAAAAAAAAATCCAAGGGGGGGGGGATGTCCCCACTCTCATACCCTCTTTAGTTTTGGATGTGCTAGATTGTTTTATGAATAAAATTGGAAAGACTTAAAATTTCAGTTGGGTCAATCAATATTAATGCATTCTGATTTCTCGAGAAAAAAAAATATGATAAATCAAAACAATCTTGAGCACAAGCCTTCACGACTTAAATTGCTTACAACCATCCACACAGACAATGAGATAGCGCTCAGAAAATTGATATTATTTTTTTTATTCCACAAATGGCATTATAGTAACCAGAATTTTCATTTACAGGGGGAATATACGTCAAAAACTTGATTAAAAGATCGCATTTAAAAGATCGCGAAAACTAATGACAATTGCTCTAATGTCGGTAAAAACTACAAACAAACACGCCTATTGTGCATAAATAGCAGTTAAAAGTTATCGTTGTTTAAACAATGTATAAAATAGTGTGAAATATGGTCGTATTCGACAAATTTTCTTGTCAAATATAATCAAACTAACTTACTCGACTCGACGGGAAAATGGAGTGGTTCCACGCGCCCAAGAGACGTCACGCAATAAAGCCGGGAACAAAAAATACGAACGGTAACTCATTTCCGGTGCTTGGCGGATATTCACCGATGGTATCCGAATGCATTTTTCGGCGCGAAATCTAAATTTAGAATTTTCCGATTAGTGGAAGAGTCCGAGATACGGACGAATTGTTGGACAAAAAAAAGTCTAAAGTTTTATTGGGTATTTCGTTTGAAGTAACCAACAACAGTCTCATATACGTAATAAAATTACTCCTGTTATTGGGTATACCCAACAAGGGAAAAGTAACCAATAAGTGTCCTTTGAACATAAAAAATAGCCAATAATGGTCACTGGTAAACACGGACAGACGGACGGACGGACGGACAGACATGGTGAAACCAATATACCCCCCTCTACTTCGTAGGTGGGGGGTATAACAAAGTCCAAATGTGACCTTGACCTTTGACCTTGGTGATCCAAAAACAATAGGGCACCTCCTTGGGTCATGGGCAACAACTGTGTAAAGTTTCATGATCCTAGGTCACCCGGTTCTCGAGTTAGAGCACGGAAACGGATTTTAAACAAAGTCTGATTGTGACCTTGACCTTTGACCTTGGTGATCCAAAAACAATAGGGCACCTCCTTGGGTCATGGGCAACAACTGTGTAAACTTTCATGATCCTATGTCAACCGGTTATTGAGTTAGAGCACGGAAACGGATTTTAAACAAAGTCCGATTGTGACCTTGACCTTTGACCTTGGTGACCCAAAAACAATAGGGCACCTCCTTGGGTCATGGGCAACAACTGTGTAAAGTTTCATGATCCTAGGTCAACTGGTTCTCGAGTTAGAGCACGGAAACGGATTTTAAATAAAGTCCGATTGTGACCTTGACCTTTGACCTTGGTGACCCAAAAACAATAGGGCACCTCCTTGGGTCATGGGCAACAACTGTGTAAAGTTTCATGATCCTAAGTCAACTGGTTCTCGAGTTAGAGCACGGAAACGGATTTTAAACAAAGTCCGATTGTGACCTTGACCTTTGACCTTGGTGACCCAAAAACAATAGGGCACCTCCTTGGGTCATGGGCAACAACTGTGTAAAGTTTCATGATCCTAGGTCAACCGATTCTTGAGTTAGAGCACGGAAACGAAAAAGTCTACGGACGGACGGATGGACGGACGGACAGACAGACAGACATGGTGAAACCAATATACCCCCCTCTACTTCGTAGGTGGGGGTATAATGATCCGAAAGTCAGTTTTATCCTATTTGTAACCTGACAAGTCTTGCAAGAATTCTCTCTGTATCTCTTCATATTTTGGTAGTATATCTTTCCCCTCATTATTCTTCCAAAGCCTTTATCTTGCAGGACGTCAAAAAGCCCCAATGTGTGGTAATGGATTAAACATTCCCCCAAATTGTTCCCGGAGATATGTAAATACTGTGAAGCATTACCTTAGGATCAATGACATGAGCCACTCCCTCCACACCTTCTAGTCTCTCTAGTGCCTTCAGTAGAACTCTCCAGGCTGTGGACTTTCCACTCCCACTGGGTCCTACCATCATTAAACCATGGTGAAGATTGGTGATCTGGTACAGCTGCAGCACCTGAATATGGAGAAATAGTTTGATGGGTTAGCAGGGATAAAGACTAACAGGGGCCCAGTCGCCCATGGCCCCAATTTTTGGGCTGGGCCCTTGAATCTCTGGAGAAATTGCCCATACCCCTATTGTTAAGTATTGAATATTAGGCAATCTGGGCCCCTAGATCAAAATTGTTAGTCTTTATCCCTGGTTAGCCTCAAAATATTGCGAGTTCACAAAAAACTCTAAAATTTTTGCCTCAAAATATTGTTGTCAGTTCACATAAAACTCTAGAATTGTATGATAAACTTTCCACTCCCACTGGGTCCTACCATCATCAAACCATAAAACCAGGCTGCATATATTGCTGCTTTTCAAAGAAAACCTCGTATCTGCAGCTTGAAATAAGCTGCAGATACAAGGTTTTTGTTGAAAAGCTATGATATGCTGATCTAATTCAATAGTGTCTGAAAGAACAATTTTGTAATCCAAGATCGGCAAGATTATATTTTATGCAGAATTCAAAACAATCTCACCTTTTCAACCCACATAGATCCCATTTCATCCCCTTCTCCATACATAAGGTACATCTCTCTGCACACCTTTCCCACCTCCTGTCTGAGCGCCTTCATCTCGGCAGGTGAGTATTTCACACCTGGGAACACGTCAGACAGCAGACTGTGTAACAGTGGGATGTCCTCCGCCACTAGTTTGGGAACCATCGTCTCCATCACACTCTGGATCAAAATCTGTAACAACACACACATACACTTTGATGGACAGTCTTGCAACATAACTATGAATCACACACATGCTCATTCAAAGGAAACAAAAACTAAGAGTTTCCAATTCTTTTTACATATCAAATTATGTCTAAAGGTGCACAAGTTTCTAAATTTTAGGGACCAGAACAATGTCTGGACATGGTTGTGTGTAGCATTGCATTATCTAGGGCCAAAAAAAGAATTCTTACATAAACATGTAAAGTGCCTACAATAGCAGCGATTGAGAAAGACACTTTTCCATGGGACAATGTCCTTCAATCAATGCTGCATTTTGAATTGAGTTTATTGGGGTTTTACGCCGTTTTTCAACTACCAGGGTCATATCGCGGGGGCTGGAGCACCTAACCGTGGGTTCCTGGTATTTCTTGCACCAGTACAACCACAATATCCAAACCAAGCCTCCAGCTGCTCTCTCACATAGATGATTCACACCCATTGGTGAAAGACAAATGACTTTTGTCAAATGTCAGAATGGATACTGGCCGAGCCGGGGTTCGAACTCGAGACCCCTGGATTGACAGACTCAGACGTAACCGACTGAGCTATCCGGGCTCGGCGCTGCATTTTGAAAACTGATGTGACAAGTATAGAGTAGGATAGCTCCAAACTACAGCAAAATTCATTGGGACAAGGGTACATTCATGAGCAAACACAATATAACATTTCCGATTTAAATGTGACTATAGCCCATAGCCCTAGCCTTTCCCAGTCACAGTAACAGTGCTAAGTAGCTTTCAATAACAATCACTTTCACAAGTGTCACCCACCTCTTGTTCCGGGAGATTTTCAGCAATCGAGCCTTCATCGACTGTCTCTCCTCTCTCCATCATCCCTTCTTTCACTCTCTGTATTCTGTCTCTCTTCACATTACCGGCTGATATCAATACGGACTTGAGTGCTCGTAGACTGAAGTCATAGTGGGACTGAGGAGACAGCTGCTCATCACACAACCTGCGAAACAGTCATATATTTTCCAAACTGCATAATTCAACAGTGGTCGAATTTGAAAGGAGTTTCAGATGTCAAAATAATTGATGTCAAAAGTAAGATATGGATACAGTATTGAAAAGAAAATATGGAGGGGAAAGAAGACCTTCTTCACAATATCAATTTTATAATATTGGGTAAATGACAGTATTAAGACAAAAGGAGAAAATGCTGGTGTAACTTACTTAAAGAAAGGTACAATCTTGTTGGAGAGTTTCTCTGCAGTTCTAAATCCCTGTGAGTACAACATGACTTGTGCAATCAGTTGTCTATCAGGCTGTGTCATAGCCAAACTTCTGAACAATTTCTTCACATTGTCGGGCAGGTTAGATCGCCCAGCATAGCCCGGGTTCATCGTGATGAATATGGCCATGTCTGGATTCACTTTCACAGATTTACCAATCAGCTCAACAACCAATGGAGAACCTGTAGAAATTGTTTGTTATCCCATTATAGGTCTTGATAAATGACCTGAAAGAGCCTCTCTAGCAATTAGATAGAGATGCTCTGCCAGGTCAGTTATCAGGAGCTATACATGACAAGACAGATCTTGACTAGATTGTAGAATTGTCCAAATTCAAATCTGTTCCAGACGACAATTTCAAGTGAATGGAATTTAAGATTTTTTTTTTGCTCTTTTGGGGTAGAAAACATGGTAAATAAAAAAATTGCTTGTCACAAGCAATTTCTTCACTTTCCTCAATGTTTCCCCCAACGTTTTTCCTATAGGGCATAAAAAAGGCATCAATATGTGTGAATGGGTTATGCAATGATAATCACAATCTAATTTATTGAAAAATGTACATCAATTTCAGCGTTTTATACCATATTTCAAGTGGATTACATTTTCTTTCCCCCTATTTCTCAAACAGTACTCTTACTAAAACACTGCATGATTTTAGATGATCCTATAAAATAAAGCTTTAGAAAACATTAAAACCAAATGTTGATGATTTTCTGTAATTCGAATTTACCTTACTAAGTTGCATTCATTTGGTCCCCATCAGACTTAACAATCTGGGCAGTTTATTTCCAATAAAGCATTCAGATAAAGCAAAGTTTGCATTAATTCATTTCTATACCAAAAAGCTAAAACTATAAGGGCCAGACATACTTCAAGTCCAGTATCAGCTTGTTCTATAAGATTTTAGGCAGCTTTTGAATGTGGTCCAAGTTCATGCTTTGACATTTGAGCCCTTAAATTTTGACTTGTTTCTAGTTATTCATAATTCATGAACATACATAGAAACGACATCACTCCATCAGATAATTACTGCATAACTTACAATTACAACAAAATACAGACTAACCATATCAAAAGCAAACAAAATAATACAACAAAGTAATGACATATTCTTTCATGAATGCACTATTTAAAAAGAATATCTTAACACCACAGCTCTTTATTTTCTGTCTTTAAGTAATACATGTACTATTATACATTCTAGAATAAAATGATATACTAATAGAAATATCAAATCATGGTGTATACTTCAAATCTGTCTGTAAATTGATAACTATGAAACATAGTTTGAATCCCCAAAATAACCCTGTGAAATTGTTAGGATGTGCTGCAAACAAATGTAAGTTTTAGAACAGCAATACTTCAATTCAATGTGATCACACAAAGTGCAAAAAGATCATACTTTTAACTGTTAAAACAAGAGATGTTTGTAAAACATATATGCCCCCTCAAGGGCCTACAATTGATGTAGGTCAAAGTCCAAGGTCAAGTTAACAAGGTCCAAGGTCATGGTCAATTATGAAAGGTCTTGGTAGGAGATGTCTATGTGTGAAATATCAAATCTGTATATGTAAAAGTAAAATGAAACATAGGCCAGGTTAAAGTTTTTAAAAGTAGGCCAAATGCCAAGGTTAAGGTCATGGTCAAATGTGAAAGGTCTTGGTTGGAGGTGTCCATGTGTGAAATATCAAGGCTGTAGGTGTAAAAGGACATTATATATGCCTGGTTTCAGTCTTTTTAAAAGTAGGTCAAACTCCAAGGTCAAGGATGCAATATTCAAGGTCATGGTCAAATGTGAAAGGTCTTGGTAGGAAATGTCTATGTGTGAAATATCAAGGCTGTAGGTGTAATAGGACATAAGATAAAGGCTAGGTTAAAGATTTCTAAAAATATGTAAAAATCAAAGGTCAAGGTCACACAGGCCAAGGTCATGGTCAAATGTGCAAGGTCTTGGTAGGAGGTGTCCATGTGTAAAATATTGAGACTGTATAGGTAACAGGACTTGAGATATAGGCCTAGTTTAAGTTTTTTAAAAGTAGGTCAAACTCCAAGGTCAAGGTCCAAGGTCATGGTCAAAAGTGAAATATCTTGGTTGGAAGTGACCATGTGTGAAATATCAAGGCTGTATATGTAAAATTACATGAAATATAGGCCAGGTTAATGTATTATTAAAGTAGGTCAAACACCAAGGTCAAGGTCACATGATCCAAGGTCATGGTCAAATGTGAAAGGTCTTGGTCGTAGGTGTCCATGTGTCAAATATCAAGGCTGTATGTGTAAAAGGACATGATGTATTGGCTAGGTTAAAGTTTTTTTTAAAAGTAGGTCAAAGTCCAAGGTCAAGGTCACAAGGTCCGAGGTCATGGTCAAATGTGAAATGTCTTGGTAGGATGTGTCCATGTGTGAAATATCAAGGCTGTATGTGTAATAGCACATGAGATATAGGCCCAGTTTAATTTTTTTAAAAGTAGGTCAAACTTCAAGGTCAAGGCCACATGGTCCAAGGTCATAGTCGTATGTGATAGGTCTTGGTCAGAGGTTTCCAAGTGTCAAATATCAAGGCTGTATGTGTAAAAGGACATGATTTATCGGCCAGGTTAAAGTTTTTTAAAAGTAGGTCAAACTCCAAGGTCAAGGTCACAAAGTCCAAGGTCATGGTCAATTTAGAAAGGTCTTGGTAAGATGTGTCCATGTGTGAAATATCAAGGCTGTATTTGTAAAAGGTCATGAGATATATGCCAGGTTTAATTTTTTAAAAGTAGGTCAAACTCCAAGGTCAAGGTCACAAGGTCATGGTTAAATGTGAACGATGTTGAAATGAGGTATCTATGTGTGAGATATCAAGGCTGTATGTGTAAAAGGACATGAGATATAGCCAAGATTAAGAATTAAGTGTAAAATCAACAAAGGGCAATAACTACAAGAATTTGATTGGCAGAGTTACGGTTCTTGTGCACTGCACCTCTCCATAATGAAATCTATTCACCTGTAAAGTTTCATGATTCTACCTTACATATTTTTTGAGTTGTGCTCCGGACAAGAATCAAGTTATAAAATCAACAAAGGGCAATAACTCAGAAAATTGATCGGCAGAGTTACGGTTCTTGTGCACTGCACCTCTCCATAATGAGATCTATCCACCTGTAAAGTTTCATGATTCTACCTTACATACTTTTTGAGTTATGCTCCGGACAATAATCAAGTTTGAAAATCAACAAAGGGCAATAACTCCAAAAATATGATCGGCAGAGTTACGGTTCTTGTGCACTGCACCTCTCCATAATGAGATCTATCCACCTGTAAAGTTTCATGATTCTACCTAACATAGATTTTGAGTTATGCTCCGGACAAGAATCAAGTTTGAAAATCAACAAAGGGCAATAACTCAAAAAATTTGATCAGCAGAGTTACGGTTCTTGTGTACTGCACCTCTCCATAATGAGATCTATCCACCTGTAAAGTTTCATGATTGTACCTTACATACTTTTTGAGTTATGCTCCGGACAAGAATCAAGTTATAAAATCAACAAAGGGCAATAACTCAAAAAATTTGATCGGCAGAGTTACGGTTCTTATGCACTGCACCTCTCCACAATGAGATCTATCCACCTATGAAGTTTCATGATTCTACCTTTAATACTTTTCGAGTTATGCTCCGGACAAGGTTTGGTCTACGGACAGACCGACCGACATACGGACCGACCGACCGACCGACCTTCCGACCGACACTTGCAAAACAATATACCCCCATTTTCTTCGAAAGGGGGCATAATCAATTGAAATATTATCTGTTGATTTTTTTTTATTATCATTTATTTTCAAAATTGTAATCAATTGTGTGTATCAGTTTTAGTAAGAATGAACAAACAAAATTTCAACATACAGAAACATGCACTAGAAATCAATGGTTGCAATGTCATTATTAAATCCTTTTTGGTAACTTGACAAAACCTAAATGGACGGAATAATGATGAAACATTTTCGAAAAAAAGGCCTTGCAATGTATCAGTATAAATTGAAATTCAAACTAAGGGAAAAACTGGCAATCCCTTTTCATTCTGATGTTGGTAATCATTAATGAAGCCAAGATAAGACTACAATAAGTATATGCAATAAGTAAGCTCAAGATGTATAGGACAGGTGCAATTATTTTCCACCAGTTACTTCTTGTATAGCGGACGAGAATTGACCTGGCAGAGCATTCCATTCGTTTAGCATGGGCCGCTCTGCCAGGTCATTTATCGTGAGGTATAACATAAAGAAAGACCAAAACAATAACTCACAGTATGAGGTGTACATATTAATATCAAATCAAGTTCCTATTTGCGGAAAAAAATATAGATATTCATAGTGGGACAATTCCAATTCTATGGAACTAGTTGAGAGTACCTAGAGCATATGATTCAGATAATTCATCTTCTCTTATCTTGAATATAATATACACAGGAAAAGTTCAATTGTAACTAAAACTGGTCTTTCATGGGCAGATAAATCAAAACACATTACAATCACACATTGAATACTGGTTATATTAGTCAAAACAACAGTTAAGGAAAGCCACTCAAGTCAAAGACTGTCTAGCCAAGGTAGGATTTTACTGCAACTTTTTTCCAAAATGGAGACCATTTCAGACAAGGGTACGAAAGAAAGCTTTATAAACATTTTGGGAAAAGGCAAGAATTTTTGTATACTATGTCAAAATGCCCAGTGGTTATCAGTAAAATCAGTTAGTGAAAGAAGATCACTTGTAAAATTTCATCAATGCCATAACATGGCCTTCCTTCAAATTATAGCTAGACAATCTTGGTTCAAGAACAACTTCAAAATTCATTAGATAGCATACCCTCTTTTTTCTTAGGAGCTGTATTGTTAGAAAATTAATTCAACAGCTGACAATTTGAATGTTAAAATCACACTATAATTATTTCATAAAATGTTCATGATCACAGACTAAAATCCATAAACATTAGTTATTGACAATTTCCAAATCAATCCCAGGTTTTGACAACCATAAGGAAGAATAAGAAGTTTTGAGTTTAAAACAGAAAATGCTGGTACTAAACAATCCCTTCTTTGCCAGGACTGTAACCTTTTCTATACTACTTAGTTCTATGTTATGTATGACATTCACTTTGTGATTTGAGATCTGCTCTACTATATAAACATGAGAGTTTTGTCTTTAGTAAATTGTTAATCCATGACCACTCATCATAAAACCTCCGATGCTAACATGCCATAAAACTTATCAAAAAGATGAAATGTTTTAAAATGCTAATTAAAATTTACAGATATTAATATACTTATTTTTTCTTGAATTTTCAATTCTCCAATTGATTTGTAGTTTTAACAACATGACAAGATTCATGCAATCTGCATCTATAGGCGAAACATTACATACAAATATAGAATAATATTTTGCTGAAAATGTAATTTTTTTCTCTTTAAAAATGTTCCATCACCTATAGCAAATGAATTTATCTTTTATGTTGATGTATAAATCATAAAATAGACATCCCAAGCTGAATGGTGTAGATACTATTGCTCCTTCCTAGATCATATTTCTACATAAAACAAGACATATGCAATGATATTGTTTAAGAAATTTTTACTTTTATCTTTTCTGCCCGTGGTGGCCATATCCTTCAAGGCCTCTTGAATAGTTTGGATCTGTTGTGATACCGCAGACAACATTCTTTCTTCCAGACGATTAAACTCATCGAAACATCCCCAGGCTCCGACTTGACAAAGACCAACAAATATACGACCCATGGCCTGGAAGTCAAACGTCTCGTCACAGTTGAAGACCAATACAAATCGTCCAAGTTGGTTACCCAGAGCCTTCACAGATTCTGTCTTGCCAGTACCAGCAGGTCCTAAAGTGAAGAAGTTATTTATCTTAACCCATAACATGCTACATTAACCCTTTCCCAAATGACCATATTTTAGGGCGATCCACTTCAAAAACTGCCACAAATGACGCAAAAGATGTTATTAAAGATATGATTTGTGTAAAGTATGGAACAGAAAATATTGAGACAAAAGGAGACACTGCTGGTTATCAGCAGTTTCTTCTTTCGTTTTAATGTTTTCCCAAGCCTTTTCTATTAGGGACATCAAAACAGGTCTTGTTTGGGAAAAGGTTAAAAGAAGCAGGCAGTATGGAATAAGGCCAGACAGCATTTATGTGCTGTCTGGTCTTGTCCTATTCTGCCTGCCCAAGCAACCAGAATATTACAGGATCAGCATAGCCAGGGTTAAATTTACCCCTTTCTGAATGAACGATACTGTAATCGTTGTGGAAAGATAAAACATATTCTAAGAATCTCATTCGCCTGGCCAGACTTTTGTTTAAAGAAATATCCTCCGTTGTCACATTGACATTTAAATGTAAGCATATATACCAAAATTTCAAAGCTTCTTTGCAACTAAATATCACTTTAGTTCTACACATCTAAAACATGTTTTTATTTTCTGTATCATGCATCAAATCAGCAAACTAAAATAAGATTGAGTGATTTGACAGACAATTAAAGAATGATAGGGACTAATAAACAATTTATTTTTGTCTTTCTAAAGTTATCTTAATCTTCCTTCCATTATCTGTAGATATGTAAAGCCAGACATCAGTCGCTCGTATAAATCAAACCTACCAAATGGTGATCCACCCAGCCTTGCTTCTAGAGCCTGTGTCATTGTAAGATAGCATCTGTCCGTCAGCGGAGTCTGGACAAGCTTTTCTTGTACACCAAGGTACTCAAACCCATAGTTAAACTTGGCGTTGGCCATCTGGATAGAGAGCTGCTGTAGGACATCGGGGTTCTTGGGGTCAAAGTAGAACCTCATCTGAGACAGCCATTCGAAGGATTTGGGACTGTCCACTTTGTCTTGTAGTAGCTTTCTGGTGACATCCCTCTGATGAACTAACTCTGTGATCTGAAGACAAAGATTTAGTTTAGATTAACCCTTTCCCAAACGACAAAATTTTAGGTCTGTCCAATTTGAAAGTTGCTGCAGACGACATATTGCTTAAAAGGAAGGGTTTTGTATACAATATAGCAAAGAAAATATTGAGACAAAAGGAGAAACTGCTGGTTATCAGCAGTTTCTTCTTTTGTCTCAATGTTTTCCTAAGCCTTTTCTATTAGGGATATCAAAACCAGGTCTTGTTTGGGAAAGGGTTAAATGTTTATGTACTTATTTCACATCTATTGGGAAACAAGTTCTTACAACAAAGGAAAATCCCTCTCGGTACGGTTTCCTGGAAACTGTACCAGTATTCAAGCTGTATGTGTGGGCAGATGAAAAGTCCAAGACCAACCTCCACTACATGAGATCAAACTCGGAACCTCTTAATTGCAAGGCCGGCGCTCTACCTCTCGACCAAAGACACCAATTTAAGATTAAGATTTAGCTCCGTGACAAGTGGTGAAACACAATAAATTCAAAATTGACATACCCTATAGTATCACAGGAAATAATAGGACATTACAGGAATACATATTGTTTGTGCCTTTAACTCTTATTCTTGTTGTGAATAAAGTTTCGGCAGCCAGTATAGACTTAGATCAGCCTGCATAGGCATGCAGTCTGATCTTGGCCTACAAAGCCTGCTTTCTACTAAGATTTAGTGGCAAAAGTTTGAGACTAACTTATTGAAATGTCTCTTCCATTGGTAATTTGTTCAAAACAAAAATTAAACTCAGCAAGATTAGGGTAAATGTTTTGCGATATTTTTCACTCTATGGTGGGAAGACACCGACACTTTTTTGTACTTGCTTAACATAATACAAGAATAACTTACCAGATGTTCAAGTTTCTTTCTCCTGACTGGGGGTTGTTCATGCAGTACAGAGTCCGCCAGAATGTTGAGGGTAGCCTCTACACTAGCTTTCACTTCTTGTAGGGGTCCCAGGGTCTTGTCTCCTTTGTTAGCAATGGCTGCTAGAGCACTGTCTATACTCTCTGACCAGGATATCTGGGACGCCAATACAACCAGCTGGGCCTGGGGGAAACGAAATATTGTTCCATGAACATTCACGTCCATTAGCATTATGAAATCAGTTGGTTGATAATCAGAATGTCAACCTATAGCACCCTAATTTACATATCATGTAAGCAATATAAATTCTAAATACTTGGATGCTAGGTTTAATTATGAAAGCAACTTATGCTAAGATTCTTAAAATTTATCTTGATCAGAGCTTGGAACAATTTAACCCATCACCATACAGCAAAACTTGACTTGTCCAAATTCAAAGGTGTTACAGACAACAATATCAAGTGCATGGACTTTTACATTTGTTGTGTTTTTGTGTAGAAAACATTGTGGAAAATAAAGAAATTGCTTGTCACAAGCAATTTCTTCACTTTCCACAATGTTTTCCAAAGTTTTTATCTCATGAAGGCATCAAAAGGTGTCATTATGTTGGAATGGGTTAAGGATTAATCTGATCACATAAGCCCGACTAGGTTTGCAAGAAATTGCAAGAAATTATCTCATAAAGCAAATTCAAAAGAAATTTTACCTGATATTTGTCCACCCACTCTAGGTAGAGTTTTGGATCTATTTTGCCAGATTTGAAGGCAGATATATCCTTCACTGCCTGGGCTAGAAGTTTAGCAAGGGTGACTCTCATCTCCTTCTCAACATAAGTTAACCATTCATTGATCTTCGGGTGTTGAGCGATGGATACCACAGTGCAAAATGTAACCTGAAACAAATTGAAAATCTTGGAATTTCAAATTTAAAGCCATCAGACTAGAAAAGTTACAAACTGAAAACCATTCAGAAGGCGAAATTCCATGAAAAATTTATACAAGTATCAGTAAAATCAGAGGGAAAATTCAAATGTAAATAATTAACATGTATACATTTCTAGTTTATTTCGATATTGTGACTGAATGTTCTTTCTTTCTATTTTTTAGGCAACCAGCCACCACAAAGCAAATCATGCCTGATCCTTTGTAACCTTTATCTAAGTTCGCCAAAGAGCCAAACTTTATACTATTTCATAAGATAAATAGTATTCATTGCTCTACTCTCTGGCTTTACACAGCTTATGTTCCCTACCTCTTCTCCCTCTTTAGACAGAAGTCCCAACACTTGCGAGTTGTCTTCATTCAGTGTTATAGACGCCACACCAGCAAACATCTTCTTGAAGTGTTTCTGTAGACGCCCTACATTCTTACTGTTACCGATAATCTCAAGCAAATCTTCGTCACCAACGAAATAGAACCTGTAACAGGGCGGACTTAAAATCACTAAATGATCCAACAATGTAAGCACATTCATGAATGATTTCATATCAGCTTGCAATTTCGAAGTTAGCACACTTTCCTTTCAACAGATATGCATGACAAAAATAAGCTTAGGATTTCTGAACTTTAAATAGCAAGTTCTTAAAATACTTTCTTTTCTTTTTTTGTATTACTGGCAAACCCTTTACTTCTTAAAGTTCAAACTTAAATCAAATCTATCAATGAACCATTGCTAAAATGTTGTAAGTGGTTATACATACAATGTATAGGGACATACAATCTTTCATTAATGGGAAACCTAATATTTCTTAAAAAGAAGATGTGTTTGTGAAACACTAATGCCCCCGAAAATGCATTAAGTTTTCAGAATGACAGACAGACTGACAGACAGACCTAAACGAGCATAAAATAATTTGAGATGCCAAGTCACAGACCTTGGGAATGATGCTCTTTCTCTCTCCAAATATTCTCCGAGAGCTTTCTGTATTTTACCCAGTAGGTCAGCCAGCCTTTCTAGTTGTCTCTGTACATTGGGTATGTTAACAATGTCCATCACTAGCGGAGATTTAGCAACCTTCTTCATCAATGCAAGGAACTCAGTGCTCACACTGTAAAAACAAAGTACTAGTTACACATCTACATCTTTAGATATTCAAACATTCAATCGTATTTCAATCGTACAAAGAATTATTAATCCATTGCAAGATTGCAAAATTTTATAATATTCCAATTTGAAAGGTGTTGCTGACGACAATTTCAAGTTGATGAAAATTTTGAACAAGAGAGCCAGAATGGCCCTATATCGCTCACCTGAAAGAAGTTTAAGACACCCTCTTCTTTTGACGAATCAAAAATTTGCAAACAAATTTTGAAAAGGGTCACTCAAGGAACATCGTTGCCAAATTTGTTTCAAATTGACCCTATGCTTGATTTTTAAAGAATTTTCTTATGATTTCTCTAAGTCCGATAAGCCACGCCCTGCCATGCCCACTTTTGTTGACCAATACAAAATTTGCCAACATACGAGGGACGTTCAATTAATTTTGGAACTGGAGTTCTATAAGCCATAGTTAAGTTGCAATTCAATTTTAAGTTTCTTCAATATTTCGAAGTAATCCTCTTTGACACCCACACACTTCTGAAGTTTTGAGATTCATTACTTATATGCCAATAAATTGGCCTCTTTTGGAACACCTCACAGACACTGGGAAATTGCACTTCATATGGAATATGAAGGCCTATACTGACGACCATAGGCTTTTCTCGTCATCATGGGGAACACAAAAAAGCCACACGGGTTTAAGCCCAGCTATAGGGGTGAATGAAGACGCTGTGCAGCATGTCTCCCTTTCAGAAAGGCTTGGACAACAGGACACATGTGGAAAGGTCCGCTGTCATGGATTTGGTACATGCCTCTTTAGCCGGTCCTAGACCTACTCTTTTCGTGATATTTCTTTACTTTGGCCGACATACATTTCTTGTATGAATGACCGGCGATAGTTGTACTATTTGAGACCGTAATATGAACAATACACGTGTTACATTTGAAAAATAACCGCGTACAAAACTTTTGCCGCGCTTTTAATTTTTGGGCTTATTACGGACCTTACCTGATCTTTTCGCAGCCATTGTTTGCTAATGACAAGTAATTGGTGCTCATAATAATAGATTATTGTTCAATCATATGTATAAAGCCCAGAAAGCCCACATTTGTTGCATTTATTGCATTATTTCAAAATATATTTTGCACGGGTGGCTCTCTGTCCATAGGCAGCAGGTGGGGAACCTGATGGGCATAAACCTTTCTGTGCTTCAACCCTTTAGTCAAAATCATATAACATGTCCCCGATGAAAAAACAACTTTATCTGCTATTTTTTGCACATTGAACCATGCCTCTTGTTTGGTCATGTCGGAATCTACAGCAACATTTGCTTTGGTACTAGCCCTACCCGGGTTGCCTGAGAGGGGGGCATCATTCACGCAAGTCTTACCAAATTTAATTTTCATTATCTTCCTAAAAACTGACGCATATTCAACGTTCGAATGTCCACGAATCTGATATAGTTCATTATATACATGTGATGCAGATATTTCAAAGCCTATGCGACCTTTAATGTAGACCCGTACATCCTACTTCAGTTCATTTTCCATTTTGCGCATAGCGAAATAGCCAGTGTATATGACTGAACCAACTTAAAAGTTCAATAACTTTTGAAAGAGTCAACGAATTTGTCTCAAAGGATGGGTTGCAATAAGGGGTCAAAAAATAGATTTTCTTTAAATTTCGTGGATTGATGGGGTTACATAATATCTTTAATTTGTATGTGTAAAAAATCTGGTTTCGGCTTATTTTTCGAGATATGGGTAAATAAAGTGGGTGGGGTAAGATGGACTGAAACACAGTAGGGGTTATTCTAAGTCGCATATCTTTCTTATTTTTAGCCCAAGATGCGTGAAAATTTGTATGCGTGTCTTGTGATATATGCGTTAAACATTTATGGGCTTACATTAGATATTCCATTTATATTTTTTCCGTAATATTCATTCTTCTTTCTTTCGCCAAATTTCGCTATTTTTTAACGACCAACTTTACCAAACTATCTTCACACGTTTTATTTGAAATACGATTTTTATGAAACTTTACATATGTATTATTCAGATATTAATGTAACTTTGTGTGAAATTTGAAAGAAAAGCGCTGGCCCGTTGTTGAGATATTCGACCTTGACCTTCAAAATAACATCAAATTCGGGAATGTCCGTTAAAACTACGCATTGTTGGGAAAATGGTTAGGGTTGAATGGCATGTGACAGCCCATTCATAAAAGAATGCATTTCGCACATGATTGGGGTTTTTATTGTATGATTTTACCGTTAAAATTGATATAATCAATATAATAAACTTGGTCACCTCTCAGAGTTACCCGGTCATTTCATCTAATGAAATCATTGATAGACATATATTTGTTTAAGGCCTGTCTATACATTTAACATTATTTTCTTTTTGTTGATATTATATAACGTTATATAAATATTTAGCTTAAGTTAATTAATTGTAAGCACATTTGGTCATTTAGTAAAATCATTCACAATGCGTCTTCTTTATAACCACATAAGAAATACAATATCATTATCTGAAAATGATTAGTTTTCTCCTAGCAAATTGATAAGCCTTGTCCATCATGAGATGAGTGAATGAATATAAACTCTTAGACAATTCAAGTTGCATATAAAGCTTTGTTAGTTCTAGCAATCTTAACATAATGCTAATATTTAATTTCACTCACCTTTGGTAGTAATATTAATCACAGCGCTTTCCGCGTAGACATGTTTCATGTGCAATATTTAGTTTGATAAGAAAACTGAGAAGTAAAAAGAATTTCTTTTCTTTCCCATTCTTCCGAATGGGTTGTACGATACAAAAAAGTAAGTATTGCTACGAAACTCATTAGGAACGATAAAAAGAAACCATGTTTCCAATCCTTATGAATAAAATTGGCGCTCCAACTATCACATTTTGGCATTTCCCGAGTTTTGAAGTCATTTTAAAGGTCAATGTCAAATATCTCAACAACGGGCCAGCGCTTTTCTTTCAAATTTCACACAAAGTTACATTAATATCTGGACAATATATCTGTAAAGTTTCATAATAATCAAGTTTCAAATAAAACGTTTGGAGATAGTTTGGTAAAGTTGGTCGTTAAAAAATAGCGAAATTCTTCGAAAGAAAGAAGAATGAGTATTACGGAAAAAATATAAATGGAATATCAAATATAAGCCCATAAATGTTTAACGCATATATCACAAAACATGCATACACATTTTCACGCATCTTGGGCAAAGAATAAGAAAGATATGCGACTTAGAATAACCCCTACTGTGTTTCAGTCCATCTTACCCCACCCACTTTATTTACCCATATCTCGAAAAATATGCCGAAACCAGATTTTTTACACATACAAATTAAAGATATTATGTAACCCTATCAATCCACGAAATTTAAAGAAAATCTATTTTTTGACCCCTTATTGCAACCCATCCTTTTGACCAAAGATAGAGAGTAACTTTCCCGTCAAATAGTCGCAAGCACCACTAGTTTTATAGAACTGTGAGGTATGGTGGACCATTAGTACCACTTTTAACCCTTTCCCAAACGACAAAATTTTAGGGTGATCCAATTTGAAAGCTGCTGCAGACGACAAAATTGATGATAATAAAGAAATGATTTGTGTAAAATATGGCACAGAAAATATTGAGACAAAAGGAGAAACTGCTGGTTATCAGCAGTTTCTTCTTTTGTTTCAATGTTTTCCGAAGCCTATTCTCATAGGGACGTCAAAACCAGGTCTTGTTTGGGAAAGGGTTAATTGAACGCCCCTTGTATTTTGAAAAAGGTCACTCAAGGAACATTTCTGTAAAGTTTGCTTCAAATTGGGCCAATGGTTGATTTTTAAAGAATTTTCTTAGGATTTCTGTAAGTCCGATAAGCCACGCCCAATTTTTTCTGACGAATAAAAAATTTGAGAAAATATTTTGAAAAGAGTCACCCAAGGAACATTTCTGCCAAGTGTGGTTTAAATTGGGCCAATGGTTGATTTTTAGAGAATTTTCTTATGATTTCTCCAAGTCCGGTAAATGCTGACCTGTCACGCCCACAATTTTGGATGAATAAAAAATCCGCAAACAAATCTCAAGAAGGGTCACCCAAGGAACATTCCTGCCAAATTTGGTTTTAATTGGCCCAATGGTTAAGGAGAAGAAGATTTTTGAAGAATTTTTTAACAATTTCTCTTGGTTAGATAAGCCCCGCCCTGCCACACCCACATTTTTTGACGAAACTATAAATTTATGAACAAATGTTGAAGAGGGTCACTCAAGGAACAATTCTGCCAAGTTTGGTTCAAATTGGCCCATTGGTTGATTTTTAAAGAATTTTCTTAGGATTTCTCTAAGTCTGATAAGCCCCTTCCTCCCTGCCACGCCCTCATTTTTTGACAAATGTAAAAATTTGTGAATCAATTTTGAAAAGAGAGACTCAAAGAACATTCCTGCAATAGGCCCAATTGTTAATTTTTAAAGAATTTTCTTATGATTTCTCTAAGTCTGATAAGCCCCTTTCTCCCTGCCACAGCCACAATTTTTTACAAATGAAAATATTTGTGAACAAATTTTAAAAAGAATGGCTTAAGGCACATCCCTGCAAAGTCTGGTTCAAATTGGCCCAATGGTTGATTTTTAAAGAATTTTCTTATGATTTTTCTAAGTCTGAAAAGCCCCTTTCTCCCTGCCACGGCCACATTTTTTGACGAATCAAAAATCTGAGAACAAGTTTTGAGAAGGGTCACTCAAGGAACAATTCTGCCAAGTTTGGTTCAAATTGGAACAATGGTTGATTTTTAAAGAATTTTCTTAGGATTTCTCTAAGTGCGATAAGCCCCGCCCTGCCACGCCCACATTTTTTGACGAATCAAAAATCCGCGAACAAGTTTTGAGAAGGGTCACTCAAGGAAGATTCCTGCCAAGTTTGGTCAAAATTGGCCTGTTAGTTTTGGAGAAGAAGATGTTTGAAGAAATTGTTGACGGACGGACAGACGGACGGACGGACAGACGGACAGACGGACGACGGACGGTGAGTGACCACAATAGCTCCCCTCGAGCACTTCGTGCTCAGGTGAGCTAAAAATCTGTCCATTTTGAGTTAGAAACCATTGTGGTAAATGAAGAAATTGCTGGTTACAAGCAATTTCTTCATTTTCACACATGTTTTCCCAAACATTTTTCATTGAGGGAATCCACAAGCTTCACTGCATGGTAATTGGTTAAATATTCAACATTCAATCATACAAAGAATTATTAATCAATTTTCAGTTAATTTAATGGTATCTTCAAAAGCCTGAGGTACATTGTGAGTAACTTTCTATCTATGATTTTAAAACTTATTTTTGTTCAATTCAAAGTGACAATCATCTTTTTTTGTCTCTCAAAATGCTATTACCTAGACAAATAGATATTTCAGTGAAAGATTGTTCGTTTATTCCTATTTTGCTCAAAAGGCTGCAAAACACTGTCGAGAGTATCAAACTCTATTCCTTCAAAGAGGTCATGGCTATGATGTCAGCTGTTGATTCCAACGATTATAGCTCAGGATAAAAGACCTGGCAGAGCAATTCTAGCTAATAGCTAGAGATGTTCTGCCAGGTCATTTATCAAGACCTATATACCTACCCTTGGAATCTCTGAGTTTCCACAGGCAGCAGATGTTTGATATTTGCACTCCCAGTAAAAATCCCCTCCAGATAAACCCATCTTCTCTGTACATCTATCCATGCTAATGATATATGACCTGGCAGAGCATCTCTAGCTAATAGCTAGAGCTGCTCTGCCAGGTCATTTATCGCGAGCTATACCTACCCTTGGAATCTCTGAGTTTCTACCGGCAGTAGATGTTTGATATCTGCACTTCCAGTAAATATTCCCTCCAGATAGACCCATCTTCTCTGTACATCTATCCACACATCGAACAAGGCGTTGATTCTGTTCAGCTTGTCCTCCCAGCCCAGAGCATCTTCCTCAAATTGCTGAAATAAAATTTAACCCATTAACAAACACAAAAATTTTAGGCTTGTCCAAAATCCAAGGTAAAGCAGATTACACTAAAGTAAATGAAATTTTACATTTTTTGTCTGCTTTGGGTTGAAAGTATTATGGAAAATGAAGAAATTGCTTGTTACATGCAAATTCTTCATTTTCCACAAAGCTTTCCAATGCCTTTATCTAGTAGGGCATCAAAAGGCATCATGTGGGAATGGATTAAGAATGAATGTAAAATCATCATGTCAAAATACGCTGTACAGCTCAAATACCGTATATAATCATCTTTGAATGATCCTTACTATTTAGTAAAAGCAAATCAAACATAAAGACAAAGGGTTTTGAATCCATATAATGGAAAGAGTAAAATAAAATTTGTAATTCCAAGCTGTTTTCTTGAGGCCAATGGTGTTTTTGCCAAACAATCATGAATCATTGCTGTACATTAATAATCATACTGTAACTTATAAAACTCTTCTTGAGTATGTATAAGCAATCTGACCAGAAATGAGATTTCCTTTGAGTACAGGTCAAATATTTGATTTTGTCTTTCAGAAATTAGAATGATTTCTAACCTGTTCCCTAACGGCCAAAATTTGGACTTTTCCTATTTGAAAGCTGCTGAAAACGACAAAACAGATGTTGTTAAAGAAAAGATTTGTGTATAGTATAGCACAGAAAATATTGAGGCAAAAGGAGAAACTGCTGGTTATCAGCAGTTTCTTCTTTTGCCTCAATGTTTTACCAAGCCATATTTATTAGGGACGTCAAAACCAGGTCTTGTTTGGGAAAGGGTTAATTAACAAGACATTTACCTTGTAATATGGTGAAAGTTTCATGGCCATCACACTGTTCAGATGTTCCTTTACTTTGGTAAACAGATCATCCCAGCCTCGAATCAATCGGCACCTGCTCTGGTAGGTCACCAACTCTAGCTCATATCCACGCCAGATCTCGCTCACCTAGTGAAATAATCATAGCCTCATAACAAAGACATTCAAATAAATGAATTATTATGTCCTGTTTTATAATACTTTATAGTATAAGAGTAACATCTTAAATTACCCTTGTGATAAAAAGAATTCTGCAGATCAGAAAATACTGCGCAACCTAGAATTACAAGAGCTTCGCAAAGCGGCGCATATACGCCCGAGAGGGGCTTGTCAGTAAAATTGGCCATTTTTTCGATTCAAGGGCAGTTAATTCAAACAAGAAAAATTATCAAAAGCTTTTGTTTGCACAACAAGACACCATAGAGATTCATTGTGGCTAGTTTGATTAAATTCTGGTTGAAACTATAGGAGTTGCACACAGGAGAAAATGGACATTTTTGAGAAAATGGGCATTTTTTCTTAAATTCAAGGGCAGATAATTCAAGAACGAAAACAGTTATCTAAATTCCGTAAGCGGTGTGCACAACTAGACACCATGGAGATTCATTGTGGCAAGTTTGATCAAATTCTGATCAAAACTGTAGGAGGAGTTGCGCACACAAGAAAATGGGCATTTTTTTAATTCAAGGGCAGATAATTCAAGAACAAAAAGAGTTAATTAAATTCCGTAAGCGGGATGCACAACTAGACACCATTGAGATTCATTGTGGCAAGTTTGATCAAATTCCGATCAAAACTGTAGGAGGAGTTGCGCACACAAGAAATTGCTAACGGACGGACGGACGGACGGACAGACAGACGGACGGACAGACGGACGGACGGACAGACAGACAGACGAGCGGGGCCATAACATAATACGACCCTTCGGGCGTATAATAATCAAGTAATCATACTTCAAACCCTAATCAACAACAACAACATTTTAATTCATTCAGTTTTCTGACCCACTTTGAACTTGCACTATATCGGTGATGTTATTGCAAAACCTGGTAACTCCAGCTTAGAGCTGGAGTTACGGACCGACAATATTCTAATTAGCCCCTTGTGATTGAAAAAAAATCATAGGTCTTACAAAATCAATTTAATTCATCCACTTACTTGTTTCAAGAACTCTTCTAGAGCCATTTCTCCTTGCGCTACAAGTATGATATCCTTCACAATGTGTTCATTTTTCTGTAGGTCTATATCCCACACATGTCCGAGAGTCAGCTCATTCAGCACCCATTTTA
This sequence comes from Fragum sueziense, assembly GCA_963680895.1. Taxonomy (NCBI): domain Eukaryota; kingdom Metazoa; phylum Mollusca; class Bivalvia; order Cardiida; family Cardiidae; genus Fragum; species Fragum sueziense. The sequence continues at coordinate 32,455,760 of OY804593.1, forward strand.
CATTCAGACGTCTTGTCAGCTGCTTCCAGTGTCTCTCCTTCAGCGCTTCTGACTTCAGTTCTACTACCAGTACATTCACCTAAAACACCAATACAGGATAATCTTTTAACCCTTTAAATTTTAGGGTGTTTCAATGAAAAAGCTGCTGCAGACGACAAAATTGATGCTAAAAAGGGAAGGAATTTGTGTACAATATAGCACAGAAAATATTGAGACAAAAGGAGAAACTTCTGGTTGTCAGCAGTTTCTTCTTTTGTCTCAATGTTTTCCCAAGCCTTTCCTACTAGGTATGTCAAAACCCAGTCTTGTTTGGGAAAGGGTTAAGCCAGTTAAAATAGAGAGAATATCAATATTAAGATTTTTTCATCCAGCAAAAAATACATTTTTTTTAACATGCATGCAATATGGACAAAACAGTCAAACTAATTTTGTGTGCAGGATTGTTTTAAAAATAACTGTATGAAAATGACTGATTGCTTTCTTGTTGTTCGGAGAGGCTAATCACTATTAGGGGGAGAAGCTACTGTGAATGGATCTGATGACCATTTTGATGTAGAGGCATTTTTATGCCTAAACTTCTCAAAGGTTTTTTGGATTGGAGATAAAACATGTATTCCCTACAAAATTCGCTGTATACTCGTTTGGGCATGCTTTTCCATATTAGTATTCTTTATTGTGTGTAAGAAGCTTGCTGTGTAGAAAAAGAACTCTTGGTTGGACTTGCTTAGATATTTGAGTATCGTATATCGGTAGACTTATTTGTCTACTACTGGAGCAAGTCAGGGAGGAGCTCTTCTTACACTTGCTTCTGTGACAGATTGTCATATGGTAATTGGCTTATTTGCTTGTATGTGTAGTATACCTACGAGTGTGCAGATAATAATCTAGAATTAGATTGAGTGATCTCAAATTTCTTATTTGAGCAGGGAGTATATCTTTCTCGAGATGGATCTCTTTCGGACTTGCTTCCTTTGATGTGTATTTTAGCATCTTTGCTGTGAGATAGATGATTCATCTTATAATTGTTAGACCTGCTTAGTCTTACAATGTGAGCAAGTGTGGGAGGAGCTCTTCTCAGACCTGCTCATGGACAGCCTTTGGTTGCATCTCTTCTACACTCGCTTCTTGGCAAGGTAGAGCAACTGTGAAAAGAGCTCATCTCAGACTTGCTTCTGGACAATCTCTTATTGCATATCTTCTACATCCGCTCCTTGGTTAGGTATAGCATGTAGACTGAGAATGAACCAACATTGCAAGACATCTCTCTTGCCTTAAAACAACAAAAATCCCCTGATGAGTTCAAACCATTGAACGAAACCGGTCGGGAAGTCAGATCAGATCAATTGGAAGCGTGTCTCTATGTCTCCCATCCAGTCATTTTGCAGTATTGTTTTAAAAATAAATCCATTAATATGCCCGCGAATCGAAAGATCGGGGGCATATTGTTTTATAATTGTATGTCTGTCCGTCTGTACAAAACTTGACTTTAAAACTTTTAGTTTAGGGGCATTGGTGTTTCACAAACACATCTTATTCAAAATCTAATGGTCATTAATAATTATTTACTAAAACATAAATGTAAAGTAATTCTTTTTTATACAATGTGTTTTATCTTTAATTACAAATTGATTTCATTAGTACATACAATTATGAAAATGCTACAATATGAAGTTTACCTTGGCATATCCTTGCAAGAGTCTCTTCACATGTTCGTAGGAGGCGTACGCTCTCAATCTAGCTGGTAACTCCTTCATCTGGTTCAACAGACTGTCAATACTTTGTCGTATCTATAGAAGACAGAGAGAGAGATACAAAACATGTACTATACACATATAAACCCTACCCCAAACAACAATTTCAACCAGTTCAATTTGCAAGCTGATGAAAATAACAAATTAGATTTTGATAAATATAGGATGTGTGTAAAATAGAGCACTAATAATATTTTCCATTCTATTAGGTGTATTTCTATTAGGTGTACATTAATTTCTTTTGGGTGTATCAAAGTTAAAGTTTGTTCTATTAAGTTTTGTTCATCATCAATGATTGATTGATTACATGGGGTTTAATGCTTCTTTCAACTGCATAATGGTCATATCCAAGAGGATGGAGCACGAGTCATGGATTTCTGGCATTTCTCTCACCAGTACTACCACAATAACCTATCCCAGCCTCAGATAATTCAGACCCATTGGTGAGAGACAAATGACTTTTGTCAAATGTCAGAAAGGATATAGGGCCAAGTGGGGGGTTCAAACCTACAACCCCTGGAATAGTATGTTCAACATTAAGAAATATTGAATGCAGTATGATATATCTATAGATGAAAGTACCTTTCTTGGCTGTACAGAGAGCCACAGTTTCTCCTTCAGCTCATAAATCTGGTCCCATATCTTGTTCATCTCCGACCACACACCCTTCAGATCTTGAAGTTCTTCTAAAGATACTTGTACTCTCTCTTCACTTGGGCTTAGTTGACCTACAATCAGGATTATACGATTTTTAAAATAGACGATAGAATCATGTACAGTATGAATTTGATTATCCAATCTCTAATCATACAAATAATTACTGTGTGAGCAAAATCTGGATTCCCTGAAGTTTGAGAAATACACAGGAAAATCACTTCAGAGTGAAATTTCTACCATGGCGTTAAAATGAATAGAATAAATTGATGGAGAAAGTAATAGATACCAACATTATTTTCCATAATGGTTTCCAACCGCTCTTATTCATTGGGTGACTTAACCCATTACCAGATGAACTTTTATATATTTTGTTTTTTCTGTGTTAGATACATTGTAGGAGTTTCCACATTGATTGTTTTCAAAAGCTGTTGATGTCTTGATGGACGTCAAAAGGCGTCTCTGTATGATAACGAGACATAATGCTGTAATATCAATACCTGGTTCAGCCAACTCCAGAGCTTCTTTAGCCTTTGCCACATTGTCTCTCTCATCCTTGAGCCTAGTAAACTTTCCTTCAAATATAGTGATGGCCTTCAGAGCTTCCCCTGGATGAATGTCACCCTAAAATGAGAGTTAGAATTTTTCAATTAAACCAATTACCATAATGATACAGCAAAATTTTAGGGTGCTCCAATTTAAAATCTTCTAAGACAACACAAGAGCTGTCCGAAGACAGCGCGCTCGACTTTCTAAATTGCTTAGTATAAAGGGGGCATAACTCCAAATATAGTGGAGCCAGGGTCATGGGCCCTGGTAGTAAGGTAGAGGGTGTGATGGTGAATAAGTGGGTGATTTCAAAAATAAAGAGGATTTTTTTTTCAAAGTGAGCTACAGAAAATATTTTAAAAGCTTTTGGTGAACTTTTTGTCCTTAAATAAGTGTTGCCTTAGTGTTAAGATATCTACAAAATTTCATGAACATATCTTGATAAATAAAAATTTTATGACAAAAAATGATGCTAAAATTGTCCCTAGTGAAACGATTTTTGTGTGACATTTTCTGATAACATCATTATTTGAACTGATATTACATAAAGTGTTGGTATTTGGTGATGGAATCTTAGTATTTAAATGAAACTTTGACTTATAATCTTTATCTTCTTAAAGGTTTCAGATGCATATTACCTTATTTAGACTATACATTCTGGGTTTATAACAAACAATATGCTGACGAAAATTTAGTCAAAATTTACTTGATTCTCAATTTATTTTGGTCTCATTTGATTTCTGTAGAATTGCAACCTGTTAATTAAGTTAATTTGATGATTTTGATATTATAAGATTAAAATAAGCATAAAACTATTGTTGCATGTCTTTACACTTTGATCTGCTAGAGCTATATTTGTAGGTACCCCAAATTGTCCCCAGTGAAACATTTTGTGTTTGGATGCTTATAATTTTCCCCCATCTTTTTCAAATGTGCAGTCTCATATATTTTCCAAGAGAGTTTGTGCAAAAAAGATCACCAGCAATAGAATAAATGAGAGGAGGATGTGCATTTGGTATCTGTCATCCGAAAACAAATGTCCCCAGTGAAACGCAATTTTGCTGCATGACACTATATCAGTCTAAATGTTAAAATATCTTAAGTTTACGATGTTGCCTGGTTACTTCTGATTACTTGTTGTAAAGATAGGTTATTTTCTAATATTTCACAAGAACTTTTTCTTGGTATCCCTATGGTGTAGGTAAAATATCAAAGACATCATTTTCTAAATTTCTGACAGCAAAATTGTACCTATATATTGATATTAAATCTAGAAAGTAATTGCCATGTTTGAAAATATAGAAAAAATGAACTATGAACAATAACAAACTAGCCTTATTTATCCTGAGCCTAACAATTTTATGTCCCCAGTGAAACGGTTTCAGCTGCATTTGTATCTGGTGACTTTTTTTCAGAATCTTTTTCTATTTCAATTTGTATACACCTTTATTTGATTCTTTGGACAATATTCTTTACATTCAAATTAAACAAGAATCAAATTGAATTCTTCTACCATTTATTTCGGTATCTTAACTTTTAAAATGTAGGTGTAGCTTAGAAATATGTGCCAGTTGGTTGTTTCAGACCATGGAAATATACCAGAATTTATTAATCTACAAGGCCTTGTCAATGATACATACAAAATTTATGTACATTATATCAGCTTCTAAAAAGAAGAAGGCTTAAGACAATTTTGTCCATATTTTTGTCCCCAGTGAAACGGACTTTCCAGTTTCTTTGATGCCATGTAAACTACTTGTGGCTACTTGTAGAAAAACGGCTTTTGGCTTATCTATAGCTATGTGTTCCTTGTCACATCAGATAGAACTACAGCTATTTTCCTAACATATTGCATCTTTTACAGAAACTTTTATTAGTGATAAATGAAAAACCAGAGCAAAATTCTACTTCAAATTGTCATAAAATTTGATACATCTCGCAGAAGTAGAAAATTTTTGTATCGGATTTTAGCTTTACGTATGCTTTAAACTTAAAAGACAAATAATCCTTCAATTATATAACTTTCCAAGCTTTAAGATGTCTAGAAAAAATCAGATATCCTTAAAAAATGAGTCAATGGATTTGAACAAATTCAAAATTAAAAAGGAAATATTCTTTGTCCTTCACCTTCCCGTGTATATTTTCTGAAATTTTGACATATTAGCAAAACATTTCTAGAGAAAACATCAGCAAATAATAATTTTAATTTTTGACACCCAATGTCACACTTTATCCTCTTTTTTTTTTGAAATCACCCAAGTATTCCAAGTTTGGGTTGAATCCCTTTGATAGTATAGAAGTTATTGATGTTTGAAAAAACTTTAACCTTGGTTGCAACGCCAACGCCAACGCCGACGCTCGGGTGACAGTATAAGCTCTCATTTTCTTCGAAAAGTCGAGCTAAAAATGGATATTGATAAAGATTGGATTTGTGTACAAAATAGCATAGAAGATATTGAGACAAATGGAGAAAATGCTGATTATCCAAATCCATTTCTATTGGATACATCAAAACCAGGCCCTGGTTTCTCGAAAAAACTTAAGTATATTCTCATGAGACCATGCTCAACTTCAAAGGGATACTCTCCAACGTTGAAGGGTATTCGATTGAAGTTCACAAGGATTTCGTGAAATTTGAGCATGGTGCTCAGATTTGAGCATGAGAACTTACTTAAGTTTTTTCGAGAAACCGGGGCCAGGTCTTGTTTGGGAAAGGGTTTAACAGCTTTGTGATTGATTTGTGACAAATCGCGAAAGTGTCAATAAAATGATCCTGTTACCAATCTGAGAGATCACACTAGGTCAAAACAACACAGAAATCTGTATTTTTACACTGAAATTTTGAAAAAGAATACAGTCTTGTTATTGATTTTAATTTCAAATTTGACTGTGATCTATTAGAGATGTCATTATCTTGGTATCAGTTTACTTTTCTCGTATTTATTATTAACACTTTCCAAAATAAGACCTGGTTTTGGTGTGTTTAAGAGAATATGCCTGGAAAAAACATCGAGGCAAAAAAAGAAAATGCTGATAATCAGCATTTTCTCCTTTTGCTTCAATATTTTCTTGGCTAAAATGTCCACATATCCTATCTTTTTCATCATGAAATTTGTCTTCTGAACCTGCTTTCAAATAGAATTTCATCCCTAAAATTTTGTCATTTGGGAAAATTTGAAATAAAGAGAAACTTGCAGACACAGGTTTATATTTGAACATGATCTATAAAGATGTCATCACCTTGGTATCAGTTTGCTTGATCTACTTTTTATATTGAACAAAGAAAACTTACAGACACAGGTTTATCTTTCTCCCAGTCCACCAACAGATCCGACGTCTTACTCTCGACAACCTTATCCTCGGAGACGATCTTCATCTGTAGGCTGGCCACCTGTGTCTGTATGGAGCCGTCTTTTCTCTTCATGATGTCGCAGAACGCGCCCCATTCTCCCTCAATGTTGTCACTGTACAGCCAGTTACTGGGGAACTGGAATCTTTGTCTCTCTAGGATCCTCTGGCCTTCCTTGTACATCTGACAAAATATTCATAAACCAAACATGTTACATGATGTTGCTTTTCAACAAAAATCTTGTAACTGCATCTTGTTTTAAGCTGCAGTTACAAGATTTTTGTTGAAAAGCGACAATGTATTACAGCCCATTTGCTCATTTGTTCTAAAACAAGCAAAACTGTGAACAAATTGTGATCCAATGAGCTATAATGTGAATTATAGACCAATAACTATTATGGGTAAACCATTTGAAATCTTTAAAAGTGATTTCGACCACCTTATCTTTACAGAACACGCCCCATTCTCCCTCAATGCTGTCACTATACAGCCAGTTACTGGGAAACTGGAATCTTTGTCTCTCAAGAATTCTCTGGCCTTCCTTGTACATCTGATAACATATTCATTAAGCAAATTTGTTACATGTTTTACAGACAACTGTGAACAAACTTTGACCCAAAAAGCTACAATGTGAACTATAGACCAACAAGGTGTCAAACGGTCACAAGATACGCTCATTACACTGCTTATGAAAAACAACAAAGGCAATAACTAAAAAAAATAAGCCAGGTAGAGTTATGGTTCTTGTGCACTGCACTCCGTAATGATGAGAAGAATATAACTGCCAAGTTTAAAGTCAATCGGACTAAAGGTAACAGAGTTATGTTCCGCACAAAAAAGTGGACACCGCCCAAACGCCGGACGCCACAGGTGATCCCATAATACATCCCGTCTTCGACGGGCGTATAACAATTACTATGGATAAACCATTTGAAATCTTCAAAAGGGTTATTATACTTGCAACTAACATATTAAGCAGAACACTCCCAGATCACTTTGGTGCAAAATCAACATTTAGAACACAATTTTGATCGAGATCAGGATTGTCTTTGACTATACTTACATCAACTTGTTTCTCCCAGACTTTCATCTTTCTCTTCAGTCCTTGTACTTGAGTGATCAAACCAACAGCCTCGGATGTATTGGCCGTATCAATAGACTGTTGTTCCAGATCAGATCTCGACTTTGACACATGGGCGTGGAACTCTGTCATCTCATTACTCAACATGTTACCGAACTTGCTGAGGACCTCCTTGTGCCATGAGTCATACTTCAGCGAGACTTTAGACTGGACTTTACCAAACTGTATGGTGATGGGACCAATCTGCTTCTGTGTCTCGGATGTGTCAAACGTCTTTCTGGATGACCTGGACAAAAACAAGTGGTACATTTAGAGTTTGCTATTGACAGCCAAAATCTTACGATGCATTTGTTGAAACAATTTTTCAAAGTTCAAAGTGTCTATCTTGTTTTTTTCATATCTGTCACCATAGTTTGTTACTTATCTAGTCACATACTGAACAAAAAATCCATCCAAATAGATAAGATTAAGACAAGAAAGTGATGCTTTTCCTAAATCTCTGTAACCATTTTATTTCATTGAAAGTAAACTTTGTATCTAAACTGACTAATTGAAATGTTCATTAAATTAATCTGGTAGATATCATCAATGATAGAAGAGATAACAATGACTTACTTGATCTGTTCAAGTGTTCTCATCCAAGTCTCTAGATCGTCCATTCTCTGATATAATCCATCTGGTGTTAGATCCCACAGAGCCTGGTATCTCAACCATACCTACATAACACATATAACAAATAAGTGTTATCTACATTTAATTTTTATGCTTTGAACATAATTTCAGCCTTAAAATCATAACAATTCAATTTCTTATGGTTACCACACATCGTGACATGTCGTCTTAGAGGTTGCCATGCCAATATATGAGCCAGGATCTGGAAAAGGGTATCTTAAAGCTTTTGAGCCCAACATGGTTCTAGATCGGGCTGTATCTGATCAGAATGTCTGTATCAACCATATGAGTGTATTATAGATCCAGGTCAGACTGCACCTAGGCACAGACTGGTCTTAAAATATTGCTACCCAAAATGCTATAAGGGACGCTTTTCCAGATCCGCACTAATATACATGTTACCATGTTGGAACTCTCCTAATAATGCCCCACCATTATATCACGTTGATAAATAAATAACGGAAATCAAAACAAGGAACCTTATTTTCAGGGAGGACTAATATAGATATGATACAAATTAACTTACATTGATGTAATCCTCGATCTCTTTGATAGTTTTATGAATGGCGAAGTAAGATTCCTCAATCACTTTCATACCATTAGGCAGTTTGGTCAGAACATTCTTGTAGGTTGTGGCCAACTCGGACTCAACATCCAATCCAACCTGGAAAACAATGTGTGAACATTTATGATTATGATTTTGTTGAATTATTGATTGATTGAAGCTTAACCTATTCCATAACATCAAAAACTTATGATCGTCTAAATTCAAAGGTGTTGAAGACGAAAATTTCAAGGGAATGAAATTTTTCATATTTTTGTCTTTCTGGGTAGAAAGCATTGTAGGAAATGAAGAAATTGCTTGTCACAAGCAGTTTCTTCATTTTCCACAATATTTTCCACAGACCATTTTAAAGGGCGCCAAAAAGCCTCAATGTGTGGAAAAGGATTAACACAATGTTCGACAAATTTTCAGTTAAACTGAAGCAGCTGCTGAAACTATGCATGTTTTCCTGGCATTTCTTATACCAGTACAAAAACAAACACAGCAATCTTATCCATTAGCTGCTTATTCCACAATTTGTAAATTAATCATCTAATAACAAATGGCTTTTGTCAAACGTCAGAAAGCCTAGATTTGAACCTAGAATCCCTGGATTTTTTTCAAGGGTTCCTTAGTCTCTGGAGTTACTGAACTATCAGAGATGAATAATGACTACAAAAAGACAGGTACATAATATGTAGGCTTTTCTTTTTACAACACATTAAGCTAAAAGAAACCTTCTGGAACATCCATAAAACCTAATTTTGAGAAACGGTTAAGAATTAGCAGACGTCAACCCGGATTAAACACATTAAAATAAGAAAACCAATCCTGATCCAGAAAATTTACCATAGAGTGAAAAATATCAAACCTAGTCAGTCTGTGCATACTGACCAGGGTTGATACTTTTCACACTTTCCCATAAGGTTCCTAATTGTATGATGGGTCACATTTGTATAAACTGCCTGCAAAAGTATGACTATTAAGACTATGGGATTACAAGAAATGCATCATTGTAGTTACCTGGTATCTGGAGTGCTGTATTCTAGGTAGGCTGGTAACAATGGCCTCCCATCCAAACAGTTCCTGCATTATGTTGACTCTAGCCTCCTCTACTGGTGGGTTAACATACAGGGCTTGATTGGTTATCCTTAGTTCATGCACAAACACCTGTAAACACAAATCATTCTTGTAAATTATTCTTGTTTAATACAAAAACTGCTGAAAAGAGGGAAAATGGCATCCTTAAATGTGAGTTGCCTTAAACCTATGTGGGTATTCTCTTTTATTGTCCTGAGATAGCAATTCTAACATATACCCACATCATAGCATACACTCAAAGATAATTTAAAGTTCTTTCCATTTCAAATTGTATTGCAAATAGAAGCATAAGTTCCCCCAAGATCTGAAGACAAAAACTATTGAAATGACAGGATACCTGCTACCCACTCAATTTGCAAGTCTTCATACTTCTTTTTTCATGTTTCTCTTCACATATTTAGAAAGCAAGTTCAAATTTGTTTCTTCTCTGTCGAAAACACTTGTTTGCCTCGGCTTTGAGGCCATATTTTAGTTTTCTATATAGATTTCTTAACATGAAACCAAATTTCTTTAATAAACCATTTAGCTTCCTACGATAATCAACCCATCTTTTGAAGGATTTTACATTGAAATTTAATATCAACAGCAAAAAGTGTTTAGATGAAAGATGCTATGGAAAGGTCAATACATGTATTTAACTACCTTGATGTTAGGTTCTCCCCCTAGTTTGTGGGCCACTGTTTGTGGAGCATCTGTATCCATACTGTGGTCTACCGTATCTTCCTTCTTTCCCAGTAAACATTTGTTCCAGGAATCCATGGCTAGTTCTAGTCTAGCTGCAAGTCTTGTCTCTACCTACATGTCAGAAAATATCACAAGATTATTTCAGACTAGATAAAATTTCATGGAAAAAATGCTTTCCATTCCTTCATGATATTTACAGAGATTGATATTTTATTGTCTGTTTTTATGTTATTACAAAATTGTCCGTGACGACTGATGTTTGGTCAAACTTGAGTTTCCTGTCAGTCTTGGGCTTCACCAATGCATTGCAAAGCCCTTATGATGCCTTATTTAAGGAAATTGTCATGTGCAATATTCATAGGTATGCCAATCAATCCACTCAAAAGATGTACTTAAAAGATGCAAGTTAATTTAGAGGCCTAAATTACAAAACACTTATTCCTAGGCCAGTCTTTCTCCTTACAACTGTCCATTTTTAACAATAGGGAACAATTTCTTGAAGTAAAACGTGACATAATTTTGGACAAACAAATATTTCGAAGATGTTGTTATAAAATCTTGTAAACTGTATTACAAAATTTTATAACAACACCAACAGTTTATCAAATCATAACGATAAAACCACTCCATTTTAAGCACAAAATTCATTGCTACTCCACCATACCTCTTCATCAAGTTTGGCCACCCACTGTGGAAGATTGGAGTAGGAGTGCAGACTAAGATTGTCCACTGCCTTCTGAACCTTGGCCAGAATCTCAGCAAATGTTGTAGCACTGTAGGCGCAGGTCTCCAGTGACTTAACCTCCAGGTCTATCTCTTGTTCCATTGCTAGTAAATCATCAACCTGTAAAACAAAAATGTTCCATTGTTAACCCCAAATTAAAGTCAAACACTTTTCAAAACAGAAAAACTCATATCACTGGAAATTCATTACCGTATACAAAGTTTGTGTGAAAGCTTATCTTCGTCTACAAACACTGCACAACTTCTTTCTGTCAAAGTATGACATGAATTATTTTCAAATATTCACTGTGTTGAAAATTGATTTATTTTCGACAGCTAGAGATTACAATATGAAAAGCCATTTACCTTTTCCTGGAAGGCAAAGATGGTATCTGCCAGTCTCTGTACATACGGATCCAGTTTATAGGACTCCCACACAAGTTGGACTCCCTGAAATAGATAATTAGTTTTATGATAAGCCTCAATTATTTGCATTCTATCATCATATATGCATTCTTATACATGAAAACATTAGATAAGGTAGATTTTAAGGTAGTACAACCCTAATGAGATTCGTGCGACGTCGGATTTATTCAGACGACGTCGAAAACATTTGGTGGTGGAACTTTCCATCGTTAAATGTTTAAGACCGCGCCTGAATAGGTTCGGATACGCAACGACGACGCTCGAAAAAAGCCCATGTTTTATGAATCTCAAAATGGCGACATTACGAGTATTCTACCTTAATGTCAAAAGTACTAAAGCTATATATCACATATTGTTGCTTGTCAACAAAAACCTCTATCTACATCTTTAAACAAGATGCCGCTTTTTAAATTCTGAGAAAATCCCATGCTAACCTCCGCTATCAAATTCTGTACTTCCTTGTGTAGTCCGGCTATCAGTAGATGTATGGAGGGTCTCTCCTCTAGCTTCTCAAGTGTTTGTTGATATGTCCGTACACTCTCAAACAGGGACATGGCAAACGGGTACAGCTGGTTAGCCTGATGTGCTTTGTTTACTATTGTTTACAGTAGACAGGGGGACATTTTTTTATCTTTTGGGGTAGAAAACATTGTGGAAAGTGAAGAAAGTGAAGAAATTGCTTCACAAGCAATTTCTTCACTTTCCACAATGTTTCCCCACGTCCTCATCTCATGGGGCATCAAAAGTTGTCACTATATGGGAATGGGTTAAGAATCCACCGATTCTTCAATATAGAAAAAATCCCATGCTCACCTCCGCTATCAAATTCTGTACTTCCTTGTGTAGTCCGGCTATCAGTAGATGTATGGAGGGTCTCTCCTCTAGCTTCTCCAGTGTCTGTTGATACGTCCGCACACTCTCAAACAGCGACATGGCAAACGGGTACAGCTGGTTGGCCTGATGTGCCTTGTTTACTATTGTTTACTGTAGATAGGGGGACATTTTTTTGGTCTTTTGGGGTAGAAAACATTGTGGAAAGTGAAGAAATTGCTTGTCACAAGCAATTTCTTCACTTTCCACAATGTTTTCCTATGCCCTTATCTCATGGGGCGTCAAAAGTCGTCACTATATGGGAATGGGTTAAGAATCCACCGATTCTTGAATATAGAAAAAATCCCATGCTCACCTCCGCTATCAAATTCTGTACTTCCTTGTGTAGTCCGGCTATCAGTAGATGTATGGAGGGTCTCTCCTCTAGCTTCTCCAGTGTCTGTTGATATGTCCGCACACTCTCAAACAGCGACATGGCAAACGGGGGCAACGTTTTTTGGTCTTTTGGGGTAGAAAACATTGTGGAAAGTGAAGAAATTGCTTGTCACAAGCAATTTCTTCACTTTCCACAATGTTTTCCTAAGCTTCTATCTCATGGGGCATCAAAGTCGTCACTATGGGAATGGGTTAAGAACCCACTGATTCTTCAATGTAAAAAAAACATGCTCACCTCCGCTATCAAATTCTGTACTTCCTTGTGTAGTCCGGCTATCAGTAGATGTATGGAGGGCCTCTCCTCTAGCTTCTCCAGTGTCTGTTGATATGTCCGTACACTCTCAAACAGGGACATGGCAAATGGGTACAGCTGGTTGGCCTGATGTGCCTTGTTTACTGTAGACAGGGGGACGTTTTTTTTTGGTCTTTTGGGGTAGAAAACATTGTGGAAAGTGAAGAAATTGCTTGTCACAAGCAATTTCTTCATTTTCCACAATGTTTTCCTAAGCTTCTATCTCATGGGGCATCAAAGTCGTCACTATATGGGAATGGGTTAAGAACCCACTGATTCTTCAATGTAAAAAAAAAACATGCTCACCTCCGCTATCAAATTCTGTACTTCCTTGTGTAGTCCGGCTATCAGTAGATGTATGGAGGGTCTCTCCTCTAGCTTCTCCAGTGTCTGTTGATATGTCCGTACACTCTCAAACAGGGACATGGCAAACGGGTACAGCTGGTTGGCTTGATGTGCCTTGTTCACTGTAGACAGGGGGACTCGAAATCCTAGCCACTTCATGTTTCTTACCTAAACACAGAGAGGTAAATACAAATGATTGACAATTATTTGTACATGTATAATTAACAAAAGAGGTTTTAGAAGAAACATCCAGCATGGGAATAATTTTGCCCTTTTTTGTTACCATCAAAAACATCCATAGTTGCAAAAAGAAAGATAGGAGTAATGCAAGGTAACAATGAATTAGATGATACAACATACTAAGTCATCAAACTGTATAAACTGTTAAAATGGTGTATCGATTCTTTCCCTAATGGCAAAATTTAAGCATTTAGATTTTAAAAGCTTCTGAAGATAACAACATGTATGTTGCTAAAGACAAGATTTTTGTACACTGTAGCGCAGAAAATATCCAGACATAAGGAGAAAATGCTGGTCAGCATTTTCTTCTTTTGTCTTGATGCTTTTCTTGATGCTGTTCTTTTACGGTTGTCAAAACCATGTCTTATTTCTGAAAAGGGTTAAGTGTACCATGATAGATGATGGTAAAACAATACAATCAGGATCAAGACATTTTGGCAAATAATTAGCATTACCACCTACCTCCTTTGAAAGGGTAATAATGTCTTTCTGAAAGTTTACACCAAGTTTGAGGACATTTCCTTTACCAGGAACTCTTGACTTTACACTGGTTATTTGAAAGATTCTACCATTCACTTGTAATTGGCGCTGGGACACCTACAAATTGAAAGATCATTGATAGTCATATCTTTTAGTGATTAAGTAATCAGTGTTGTCCCCAACCCCATAAGCTGTATTGGGCCCACTACATTGTCAAATACATTATTGTTATACCCATACACCTTCATAAGTTTCAAATAGCTCAATGCCACAAAAATTGATATAGAGACTGAGGTAAATCTTGATCAAAACTAGTGAGAAACAAACAGGATCATTTGCATCTACACTATTATGTATATGTTCGAGATTCATGAATAGGATTTGATGACACAAGGCCATCACACTTTCACATTCTGCTGAGAAGTAAATTTACTAAATGTGACGTCCAATTTAAGCACTAATTTTCATTTGGATACAAAATTTCAGTTCACAAATAAATTAAATTTGCCACAATAATTACTATTTACTTATTTCATTATGCAAGGAACAATCAATCCAACCAATTATATGTGACCCGTCGCGCTAAAAGGGACCTTATCGGGTGTGTGAAAAATATCGACCCTAGTCAGTCTGCGCAGTCCGCGCAGCCAGACTAGGGCCGACACTTTTCACTTTTATGTACTTTTTTATATCTTGAATGTTTTCCCTATCTTACTATACGTTCATTTTTCGACTACAGTATCTGGTTTACCTGTGCTGAGTCTGAAAAGTTTGTCAAAATTTGGAGTTTTGGTATTCGGATAAGGTCCCTTTTAGCGTGACGGGTCACATATATCTACCTTTCTGGACCAATCCTCAAACAGTTCTTGTGTATTCAGTTTGTTCCTGAAGCTGTCACCATCTGCCTTCAGTTTTTGTCCTTCAACATATTTTATTATGCAAGGAACAATCAATTCAACCATTTATATATCGTCAGTGGGGGATCAAAACGTCGTAACTCCAGCTTTGTCAAGCTGTAGTTACGAGGTTTTGACTCCCCACTAACGATAGCTACCTTTCTGGACCAATCCTCAAACAGTTCTTGTGTATTCAGCTTATTCCTGAAGCTGTCTCCGTCCGCCTTCAGTTTTTGTCCTTCCACATGGCTCTCCCAGCCCTTACCCAGGACATCTTCCACACGACGTAAATAGGCAGTCAACTGCCTCTCAATCTGTAAAGTAAAATTGCAAATGTTTTTAACAACACAGTACTCGTTGACAATCTATTTAAGTCCTTCACATTTGTTACAGAAAGTTGTACGTACAAGACATGTAGACAAGCCAAGTACATTATTCTCACACGAAAAAATCTGACAGTATTTCTACAATTTCTTATCCGACAAACAATAAACAAAAAATCTCTCATTAAAAACTTTCAGATGTACACTGAGTAACTCCCATGTTTTTTAACTTTCATCATTTAACATACCTGTCTAGCAAAGATGATGCTGCCGGATACAGAAGGGAAGTCTCTGGCTTTACTCATCCTGCAGGTTTTACTCTGTGGGTATTGAACCTGTAATAGAATGTAAAGCAATAATTATAACAGCAGCAGGATTGACCATTTCCAAAAGAACACCCAATTTTGATATCTCTTTACCAGAGCTGAATTTTAGGGTGTTCATATTTGAAAAGTGTGCGATGGAAAAATTTGTAATTTTGCATACAGAATTTGTACATCATAATGCTGTTTTTCTTGTTTTGACACAATGTTTTCCCAAGCCTTTTCTAATGTTTAGGAAAGAGATCAAGCAGATGTATCAAGTGTGAAAACTATCCTTCATTGATGCTTATTCAGCAGATTTATGCTGATGTTCTATGGCTAGATAAAAGCAAACAAAATTACTTTGAATTTTTCATACTGTAGGACCCCAATGTCATGAAAATTACTAATTATTTATGCTTATGCAGAAGGAAGATTTTGATCTTTACTTTAGATAAAAGCAACAAAATTACCTTGAATTTTTCATGTAGGAACTCAATATCATCCTTCACCCTCTGCATGAGCTGTGTCTGATACTCTCTGATGGCTCCACGAATGTGGGGGCGCACAAACAGGGCGTTAAAACGAGAGAAGATTCGGAACATCTCGTTGGCGTTCTTGGCTGTCCCCAGCTGGTCCCTCAGTCTGGCAGTGATCCTGGTCTCCACACGATCAATCCTCTCATCGTACCTGATAATAATGGAAGAGTGTAGTATAAATTTGTGACTCATTCCCACACACAGACACTTTTTTGAAGTCCCATTAAATGCTGTAGATAAAAGTGTGACAAGTAAATTGTGACAAGCTGATTAGCTTAAGGCTTGGTCACATACACAATTCTGCATCCACATCACAGTTGTAATTTTGGACCAGATGTGACCATGAAAGCGAAATTGTATGTGACTAGGCCTTTAATTCATAATGACAAAGGTTAACCGGTTTATAGTTCTAGATGTGTTCCATTCATTATTTTCAAAGAACAGCAAAACAATAAGCCTTTTCATGTTAACATCACGAGCACTATGTTACAATTTAGCTTGTAAAAGTCATTACATTACCTTTTAATGGCAGCTTCCCATGCATCTGAGCCTTCTTTGGACACATCCAAACCATCTACTTCTTTAACATTCTCATAGGCTAGATTGACCTCCTGAAATTGCATGAGTAGTCAACATGATTTTAGATTAATCTATCGGAAGAAAACGGAATATAATTCAAAGCATTCCATCCCTTATGAGATACCAAACACCTCATGGAACTTAGGCAAACGCCTGTAGCAACAGATATTGACAAAGGATGCCGCTCGAAGTTCCATGAAGAGTTTGACCAGTATCTAATGATGGATGGAATACCTTAGTTAAAGGCAAGATTATCTAGAAATGCATTATGCTCCTGATCAGAAATCATATGGTGAATGTGTGGTGAAACACAGTCAAAGGCCTGAAAGCCATTCTTAAACCTTTCCCAACTGCAGCAGCTTTCAAATTAGAACAGTCTAATTTTTTGCTGTTTGGGAAAAGGTTAAAATGTTTTCAATTTGTTTTACGAGAAATGGCATAGGAATCTATAGTTTTACCTCAATAGCATTGGCATCTGCCGCTTCATCTACAACTGGTTCAACTTTAGGTGCCGTCTCTTCCAGTGGTGTTCCACCTCGCGGTTTTATTGTCTGTACTGGTCGTAACACTCGAACTATCACCTGGCGCAACTGCTCATGTTGCCGTCTGAATCTGAAAAGTTAAAGAACAATATTTTGATACCTTATCTTTATTTTGACTTTTTCAATAAAGATTTCAGAATAAGTCTAGCTAAAATTACAATAGCAGTAGCACTTATGTGCAGTCTTTGTCTTTGACCACTGCCAAAGCCAAATTAATTCAAAATAAGACAAATCGTTTGAAAGGTCCATATTCAAAGATGCTGCAGATGACGAAATTCAACTTGTTTTGGTCTTTCTTTGTAGAAAACATTGAGGGAAATGAAGGAATTGCTTGCCACAAGCAATTTCTTCATTTTCCAAAATGTTTTCCAAGACCATTTACTTGAAGGGTGCCAAAAGGTATCATTATGTGGGAAAGTGTTAACCCATTCCCAAACAATGATGTATGCTCTCCAAATAGAAATGGCCTGAGAAGACATAGAGACGATGAGTTCCTTCAAACAACATTTACAAAACTAGCCAGCCTAGGTCTAAAAGAAATGCCAAACATTTTTGGAAAAGACAAAAGTTCCTTACTTCCTCATATGATCAAGCCTAGCCTGTAGACGTTTATGTGCAGGATTGACACGCCACACCATTCTCAGATGTTCTTCTCGCTTCTTCTTCACCAGGTCTCTCAGCAGCCCCTGTAGTTTGTCGTACTCGTCATCCCAGGTACTGAACACATCAAAACACGCAGATATCACCTTCTCAAACTCATCATATGGGATGTGCATCAGTCGTCTCGTGCCCAATACCTAATGGTTGAAAATAAACAAGGTTAAACCAATAACCATTTTCTTCAAGATTTTGTTAAAATATTCTCTGTATCATAAAGAGGAAAACTTCGAGAAAAATTTCTTTATTTTTTTCATCATTGTAAGACAAAATGTTAAACATTCAATGACTTATCTATTTTTTATCTTAATTATTGGATTTTAAGCCAAATAATGAAGGCAAAATGTTGGTAACAATAATTATCTCCTTTTTCCATTAACAATTACTGTCCTAAAAGAAGGATATAATATAGAAAATATTCATTTACATTTCTAAATGTGTTTGAAAAACAGAGTATATACAAGCCTTAAATTTTGTCACAGAGTAAACAAGCCTTGTTTTTGACGTCCCTAAATTATAGAACATGTTTTGGAAAACATTGATGCAAAAGAAAAACAAGAGGACCATGATGGTCCTATATCGCTCACCTGAACCAAAATGATATAAGCAACACTTTTCTTCAATTCAAAAAATATTTATGACTCTAAGACTGAAAACGAACTTATGGTCAATAACATTGTGAAAATCGAACTCATCCAAGATCACTGTGTTGTAAGTTGTACGTTAGATTTGTGTAGTTTGTACGGAAGTTTTGAGTGGTCAATCAAAGATGGCGTCGGGGGAAAAGCGTTTGAGGTAGGTGTCTTAGTTTTTCGTCGATAATTTCCTTAAATGGCCGTATCTTGTCTTGATACTGATATCATTGTACAGGAGAAATATATACCTACTCACGGTGCTATATAGCCAAGTACCAGTGTTGTCCTATCGTACTCAGTCGTTGTGCAAAGACAGCCCAACACTGAAAACTTTTTTCGAAGCGAGAAAGTTGACCTTTTAAGGATGATTACATAGTAAACAGCGAACTAGGGAACAAACTATTGCTCTAACTTGGATGTTTTTAACATGCTCTTTTCTATGGTTACCGTTATTTTACACACAAATGTCTAAATTGACCACAAACGCTGTGTTTACTAAATGGCCAAACAACGGTGTAGTCACAGTGAAAATATGCAGACACAACGGTGCAGTTTCTGTGTTATCTGTACGGTGTAGTTATTATTTTCACAACAAATTGTGAACGGTGTAGACTTGGTATGTTGTATAGGGCGAACTAGCTCTAACAGATAGCAGATCATCTGTTTTATCTCCCTCAAATACTTTGGTCTTAGAAAACTCAGATGAAAATGCCGCCATCCTCAAAGTAAATGAAAACAAAAGTTAAGAAAATATGTTTTCTCTTTTCTTCATTCTCCTAAGCCTTAAACAGTTCAATGTGTGTTTGATTTAATTTTCGGGAGACATTTTTGTTATTTGTGATTGAATAAACATCTGACGGAAATGATAATCAAAAGGAATACCATCACAAAATATCAAATAAGACATATGATAACCGTCATTTTGAAGCCATGTTAAGTGCAACGGCAAATTTCTTGTTCATCCGTTCATTTGATTTGTAGATTCGAAATTTCGGCTCTGGCTTTGAATTTTTCTTTGTAACTGTTTTAATTGGTTATTACAATCAATTATTGTAATTAATGAAATGATTTCAACTCATGGAGTATGATAATTATTGATCGAAATGTATCTTGTTTTCAAATTGACCCCTCATTGAAAAGTCTGATTTTACCCAAAATAAAGGATTCAATCAACAAAACATAAATTATAAATAACAAAACATAAATTATAAATTTGTGTCATAAACATTTGGGCCTTTTTTTCGTCTTGTTCGACTTAAGTAAATAAGTCTTGAAAATAGAATTCTGGAACTGCAAAATTCATTTTGGAATTTCATACGTAATGAACTTCTTCTTCAGGACTGACATTTTTCTGACCAAGATTTTTTGGGCTCACTCATAAAATGTAACCATTTGCAATGAAAAAGACAATATTCTATTCGCCAAAACCGTTTGACTATTGGAGTAAAACGCATTGAAGTACTACCAAGACAGTGTAACTTACACACATCCATAAATAAATGAAATGCAATGTTTTCCATCGAGAGCCGACCTTCATTGACCAAAATAAACAAATACCAAGTTGATCAACGCTTCTCAATGACTTAATCACATCTGGGAACAAACTGTTCATTTCAGCCATTGTTTTCATGTTCTCGTGGGGAAAGAGAAGAGACCCTATCCGTTTCATCTGTTTTAGCACGTCCAATGGAAATATCAGGAATTAAGGTCGGGGCTTTTTGAAGGACTTTATGGGGTGTTGAACTTCGTCATTTTTTATGTTCAGGACTCATGCATTCAAAACCGGGGATATCATCGATAGAAAGAATCTTGTTAACTCCAGAATCCTTTTTTCTACGTCGATGAGGTCTATCTTGTGTATTCTATGCTCGCAAATGGGGATGATGTCCTAGTCTGACTTCTTGATAATATCAGGAATAATACTAAAGTTCAGAGTTTTCAAATCTTTTTGACCTGTCTGATCATTGATCTCCCCCGCCCTGCGCACTTTTAATATCTGACTGGAATGGTCCTGTTCCGAATGCTTCACAACATTTTCGAAACTCCCTTCGAAATGACAGTAGTAATAGGTGAACAGCATGGAACTGAAAATAAAGAAAAAAATAAAACGGACGCCAGCAGATTCTTGGTAATTTCTACTATTTGACCCTTACGGAATTGCTTTGACAAATAGCAAGGAAACTAGATTCTGATATATTTTGATTAAAGTATATTTTGTAGACATATTGTCACCTTCTTTGCTGCAAAGCATTTACAAGTCAGTCACATAAAAAATTATTAACATAATTGTTGAAGAATTTCGGTAGTAATTGTAAAACATGATTCTCAGCCGTGAAAACGTTATCATTAAACATAAAAATAATATATTATCATTCCAGAAATGATAAGTTCTGTATTACTTCAAGTCTACACCGTTCACAATTGCATTATGTCTACACCGTTCACAATTTGTTATGAAAATATAACCACACCGTACATAAAACACAGAAACTGCACCGTTGTGTCTGCATATTTTCACTCTGACTACACCGTTGTCTGGCCATTTAATAAACACGGTGTTTGTGGTCATTCTAGACATTTTTGTGTAAAATAACAGTAACCATAGAAAAGAGCATGTTAAAGACATCCAAGTAAGAGCAATAGTTTGTTCCCTAGTTTGCTGATTACTATGTAATCATCCTTAAAAGGGCAACTTTCTCGCTTCGAAAAAAGTTTTCCGTGTTGGGCTGTCTTTGCACAACGACTGAGTACGATAGGACAACACTGGTACTTTGATATATAGAACCGTTGATAGGTATACATTTCCCCTGTATAATGATATCAGTATCAAGGCAAGAAACGACCGTTTAAGAAATTTATCAATGAAAAACTAAGACACCTACCTCTCATGCTGTATTGTTGTCGCCATCTTTGAATGACTACACAAACCTAACGTACAACTTACATCACAGTGAAGATTTCATTGTGCCAAACATTGTGTCCAAGATTTGTCTATTATTTGATAAATAATTGTAGATTCTGGAGTATAAACAAGGTCGAAAAAAGCCGAAAACAGCAATTTTGTCAAATTCAAGGGCACTCTCGACTTTCTGGTCAGATCAGGCTGAAAATCAAACTCATCGGAGATCTTATGATATCCAACATTGTGTCCAAGATTTGTCTTGATTGGTCAATAATTGTAGATTCTAGAGTGTAAACAAGGTCTAAAGCAGCCGAAATCGGCAATTTGATCAAATTTAAGGGCACATAACTCTCATCTTTCTGGTCAGATCAGACTGAAAATCAAACTCATATGAGATCTTATAGTCTCCAACCTTGTGTCCAAGTTTTGGATTGATTGAACAATAAATTAATTGTAGATTCTAGAGAGTAAACATCGTCGAAAACAGCCAAAAATGACAATTTTGTCAAATTCAAGGGCAAGTAACTCTCGACTTTCTGATCAGATCAGACTGAAAATCATACTCATCCGGGATCTCATGGTCCCAAACATTGTGTCAAAGTTTTGTCTTGATTGATGAATAATTGTAGATTCTAGAGTGTAAACAAGGTCAAAAACAGCCGAAAATGGCAATTTTGTCAAATTCAAGGGCACATAACTCTCGTCTTTCTGGTCAGATCATACTGAAAATCAAACTCATCCGAGATCTTATGGTCTACAATGTTATGTCCAAGATTTGTCTTGATTGATCAATAATTGTAGATGCTAGAGTGTAAACAATGTCAAAACTAAGTATTTTTCGCATTCAAGGGCAGATAACTCCTGACTTTCTGGTTTGATCTGACCCATAATCCAACTCATCCGAGATCTTATGGCCATACATGTTTTGACCAAGTTTGGTCAAGATTGGCTTATATTTGTAGATGCTAGAGTGTAAACACGAAATTGTGGACGGACGGACGGACAGACGGACGACGGACAAAAAGTGACCACAATAGCTCACCTTGAGAACTTCGTGCTCAGGTGAGCTAAAAATGCTGATAACCATCAATTTTTCCTTTTGCTTAAATATTTTCTGCACTGTATTGTACACAAGTCCAATTTTCATGAACATCTAATTTGCCATCTGCAGCAGTTTTAGAGTTAGAATAACCCAAATACAGTCGACACTTATTAGGTCGACATTGGATAACTTCATAAGTCGAATTTTTGCCTAAGTCAAAGTTCAAATCTGGTCCCGTCCTCATCAATTGACATAATTTTTTCAAACAAAATAATTTCTAACTAAATATAGCTATTGAAATATAGTAAGCAAAGGATAGAAATTGCTCAATACAAGCAATTTCTTTCCTTTTTCTACTATATTTCAATAATAATCGTACTTGATTAGTTTCAAAAACGGTCAAATATCAACTTTATCAAAGCCAAACAAAATCGGATGAGTCGAACTCCGGATATGTCGAGGTATTTTGACAACCCCTCCGACTTCGACACAACAAGTGTCGACTGTAATTGCTGTTTGGGAAAGGGTAAAGTACCTTCAGCAGCTGAGTACTGAGATCTCTAGAAATGGCTTCAACAAGTCTTAGTGCTCTCTGTATGGGATATTTTGTGGGTCGGATCTTCCTCAGATGTAGGAAAATAGAGTTCAAGGCCACTCGGATCCTATCTAACTCAGTGGCAGAAAGTAGGTCATTCAGCGGGAAGTCTTTCATCAGCTGATTGTAGTCGTTTACTGTAGTCATGGCAGCTTTCAGACCTGAATACAAAATGATGTACAGTCGACACTCGTTGTGTCGAAGTCAGAGGGGGCGTCAAAATACCTCAACATATCCGGAGTTCGACTTATCCGATTTTGAGTATTTCCGATGAAAACGATATTTAACCATTTTTGATGGGCATCATATGCATCCATGATTGAAATATAGTAGAAAAAGGAAAGAAATTGCTCGAGACGAGCAATTTCTTTCCTTTTCCTACTAAATTTCAATAGCTGTACTTGTTTCAGAATTCATTTTGATATCCATATGTTTAGGATGGGACTTGACTTTCACTTCGACTTAAGCGGAATTTCGACTTATCCGATGTCGAGATAACGAGTGTCGACTGTACTTTTTTTTGTCAGAACACAAAAATCAAAGTAAAACATTTTCTGTGATGTTCAATTTCACAAATTTGAATGTTGAATACAAAAAGAACCAGAAACTGTAACTTCAAACACACAAAATGGCAAGCTTCAATTTCAATTCTTTTGCCAATGGATGAAATCAATAAATATATAGAAAAATCTTCAATAGAAAAGAAGATAATGTGTATAACTAGCAGTTTCTCCTTTTCCATAAATATTTTCTGAGCTATAATTTCAGAGAATTTGTATTTCTAAAGCATTTATCTCCTTTAACCCAATTCCACTCACTTATGCTTTTTACAGACTACAAGATAAAGGCTTTGGAAAACACTGGGAAATGAAGAAATTGCTTGACAAGCAACAGTGTTCTCCCCAGCCCAATAAGCTGTATCGGCCCCACTACAGCTTCATCTAAATCAATCTAATGCCACTACTGCTTCTAAAGTACCCCTACAGCTTAATTTCTTCAAAATGGTCACCAAATAGAGGAATTTGAGTTATTTCATGTCAAAAACCTATGAAGTAAGGTATTTTGTGCAATAAATATGCATAAAAACATTATGGGAAAAGAAGAAATTGCTCATAATGAGCAATTTCTTCTTTTACCATGATGTTTTTATTCACAATTATTTGCTTAAACACTATATTGTAAGCTTCAACAATACTGTCACTACAGCTTCAAATTATTCTGGGGAGAACCCTGAGCAATTTCTTCACTTTCCACAATGTTTTCTACACAGAAAGGCCAAAAAATGTAATTTGCTGTCTGCAACACCTTTGAATTATTACAAGTCTAAAACATTGGGGTTTGGGAATGGATTAAATAGATGATGTTTTACCCACCTGTATCTGTATCAAAACTGACGGTGGCATGAAATCTCTTCCCATGTTTGAGTATCTCCAGAGTGAGTACTATCTCCGGACTTTCTCTTTTCTCTTGTATCCGTAATAAAGCCCTCTCCAGATTCAGCCAGAACCCGATCTCCTGTAGAGCTGTACCTGATGATGGATCCCTGTCTAACTTGGTTACCTGTAATGGAAATATCAATTGATAGATTGAACGTTCAAAGTTCAGTTGTTGTTTTTTTAATTGTACAAAGTTGCCCCAATAAACTGAGATACTTCCAATAACATACATGGTAGTTGCAAACATCAGGGCAATTTTTAATTGAGCTTTAAGTTATTTATCAGGCCACTTCTAGTGAAATTTACTTCAGCAGTTTTTCAAATTTTGACATATGAAAACACTAGTTTTCGTAGAAAGAGGTGTGTTGAAACAACCGGGTACGCAGCCTATGTTTGCAATTCTTTTACACTTATTAGTATCAGGATAAAAGTAAGCCCTTTCAGTAATGATTTTCGTAGTGGAAATCAGGTTACAGTAGCACTCATATGTATTATATAAATATAAAATTGTTAAACAAATACTCACCTTCTGTATTTCTCTAATCCACCTGTTCACACCACTCTGTAAGTTATTCAGGAACTGTTCGTCCTCCACTTTATCTCCAAAATCTTCGACTTTTGGTTTACGACTCTCTTCCCCACACTTTTTTATCACGGAGGAGACTGTCGGGTGAACGGGCAGTATAATCTCGGGGATGTCAATGTTTTGTTGTAAGTGCAGAAGTCCCATCTCCAGGTCTACAATCTTCTTCTCTACTGCAGGGGCCATCTTGTCTCCGTCCCTAAAGCAGACAAATTTAGGCTTAGTTTCTTCCTACTAGATTTCAGATCTACACTGTGCAAGAACAATTTTTCAGGGCTTTACTGCAAAACGAACTTACTTAAACATTTTACCCTTTCCCAAATGACAATATTTTAGGGTGATTACAATTTATGTGAAAGCTGCAACAAACAACAAAATGAATGTTGATAAAGATAGGTTTTGTGTATAATATAGTACAGAAAATATTGAGGCAAAAGGAGAAAATGGTGATTATCAGCATTTTCTTCTTCTGCCTCAATATTTTCCCAAACATATTCTCAATTTTTGACTCAAGGCGACATCAAAACCAGGTCTTGTTTGAAAAAGGTTAAACTAAATTTCATATCTTAGCTTTTCTTAAATAGTCAAACTTTCGATAACAACTAAGATTTGAGTAACTACATGTATATACCTTTCTGCTTTTCCAGTCTCTCTGATGTAAGACTTGAAGAAAGGTGATACAGCATTGCTGACATACGAATGCAGGGTCTCGTACGGAGACCCATCATTTAGGTTCATCATCTGTAACTGGGACGGGAAACTTTTGTCCGCCTCCACCACCTGGCCTCGCTTGATGAAGACCAGACTGCACACCTTTGAGCTGGTAAAATGAACATCTGAAGAAATGGTGTACTGGACTGCGCCTTCAGCGTCCCCATCTCCAACTTCTTCTGACTCATCTGAAAGGAAATGGTTCAGGAATGTCAATATATATGTCGGAGTCCACATTGGAATCTAGGCCGATCCGGAATCGGCCTAAGCCGATTCGGAATCGGTCTAGTCCAAACTGGAATTCTAGTTTGGACTAGTCCAGATTAGAATTCTAATTTGGTCTAGGCGGATTCTGGATTGGTCTAGGCCAGTATTGAATTCCAATCTGGCTAGGCAGATCTAGAATCTGCCTAGACCACTTTAGAATCCATTGCTTATAATTGAAACTAAATGTAGATATGTAACTTATAACATTACAGATATAAAACAAGAGCTGTCACTGTAAGATGACAATGCCCCCGACACCGCTTTGATTTTAAATTATGGCCAATCTATGTTCAAGGTCAAGGTCATCCAGGGGTCAAGGTCACCAAAGTATGTGCCTACAGAAAGGTAATGTACCAAGGAATGTTGTGGTAAAGTATGAAGCGAATATGTTAAGTAATAAGGAAGTAATGGCCAATGTTAAAGTTTTTGGACGGAATGACGGACGGACAGACAGACGGACGGACGGACAGACGGACGGACAGACGGACGGACGGACGGACAAGTCAAATTTATGATGCCTCCCTATCGGGGGCATAATTATGTTATAAACTCTATTTGTTTTTGTATCTTAACATCAAGGAACAATGGCCATTTATTTATATTGGATTATGTAAATAAATAACATTGTTAGATATGGACAAAGAAACAGGTAAGAACTCTTAATTCTTTTCTGTTTTATATTAACCCCTTTCCTAACATGACATATATTTGACGCTTCCAAAAGCTAGAATTTAAAAGAACAATTTATTATCAAAATAATCATATCAAACATGGATAAAATATAAATTGGATAAAGTTCTTTTTCTAATTACAGACAAGTAAATATTGAAAAAGTTACCGATAAAATGCAAAATTTTGTAAAGTATATGACTGTACTAATTTGTATTATTTATTGCTGGTGCTGTTTCTTCAGTCTAATTTCAATGCATGAACAATTGATCTTAATTCTAATTTTATAAAGTACATGTACATTAAACTGGGAAATAATTTTTTTTTCTAGTACAGGTATGCACAAAATTTATTTTGTATTCAGCTATTGGTTGTGATAAATATTTACTTTGTTATCCATCATTTTTATCAACATAATTTTTTTCAAACAAAATTAATGGGGAATTTTCACATAAAATCATTGTTAACAATAGATTCCTATCTGGTCTAGGCAGATCCAGGATCGGCCTAGCCAGATTGGAATTCTTATCTGGACTAGAAACTTTCTAGGCAGATTCCAGATCGGCCTAGTCCAGTTTAGAATTCCAATTTGGACTAGGCCAGATTAGAATTCTAAACTGGACGAGGCCGATTCCGGATCGGCCTAGATTCCAAAGTGGACTCCGACATATATAAATATGCAGCAGGGTTTCCATTAGGACAAGAATCCCAAGAGTCATTGACCCTTGAGGCCAAAATCCCAAGAGTCAAAATGAAGCCGAGAAATATCGAACAGTAATCGATTGATAAAAGGGGGGGGGGGGGGCAATTTTAAGATAATGTTCTTAACTCTTTAGAGTTCATTGTAACATTCTCCTTTTCAACCTTTAGAGTGCTACAGATGAGAAGGGATATTGACTTTTCAAAAAGCATTGTTGTTATCAAACCCTATGTTGAAGGTACTCATTGGAATCGACTCATTGATACTATTCAAATGAGTACCCACAAGATGGGGTTTGGATTTGAAATTGAAGGTTGAGAATACATTTGCCCCCATTTTATCCCCCCCCCCCTTATTAAAAAAATTAGTACAAGATTGAAATCTTGTTTAAAATAGTAGAAATCAAATTCTTGATATTGAAAAGCTGATATTATTCATTTATGCCAAGGATTTTTCGTAGAAAAAATATTTATCTTTGATAAAGTGCACCTTTAAATTTTCCTTTGATACTGCTGTGTCTAAACCACGAAAACCCATGCCAATTATGATATCTGATAATTTTACCTTTTCTTTAAGAACTTAAACCAGCTAGATCAATTATATTTCGAATAAGTAAGAAAACTTAACATTAATTGCTACAGGTACGAGGGATTTTGTTTGATATTCAATGATAATGTAATCAGAATTTCATGGCCGCCGCGGAGAGCTACCTGTTGATTGATGACAAACTTCTTCAAAGTTCTTGGTATTTTTGCAAGCAGATTGTGTATTTTATTGCCACACAGCTAGTTCCAATCAAATTAAGGACTGTGACAAATTAATTAATGGATTTACGATTGATAATCCGCATGCATCACTGATGTCAAATTAACACATTACACACGACTTGCAAATCGGCGAAAGATTGCGTAACACAGATTATCGATTTTTTACTGCTCTGAACTAAAGGTGTGACGTGGATAATGGGTCAATTAGTAGATATCCCTTGATCTTGAATGGTGGGTGACGCATGGGTCATAAAAATCAAGAGTCAGAATGATGCATCAGTTGAAATTTCTGAGAGTCAAATTGGGGTCATTTTCATTTTTCATGCGTCAAAACCCGAGCTCCCGGGTCAAACGGAAACCCTGATGCAGTGTTTTCTCCCCATCAATAAACTTCAATACAAGGTTGTCTTTTTTCCTTACTTTAACAGAGGCCTATAAAGGCTATGGGATTGAAAAAAGGTACTGTTTATTTATGCTCATATTTTGGAAGAAAAAATTCCTACAACTTTTGCTTAGTAATACAGTTCTTCTTTAAAATGCATTTTGAATTAATAATTACGGCTGCAAGAAGTTGAAGTTGAAGTTGAAGAATCAAGGAAATTGCATCAGTCATGATTGACGACGACGACGTTGTCTTGCCATGACTGTGGAAGTTGTTATGTCTACCCTTATCCAAACAACAACATTTCAGACTGTTTCAGTTTAAAAGTTGCTACAAATGACAAAATGCATGTTGATAAAGATAGCATCTGTACACAGCATTTTTTAAATCAGAATATCCCCATTTTCTTCCTTTGCCTCAATGTTTTCCGAAGCCAAAAGCAGATCTTGTAAAAATGTTTGGGAAAGTGTAGAAAACTTACAGATTATAACTAGTCTGATAATTCTGTCAATTAACTTTTGGGAAAGAGAAACGCCAATCCTCCCATCCAGACCAGGAAATGCCAGATGTCGGGAATGGGCGGCACGAAATTCCCAAATCTACCCAAATCTACCCAAATCTTCCCAAATCTACCCAAATCTACCCAAATCTAACCCAAATCTACCCCACCCATATCTTACCCAAATCAAGCAAATTGTTCGATATATTCCAGTTTTTAGTTACAGAAAAAAAGAAAACAAATGTTTCTTAACAATAATATCGTCGGTGTTAAAGCAAAACGTGATTAGTTTCTCAACAATTTGATTTTTAGATATTCGCTAAGGTCTCTTTAAGCGTGACAGGTCAGAGTGTTAAGGGCATATTTCCGTATTGTGGCTCCAGATCTATTATGTGTCATGCACGGATCTTGATTTCTTCCCTGTGTTTTCTGGGTGGCCGACTGCCTTGGCGCAAGAAAAACACAAATTCTCAAGTTCGAGGGAAGCACAACCTTGGGTCCACGTATTGGTGTAAATTATAAAAGCTGTGACAAATTACTCGATCTAATCCAGGTTGAGAAGTTTGTGATATCATCGTTACAACAGTTAATCCGATATGATTGTCACAATAATTTAACCTTTTCCCCAAATGAACCCAGTTTTATGTGCCTTACAGAAAACAATAACAACAAAACAAAGACAAGCTCTGAGGCAAGAGACCAAAATGCTGATAACCGGCATGTTCATATTTTGCCTCAATATTGTCTTCGTTATATAAGAATTCTTACTTTGCTCAGGACAATTCTAGAACTACAATAGATCTAGATCTAATTCCACAAAAATTAATTTCCACAAATACAGAACATATGATCATATAAATTTCGGGAATATGTTCGAAATAGTCTCATTAGATTTGGGTAGATTTGGGTAAGATTTGGGTAGATTTGGGTAGATTTGGGTAGATTTGGGTAAGATTTGGGTAGATTTGGGTAGATTTGGGAGTTTCGTGCTGCCGGTCGGGAATGAGTCATCAGAAAATCAATATTGACAATTTTGACATTTGTAAAATTGCATTCAAGCCATTTTTCAAACAGATAAATGATTGCAAAAATCAATATACCTTTAGTAGAGGTCCTCTGTATCAAAAGCGTTGGTGTCTGTGGGTCATTCAAGAATTTCTTGATATTTTCTGCAAACACCCGGTCAAAAATGGCAGATTTCAAGGCCGATGACGCATCGGTTCTGTCCTCGAGTAAAATAGGCACACAACGCATCAAATATTCTGTAAACTTGTCCAACTCAGCAACAGCCTGAACAGGTTGTGCAGGCTGAGCCTCCTGTTCGGCTGTAGAATCAGCCATTTCGAATTTATTATCGAAAGAATTCGTCTGAAATTTCAACGTCCAGCCTCCCGAAATCCGGGCACTGGAAAGGGAGATAACTAGGCACGTGATTCGGTCGATAATCAAAGTACAATGATTATTCAATAGCCAGAAGCTCGTGATATGTTACAACTTTACTGAAATGTATTCACAATTTGAAAGCTTTACGCAAAACAATTGTAATTACATAAAAATTCAATCAAAATACAATAATTTGCATTAAGTTTTTCATCGATCGATGAAAACAAATCTTTTCTCAAAATAGGCATAGATCTATTAGGCCTGGTCTACAAAATCGAATCAGATCTAGATCTGATTTCTTTTGTTTAAATCCTTTCCTAAGCAACTCACAACTTTGACTTTCCTTATAAAAACAACAGTGAAAAAAATCGCGACAAGAGAAAAGTCGGGAACCTGCATTTTCTCCCCTTGTCTCAATAGTCCTATCGTCTAGCTGTTCTTTATTGTAGGACAACATCACAGTTAATCTACATTATAGACTGCCGAGGATCCAAGATTTCTGTGAGGGGGTTCGAATTTACAAATTTGTCTGAATTTCTGCATGAAAACAAAATACTCGGAAAACAAGTGGGGGGGGGGGGGGCTTAAAGCCACCAAAGTTCACCACCAAAGCCTTTGAACTCCTCGAAAATCCTCTTGTTCCGCGACTCTATCAGTCCTATTTTCTGCTGCAGTTCAGATATAGACGGTATTCGCCATTGCCATTTTCGTCTCAACGTTAAGGGGGTGAGTTTCTTTAGCTTATCAGCAACAATTAAATAAAACTAAGAGCGTTTAAACGCATTAGAATAACCAATCTTGGCATTAATTAAGGCATATCTACTTTAAAAAAAAAATGAAATTGAAATGTTATGCCCCTTTAAAGCTGTTTGGAAACTCGCCCATTCAAAGAAGACAATGCGTCAAATCGGCTCACTTTTCGCGAATTTAAGAAATTTCATGGGTGGTTTTGTCTTACCTAAATCTAGAGTATGGCATATGTACATGTAGATCAACAATTTGGTTTTTAAAACCCCGATCTCACGAAGTTTGTGCTTGCGTGTGTGTGTCTGCATGCGTGTGATTCAAATAACTTTAACACTGCTTAAGAACTGTCCGTCCATCTGTCTTGCCCTGTACGTCTGTCTGCCCATCCGCACGACCTCAATGATTTCTCCCATAGCAACAGTAACAAATCGAATGGAACTTCATGTATTTTAATGCAATTAGGAGCATAATGTCTTTTGACAAGAACTTATATTCGAGGAGCATCATCTTGAAAAGACGGGTCTCATTTGGGAAAATATCTGGGTCCGCGCATAAGCATAATCCTTCTCTGGCTGCTCTTGTCGTCTGTTTTACTAGTATTCACATCTTCGTCAGCCAAGCTCAAACCCGAGGCAACGTTGCACCGTGCATTTATCCCTTTCCCAAACGACAAAATACATGTATAAGGGTCCTAGCAAATATACCTATATCGGCTATAAGTCGGAAGATCGGCTCGTTTTTGCCGATATCGGACCGATGTCGGATCGATATCAGATTGAAATATGTATGCACCATATTACCTTTGGCTTTTCTCCGATAACGGGCCAACGCAAGGCCGATATGGGACCGATCATGAATGTTGGGCTGAAAGCGTTTGCTGTTACAGAGCCGACATCGGGCCGACATGTCTGGGAATGTCAGCTCGATATTGGGCCGATTTGAAATGTTTGCTGGGGTGGTCCAATTTGATCGAATAGTTAAAAAAAAATACTGGGGACAAAATGAAAAAAATGCCGATTATCAGCATTTTCGTCTTTTGCCTCAATGTTTTCTCAAACCTTTTCTAATAGGGACGTAAAATTCAAATCTTGTTTCGGAAAGGTTTAAACATTGGTTGAAGAAAATGCCTTATCCTGAGTAACCCGACTCAAATCGCGTATCACGTGGCACGCATTGGTCAAAGATCAGTCGGCTAAGTTGCGCATTTAAAAGTTCTAACAAAAACGTTTCTTCTTTTTTCTTTTGTAAAAAAGAAAAAAAAACGTATTATAAATTTCTACAGATAAATTTTATATCGAGTACGAGATTAATCATAAAATAAATTTAAAAAAAGTCAACGCTCCGGAAATCTACCTATCACGTGATACGTCAAATTGACGTCGTTTCCATATTGACGACTCACGTCGACGTAACTAAATGGACGCGCAAAATAATCGTTAGCTAATATTATCTATAAAATCGTTAAAATGTTTCTTTTAAATCTTAAAACGTCTTCATAATTACCAAATGGGTAATTTGATTTGCTGTTGCGGAGTTAATAACAACAAACGTGGTGGCACAAACCTTAAATCGCTGTTACGGAAAACCGAGAAACCGGGTAAGCGGAGACGGATCGACGATCTCGTGAGGGATGCTCTCAAGAAAGAAGAGAGAGAAGATAGGCAGACCAGGAAGAGAGAGAAGAGAGGAACTGACAGACTCGACCAAGGTTTGTTAAAAGTCCATTTGCTTTAGGAAAAAATAATTACAAACGATGCACCGTTGCATTAAAGCCAGGATTGGATTGAACAGTAACATATACCAGGCCAGGAACAGAGGAACAGAGGGGGGGGGGGGGATAAGCCCCCTAAAGTTGGCCAAAAATGCCGAATTTCCTTAATTTTACACTGAAAATTTTGGGAAAATCCAGATAAGCCCCCAATATTCAGGACAAGGGCTTTAGCCCCCCCCCCCCCTATGAAATTGCTTCATACGGGCCTGCATATACAGATACAGAAATGCAATGTACATACATTTATTTCCCTTACGTCAAATTCTTAAGGTGTTGCAGACGACAAAGGGCACGTTAACAAACATTATTTAATCTGCATTGTTTGATCTGAAGAACATTAATATAAAAGAAAACAAACCGACTAGTATTCAACAAGCTGACTAGTGTTCTCGCGATACTTTTCGACGCTTTCTCATAGATCTTTTTCAAGATCAGACATTGTAAACAATGGGGAATGATTATTATAGTTACACACTTTCAAAGGCCCGGTCACATATGCAACTCCACGTCCACATCGCGTCTACAATCTTTTGGACATGATAATATTTTCTTTGAACGGGGGTATTGTTCTCTACTAAAAAATGCTTCGTGTATCTTCGGGTGTCATCCGTAGCAACGGAAATTGACAATGATACCCATCGTCAATTTCCATTCGACACAGATGACATCCGGAAATTATCGAGGTTATCTATCGTTAATTTCCATTGTCACGGATGATGCCCGAAGATGCGCGAAGTTTTTGGTATCTAATGATGTGTTGTAATTCTCAAGCACTTCCACAGCACTACATATACCACGTTCAGACAGTGAAAAGTTAAAACTGTCAGTGAGTAGCAGTGGAACAGCAATTAACCCTTTCCCAAACGGCAAAACTTTAGAGTGATCCACTTCAAAAACTGCCACAAATGACAAAATGGATGATATTTAAGACAGGATTCGTGTAAAATATGGCATAGAAAATATTGAGACAAAAGGAGAAACTGCTGGTTATCAGCAGTTTCTTCTTTTGTTTCTATGTTTTCCCAAATCTTTTATATTGGGGATGTCAAAACCTGGGCCCCGTATTACTAAACATCGTACGATCAAGTTTTTGTGTAAACTGTGTAACAAGACATCTGATTGCACGAGAAATCCGACTGAGCCAATCAGGACTGTTGTTACAAGTAATTGTGCAAAAATCAAACGTACGATCGTTAGTAATACGGGCCCCAGGTCTTGTTTGGGAAAGGATTAAACAACCTTGGAAAAGCAGGGAATCGAATGCACAATTCCCCTCAGCGGGCGTGTTCTGGCAGTAATAAAACGCTAATTGTGTCTCGTCATGTTTAATCACTGCTGAAAACTGCTTATCGCGTCACTTCCACTTCAATTCTGTGTCCGTCCAACTGCCTTACCACGTCTGTTAGCCTTGATTTCGGCGCGGTAAATTTTGTGTGCAGTTCAACAACAAAAAGAAACAAGAATAGATTGTGTTTGTGAAACACGAATGTAAATTTTAAGTTTTCACGTTAAGTTTTCATATCAAGGGCTGATAAGGGTTAATGGACGACCTTGAGGAAGGTCATAATGCATGGAGCAGATAGATATCATTGAAAGAAGATCAAATACCAAATTTGAGCTTTGTATGTGGAATACTTTTAATACTTATAGAGAAAATGCCAATGAAAAGTTTTCGCGTTAAGTTTCGGACTGACAGACGGACGGACAGACGGACGGACGGACAGACAGACGTATAATCCGAGTCTTCTCTGATGTAAATACACTCTTTGATATTTTGATTTTTTCGCTATTTAAATAGCGAAAAATCAAAATATCAAAGAGCGTATTTACATCAGAGAAGACTCGGATTAACAGACGGACAACGGTAAAACAATATGCCCCTACCTTTCAATGCGGTGGCATAAAAACAAGTCCAAAACGATTCCGATTTTTCCGCGTCCTACCACGTCCATATCACTACGTATGGAACACTGGGCACCGCAGTATGTGCAACAGTGTCCGTTCCACGGATTGCACTTTTTAGACGTGATGTAGACGCGCTGTGGACGCGAAACGTATGTGACAGGGCCTTAACTATCATTACCCCTTGTTATGCTCAACAATGCCAAGTCTTTTAATGAGAATGATATTAGATTAACCCTTTCCCAAACAATGAACTATCTATAATGTTCCAATTTGAAAGCTAGAAACTACTACAGACAACAAAATGTTGCTTTGTTGCGTGTTTTCCTTTTTTAATATCAAGGTTGGATATACCGGTATGAACAAAATACATGTATCTTAAAGAGTATGGAGACATCTGTTGTTAAGAGGGGGTGGGGTGGAGGAAGGTACAAGAAAGACGAATACATATTTTTTTTATTTCATTTGTAGAACATCCAGTAGACAATAATGTTACTGAGTCTGCTGAAGAACAGAGGGAGAAAAATGGAGACGTCGTGAATGAAGAAAGTGAAGGAAATCTGTCAGGCGAGAGTGCACACACCCGTCAGTACAACGACGAACACGTAGATTCCAAACGTGAAGAAGACGACCGAGTGAAAAGTCAAACTGAAGTAGAAGGAGACAAACAACTTCCAGACGTAAGCATAGGCCAGGTTGAAAGTAGCAAGAAATGTCTTGAAGAAGACATTGAAGGAAAGGCTGTAGAAATCGATACTCCCTTAGTGGATGGAGCTGAACATACTGTCCAGATTAAAGCAGAAAATTGCTATGACAGTGAGACAAGTACTGCTACTGGAGATGACTTTGATGCAGAAGAGCACATACCATTAGACGAACGACCAGGTAGTGAGATCGACTCATGTAGAGACAATACACTGACAGTTGAAGTAGATTCAACAAATACGACAGATGAACCTAATTATGACACCCAACTACAACAAGACAGATATGTTACAAATACTGAGGAAAGTACTGAGACTGAGAGTACTAGTACTAAATGTGAAGCTGGTGATACATTATCAGACATAAGCGACGAGAGTGAGTGGGACTTTGACGAGGTATACGCAGATTTAATATCAGAAATACCAGACGGAAGTTGTGAACTAAATGACGACCACAGGCTTCGAGAAGAAGGGAAGTCAAAAAACGTATACAATGGAGAGAACGAACCAGAGGAGACCAGACCGACAGAAGAGGAGAAACTGCATGATGGAAATAAGAATGTTGACACACTGAGATTCCACGATACTGACAACCTATCAAGATGTGATGAAGACGTCACGCTGACCCATAACGACGACAGGGTGCATGTACTTAATGTACCCGATACAGAAAGTAGACCCGGATATGACAACATCGAATTTAGACACGTTATTAAGAAAGAGGAAGAGTGCCTCAGGTCGAATGAAGAGATCGCAGACAAGACCATCTTCCGAGCAAAATCGCTGTATTCAAAACAGCTGGATCCACAAATTGAAATGAAAAACATGAAGGAATTTCCTTCGATCTCAGGAATTAAGGAAATAGACGTTTTCAGTAACAATGTACAAAATATGAGTCCAAATAAAACAGATCCATTCCCCAATGCAAGAAGCATTGCTTGCAACAAGAAGATCACCTTGCAGAAGAAATTGCTGGGTCAGTCGGTGACGAAATACGGAGGGATGGATTCCATGATGATTGGTGGACAGAAACCACAACTCAGAGAAATACAGAGACTAAAACAGGACTCGTTCGACTTCCCACCTAAATTTAGACAACACACCGAACAAGACAGACGTGGAAGTATAGCGGACCTGAAGTGGAGCAGACATATGAGGCCCAAAGTGAGGAAAAATAAACGGATGTCGAAGTTTGAACTCGAAGAGGTGAGAATATATTGTCATAATAATCTAAGTAAGCTTACTCATGTACAAGAAGTTCCCTTTTTTATGAACAACGATTAGCAGACGGCATGATATATAACATTGTGTATTTTTTAATAGGCCCTATTGCGGTAAAGATAGAAAAAATGTTCACTAAAATTCCCCTCCTTTCTTGCTATTTTTTCTTCGTTTTCTTGAGTCAATTTTATGGACCGGTATAGCCTACTAGATTATGTTTCAAACTTGGCATCGTTGGTTAGAATAACAATTACAGATAATGCATAATTATACTTTCACTTACAACTACTTTATGTAATACATGTACATGAATTTTGTTTTCAGAATCTGCTTTACGAAAAATGATTATGAAATATAGAATATAATCTCTTTTTAGATGATGTTTCTGAATAACGGTGCCCCTTCAGCAAATGACGAGTTTTAAATTTTGTGACCAGCCCCGAGCTTCTTCTCCGGTCTCCGACACTTAAACCCCCGTACTCAGACATGCAATAACATCTAAAATACAAACTATCACAATTACGGTAAGCTATATAGTCGAACAAACGGGAGTGGCCGCTTTTTACGTGCATTTACT
This sequence comes from Fragum sueziense, assembly GCA_963680895.1. Classification (NCBI taxonomy): domain Eukaryota; kingdom Metazoa; phylum Mollusca; class Bivalvia; order Cardiida; family Cardiidae; genus Fragum; species Fragum sueziense. Next base: position 32,493,248 of record OY804593.1, read on the forward strand.
ATTTGTAGTGGTTACACCCGTGTGTCTACAGTTGGGGCCACATCGTGTGGCACATCTATTTTGTTCAAATGTAATAGGGAACGATTTTATCAAGTAAACAGTGACGTAATTTAGGACAAACAAGTAGTATTTCGTGGGTGTTTTTATAAAACCTCGTAACTGATTCAAACCGTAGTTACGAGATTTTGTAACAACACCGACGGGTTATCAAATCATAACATTTAACCCATTCTATTTTTAGCACAAAATTCATTGCCATTGAACACTGAACAAATATAAACACGTGCCATACGATGTGGTGCCAACTGTAACTGTACTGTAATAGCCCGGTCATGATATTATGGCACTAGCCGACAAAATATCAAGTAGCAAACTAAAGTAATTTTGCATGCGATGGTTCTAGTCTTAAAGGTGTCAGACACCTGCAAGATTAGAATCATCACATGCAAAATTGTATTGAAAATTAAGAACGCACAATTTCCCCTTGTTTTCATAGGTAAAAAATGTAAACATGTCACAAAAATCCTGACTGGATTGCATCATTCATATTATACTGTTACATTATATAACTTACATTTTAATTTATACATGCCCTCTATCCGTGGCTTTGCATATCTTTAGGTAAAATGTCATCCAGCAAGATTAATAATCAAGGTCGTAATCATTTTTTTAAAAAAATGTTAACAACACATCTTCTTACCTTTATTCCAGATATTGAGAGGGCGACATGGAGTCGAAACTGGTACCAAATTCCAGACGCGACATCCAGACTTAATATAACTAACTAGCAACGGTATTTGCCACGATGCCTCAGTCATAAGCATTTCTTAATTTGTAAATGTGTCCGCTATATTGTGTAAGGGTCTGTGTACACTTGTATTGTATATCTAAGAAATTATCCGAGTTCTACCGTGGTCTATCTTTATTTAACCACGGTCCTGAGTAATGCATCGAAATCTACCACAGGGTACATAGTCGGTGAAACAAAATTCCATTCAATTTTGAAGCTCAGTAATTGTCCCAAATTCTATCTAGTGAGTCCAATACTCATAACATGCTATGCTTATCCCACTTCATTACGTCTGCTGTAAGCATAGGCTAAGGTAACTGCACTTGAAATGGCAATATGTTCCTGTGCAGGAATGGCCGCAGAAGTTGCACTCTTCCAAAACGTGTTGCCCTCATTAACCTATCTTTGCTAAAATAATTCAATGGCAGTGGTCAGAACAGAATGCAATTTCGCTGTTATCTTTTGTGGAACTGCAGAATTATATTTGTTTGTTTCTTATGTTTCCAGAACAAGACCAGTCCAGATATTAAGTTATCTGTATAATTACATTAACCCTTTCCCAAACTAGACCTGGTTTTGACGTCCCTAGTAGAAAGAGCCTTGGAAAACATTGATGCAAAAGAAGAAAATGCTGGCTATAATTATGATACACAAACACATTCCAGTATTCGTAAAGATTCGCTTTGTCGGCTGCAGGAGCTTCCAAATTGGAGCCCCATAAGATTATGTTGTTTGGGAAAGAGTTAGAGGTACCTTTAAATATGACGACAATGTAATCAATGAAAAATGATGACATTCAGTCCTAGTGCCACAGGCGCCTCAAGATAAGACACCTGAATGGTCTAATAAGGTCATGGAATTAGTCGTCCGTCCGTCTGTCTACTCCTCCATCTGTATGTTAGCAATTTCTTGGGTGCGCAACTCCTCTTACAGTTTCTATTGGAAGATAATAAAACTGGGATATCTTATAGGCATTTTATCTTTAGAACACTCAAAGCACTCAGCTGTCTTTCAGGTCTTTCAATCTGAGCAAATCGACTTCACTATGACCAGCCTTAAATGGAAATTTTAGATACCATAAACAAACATTTTGTGGTAAACAGCAACTCTTCAGCCATTTTTGAAAGGTGCACACTGTCATGAATGAATTGGGGAATTTTTTTAGGAAGAACAATCTGATTTACTAACTCTTCACCTGAAGATAATAATCACTACTAGGCTTCTTTTGAATAAGGTAAACCAGGCCCCGGTTTCACGTAAAAACTTAAGTACGCTCTCATGCTCAAATCTGAGCACCGTGCTCAAAATTGCACGAAATCCACGTGAACTTCAATCGAATACCCTTCAACGTTGGAGAGTATTCCTTTGAAGTTGAGCATGTTCTCATGAGAATATACTTAAGTTTTTTCGAGAAACCGGGCCCAGAATAAGCTCCATGTGGTCGAAAGTATTTTAGGATTTAAAAATAAAATTGTCAGTCTTTCTCAAACTTGTTTATAGCTTGCAAATCACGAGCAATCTCCCTCATAGAATTCTCTTATTATGAAATCAATCTTTTCCAGTTGTGCTTGGTAGGAAATTAATATTTCATAGCAGTACTAAGTTCCAGGTTGCCTCAGTTCTAAGAACCAAAATTGCAGCTTCAGATACAAAAGCAAAGTCTAAGCTATCATAGTTGATGGGTCAGCTGTGATAGACACATAGCTTCGTACCTCAAAATGCTTTAGGAACATGCAGCCGAATGTGCTGTTCCTTCAGTTAAACCTTCATGGCCATTCACAGGCTAACTGATTTGGTTTATCGATGTACACATATACACCATTATGAATGCTGAAAAAAAGGTCAAAGCATGGTCAAGACATCAAATACAGAGTGATTGACAAAAGCATTCCACCTTAAGTATGGCATATATTTTGTTGAGACACTGACGACAAGACTGATTTCAACACCTTTCAGGCTGAAGATTGTTCAGATATGTCGGCAAAATATTGTCACTGTAAAAGGGGAAGAAAGGGTTATAGGTAGCCAGTCTTGAGGGAATTGAACCTTGTAATCATGAACATATACATGTTTGATAATCAAAGTCAGCAGCACAGACGTCCTTATGATAATAACCAGTGTATTTCAAAGACTAAATGATATTGGTATTGAGAAGCTTTCGTTTAAGGTATAACCTTATGCTAAACGCCACTACATAATTATAATGCACTTTTTTATGGAAGAAAGAGAGAGTCTTTCATGCTTTCACTGCCTGTGATGTTGTTTCAGGTTTACGGTTAAAGGACAAGGAGCCCAATTCTTTTCTTTTTATCATAAAAAAGCTATATGATGCATAATACCCCAACTACTGCAGCTTTGGAAAGGTCTACTTTGTACCACTGCGGTCAAATAACTATCGCCAAAATGGAAGCACTAAACCTTCCTAAATAGGAATGGAAGCAATGAAGAATCACATAGCATATTGTCTGGATTTGGATTAACTTGCGTCAATTATTGTGGGTACAAGAAGTCATGCAAAGATTGATGCTATAGGCTTAGCCTACGCATCCCTGGATTGTGCAGATGTAAATTCTGACGCTTCAAGAAATCATAGTGGTGAGCTATGCACGCTACGATTTAAAGAGACCAGGGTCAGGTAATTTATGCACCAAGGCTTACGAGCATACGTCCTACATCACATTATTTCTGACCAAAATGAGGGGAAGCATAGAACTGGTACTAAGTATAACACTTCATATTGAGAAATATTTCACCATAGCCATTACTAGAAATTGAAAGGGTCGTCTTAGTTTAAAAGATTGCGTTTTGAAGTAGAAAGTCTGCATGTATTTTAATACAATTGTCTGGACAGAAACAATGTGCCTCTAGGTTAATAAATTCTCTTTTTTTTGCCAAAAAGTATTGTTCACAATATAGAAAATAGTAATTTTATGCATAGAACATTTCAAAATTATGTTATCTTGTGTTTAAAAACATACATTTTGCTATTAAAAAAGCGGACAACCATATGTCAATGGCTGCCATCTTGGAAAATGGTGGCCATCTTGTAATTTTTGTGCATAAAACATTCAAAAATTCTGTTTCCTCATGTTTGGAAACATTCATTTTGTTGTGAAAAGTAGAAAAATCGGCCAATTACATTAGCTTTTATGGTAAAAGCGGTATCTTTCACACGCCAATGGCGGCCATCTTGAAAAATTGCGGCCACCTAGACTTTTTGAGTGGCTAATGGGTTTCTATTAAACTGTATTGTCTTATAAATGTATGTGCCAAGTTTGATGTTTGCATCATCAAGTGCATGATGTTTGCACTTATCTGCTTAACTATTTGCCAGTTTCGCACGTTTGAACGAAATTTACCTGTGACCTCATTCTGACCTCGAATTCGAAACAGACACTAAGCATGCATCCTAACTTTGTTTGAAGTAGTCTAGAATATTTCTAGCATTACTACCTTTAGTTTCAAGAGTACCTTGGATTATTTGTGTGTAATAATAGAACTAAACCTTTTACTCAAGTTCAATCAAAATTTCGTTAAGTATCGTGCTTTATTTTGCCATTGGCCTGAGCGTTTTTTAGCATAAATATGGTAAAATAGTGTTTGAAAATGACAATATACGCTCTGGATGAGCCTCTGTCCATTCCTGGTTCACTTTATTTGATTTCGTTTACATTACTTTCATTTTGTGTGGATGCAAATAATTCTGTTTTATCTACAAGCCATTTTTTCTTGATTTTCGCACTCATTGACCTTTGACCTCACTGTGACCTTAAATCGAAAAATCACGCTGGGCATCCACCCATATCTTGTTTGTAATAGTCTAAGGAACAATTCTAGCATGGATGCCGAGCATTAACAAAGAATGCCATCAGGAATCATCGTAGGATTTATAGTCCGTATTTCTGTGTCGAAGATGGTGGAGATACGTGTACGTGACTAAATGAGATTGTAGATTGATCCGTCCTTTTTGAATAACAACATTCATTTAGCAATCTGACTCTCTTACTTGCTTACTTTTTGTCTTCCCAATTTCCCACACAGTGACACTTTTTGATGCACCTCGAGAAAAAATGTCAGAAAAGCATTGTTGAAAATGAAGAAATTGCGACAAGAAATCGCAATTTCTTCATTATCCACGATGTTTTCTAATCCAAAGTGCAGTGATTGTGTTAATATGGCTAAAATGCCGCTTTCAGAAAGTGGTCGTGTCCAGCTACAGTGCTGTGTTCAGTACTCATGGCCATGCATTCCCGGCATTTATCTCAACAGCGCTAACTTTTTTTTCAACCAAAGTCACAAGGTCCTCATTTAACGATCCGGAACCATAATGGATTTCGGCTATTATCGCCGATGATCGGGTATTTACGGCACTCGGTTATTTCCGCGAAACGCACTTCGGAAAGATTCGATTTTGTTCTCACCTCGGTTTACTTTCTAGTAAATATCAATATATATCGGCCGTGTAAGCTATTTAAAGTGTATTTTTCTGCATAGATAGAGATGATTCTCGTATTTCTCGTTGTTAGTAGCATGAAAAATGCTTAAATAATATCGTTCTGAACACTCTGGCGATTAAACGTATATCAAACGTACATTCATTCCATTAGAATAGGAAATACATGAAAAATACTTTTTCATGTTGTATTCTATAAATAGCAACAAAAAAGAAAGTGAAAGTACAGCGAAATAGGGAACGAATTTATCCAGTTAATCGTGACGTTATTTCGGACAAACAATAGTAATTCGTTGGAGCTGTTATGGAACCCCCTATTTTATGACAACACTGACGGTTTATCAAAACATAACTTTAAACCCAGTCTATTGTTAGCACAAAATCCATTGCTATTCACATGAACCTTCCGTGGTTTGTTCAATTTCAACATTTCCTTTCATAGACATTTTGATATTTTCAGTAATTTTGGGGTTATCAAGGCTTTAAACGGTAAATTTAGGCATCGACAGTGGTGACGAACAGAATTACGTCAACTATTTTTTATCGTAAAGTTACGGAAAAAAACTTAGGAAATTCCAATCTTAGCTGCGAACATGTTTTGTAAAACGCACTTACGCAAAAAAATTGAACTTCCGTTCAAATCTACGAAAATAATGTGCATAATTTCGTTGATAAAACGGGGCCCAGATCACTGGTAGAAATAACAGAAAAACACTAAGAGAAATGAAGAAATAACTGTTTCAATTGGCCTACAATTGTTATGAATTTACTGATTTGGTTATAAAGAGCAAAGCACTGATATATCCTTCTCTTAACAAGTCTAGTTATGACGTCCATTGTAGAAATAATTTGAGAAAACATTGAGAGAAAAGAAGAGGTTGTTGATTATCATCAATGCGTTATCATCAAAGTGTCCCTTTTCCTCAGTGTTTTCTGTTCTTTTGGACTGGTACAGTTTTGTTTTTGTTTGTTTGTTTGTTTGTTTGTTTTGGGGGGGGGGGGGGGAATGGGTTATGCCTTGATTTTTTTTTATTATAGTCCAGTCACAATATAATGACACTTGTTTACAAATTTTACAGTAATAAACAAAAGGTAATCCTTGTTAATTTTCAGTTCAACATTGCATGTCTTGGTTCAAATCTTGAAGGTGTAAGGGACCTGCAAGATTCGAACCATCACATGCAAATTTACAGTAGTTATGACTTTGCTATTGCGTTTTTTGCAAGGGTAAATTTTGTAAACATGTGCCATAATATCGTTAATTAAAGGACTATACGTATGTAAAGACCCGGTAATCAAAGATACACGTTCGTGTAAGATTAGCTCAATTTGATTAAAAAAAAAAGGCGTTCTCATACTGTAGTACATGAGACCAATTTCAACCCTCTTCCACCTCACGAAACTTATATCATGGTGGGGAATCACCTGACATAATATTTTCGATAATTTCCAACAATTCTGTCAAAAGATGACCGATTTGAAAAAAAAGAATTTAATAAGCAGAGACAGCGGGAACACTCCATGACTTTGCTGAATGCCAAGGATAATCTTTGAAAAAACAGCTGATATAAAAGTTATTGACGACCAACCAAAACTTAATCTGGTCGTCAATAACACCTTTATCACTTGATTTGTAAAAGAGTAACCACCCATCTGATATCGGGCGTTTTACACTTTTTTCTGTTTCAAACCGATTTCAAATTGGTCAAGTATTTACAAAATTATTGACGATTTTCTGAAATTTAGTGTCACATGATTCCCCATCGATGTATATAATGCCCTTGTTTTGTTAACAATAGTTTCACTGGTGGTGAACTCGGACAAAGCGAGGAACATTTTTCATGAACACAAGGTACAGATACTTCATTGCACATCCCGATTTTTGTAAACAATACACGTGGCATTTTGTTTTACTTCTCTTTCCGTCTTTTTTTAAAGGATGGACTCAAATGGAAGTTACTAAGGTATGTAGATATGATTTATAATACGCACGAAAATATCAGTTTTATCGATCATTATTTTCAAATGGTATAAACGGATTGCAAGTGCACAAAGCGCATATTGAGATCATGTGGGTTGATCTTAATCGCCCGAACGAAATGGTACGATATCACTGTTTATGTTTATCTATTTGCATTGCACATAAAGAAAAATAAATAAATAAAGGCTGTAAATGGCAGTTTTCGGTGTCATGTCATTGAAAATCATTGTGCGGTTTCTTCGTGACAACGTTACAGCATGTTTGCGATGTTATCTTTTCCAGCTACGGTGTTTTATGAGCACATGTTTGATAAATCAATCGATTGCACTGGACTTAACGGCACATTTAAACATTTATTCGGTAATATCGCACTGATTTGAGCATCTAACCATGGATTTCTGGCATCATCATCATCATCATCATCATCATCATCATCATCATCATCATCATCATCATCATCATCATCTTGATCGTTACCTTGGAGTTTCACCGGTAAGATTTTCGTTATGCCTTCTTAAATTTGGTACAGGTGGAGAATAAGCAATCAAATGAGAACAAGATGGATCTTGATCAGACAGTGCATACTCAAAGTCTGATCTGGATCCATGTTGGTCGCAAAAGCCTAAATGAACGTTTCCAGATATATACTGAAATGTTTGTCATTACCATTTTCACCATTTATTGTAAGGAGGATCAACTGTTTCACACATCCCAGGCCCATACGAACAGTGAGACTCCGGAGCCATCCCCCCTTCATAGTTAGCAAAAAAGCCGAATTTTCATCATTTCTTATTTAAAACTTATGGCAAATCTAATTTAGTCCCCCCCCCCCCCCCCCCCAAATATTAGACACTGGCCCAGACAGGGTCCATATGGAATTGCTTTCTACGGGCATGCATTCTAAAGTATACTAACGGGAAAAGTTTCCTTTCTAATTCACATCTTGACTGCATACGGTACATGAATAAAATGTTGCAAATGCACATTATTTTAATCTTTTACTTTCAATAATTGTCAATTTATTACTATACTTGTTATTACCGTAACAATTCCTGAAAGTGGATAAGGATAAAATTCGCGTTTACAAGACATTTTCGAGTGTGAACACCGTTTGTATTAATACATGCTATGCAATTGTCCTTAGAAAATAATAGATGCTGTCTAACCCACTGAAGGTAATGTTGTCAATAACATCGTAGCAAGACTATGGGTATCGCAAGACGTCAGAAACGGATGGTCTAATCCGTTAATCAGCCTCTAATGCTGATAGAACTCAACTCAGGAAGCAATCTATCTGTAACGTTTGCCTTTTTCTGTCGATTTCACAGGTAGTCGTTCCGATAATGGTTGTCTTGTCGGAATGACGTCACGTGTAGACGTTGGTTGTGTTGGAATCGTCTCAAAATTGTAACATGGCAAGTAAATCGAAAACAGTCTAATTAATGGGGCAATTCGACTGTTTTCGATTTACTTGCCATGCTTCAATATCTTGTATTTATTTCGGTACATTTATGAATAATCCTGAAATTGGCGACCATTTGCATTAGACAAGTGGCTACTTTCTTATGACGGGGAGTATATTTGTGCTAGATCTACTATAATTGAATCCATTTGCTTCAATATTTTAGATTTCTTAAAGATAAAATGTTAAAAAAGACGTCTCACTACATTTCTCCTGAAACAAAAGTTTACGTTCATGATCTGTTTTCATGACTTTATAACATCGCCGCCAAACAATACGACGTCGTTCCCGCGTTTTGTGTAATTGACGTTGAAGTGCGTATAGCTTATTGTCATACAACTTCTACTTTTTCAATTTTCAGTTTAACCTTTTAACAATACAATGTCCAATAGGATATACAAACTAAAAGAAAAATTAAAATTAGCATGTTTTTGTGTATATTATTATACATGGGGCATGTTTCCATAGTGATTTCTTTAATTTAGGACGGTGGAACTTTCCTAATTCTATATATTTAATTCTTATACCTATGTATATATATGTTTTAAGTTCTGCTTTGAAAGGCCACACTAATACTTAATGTACGATGACTTTGTAAATATGACAGTCCAAAAAACTTTCAGAGAGTTTTCAAGAGAATTTTCGTCGCTATGCATTCTGACTTTTGCATTTTTCCCAATATTATTGTTGACAGATTACGTCAAAATCATTGTTTGGGAAAGGTTTAAAATGTTTCACTCATGGGAAAGGATAATGATACTTTTCCTTTTAAGGCACCTATCAATAGGAAGAACACATGAATAAGAGATATCGGTAATAATGGCAATCAATTGTGTGCTAAAATAGACTTGGTTACTGTTCTGTTTTTATAAACCGTTGGTATTTGTATAAAATGTCGTAACTACAGCTTCAAACAAGCTCTAGTTGCGACGTTTTACATTTACATTTACGGAATACCATCGTTTGTCCGAAATGAATCACTGCTTTCTCGATAAAATTGATCCCTATTCAAAGACGAAGCAATGAAATACATTATATATTTCCAAAACAGTTTCCCCCAATTAGAAAGGTTTATTAAAACATTTAATCAAAAGAAGAATAGATCTATACTGAAAATAATTTGGCTCTTTTTTTCTTAATATTTTTCTTTCATATTTTCTTATTTAGTACACACATTTTAACTTCTCAACATATAAAATTAATGTATTTTGACATCTAGAGCAGTCAGCTAGACAAATTGGCGGACGGGTAGAAAAAACGGACGGACGGGCAAACGAAGCACTATCTATATGGTGGTCATTACTGAAAGCCTTCTAATTGGGGGCTGCAATACCAGATAGGCCTATTGTTTTGGAAATGATTATTGTATACCATTAATTCGTCCTTGAAAAAGAATAAATTTTATCTACTATATATAGACCTAGTGACGTTTTTTGTTCGGACAAACACTAGTGCTTCGCCGGTGTAAATCTAAAACGTTGAAGCTGTAGTTATGGGATTTTATAACAACACCTACGATTTATCCATATTTAACCGAAAACCCATTCTATTGTTAGGACAAAAGTCATTGCAATTCGAACAGCCATTGAAAGTGTTCACGGTATCATAAATAAACCGTACAAGTCCCCTTCAAAAAACGTTAACTACGATTTTCACATCGGAAAAAAACTTCTACTCCAAGAATTGTAATACCAACTTCAGAATCAGTCAGAGAAATAAAATAACAAAACTAACAATAGCCTCTAGGTGTCTCACCGATTCGTCCATATTGTTTTGGGCGGATAAACACCTGCAAATCGTTGTGTACATGCTCAAACTTGTAAAACTGGTTTTTAAACGCGCATTTAAACATGAAGTATCTGTACCTTGTGTTCATGAAAAATGTTCCTCGCTTTGTCCGAGTTCACCACCAGTGAGTTTATGTAGTAACTACAGGGAAATCTGGCAATGAATATTTGATAAAATAAGTTCTTTATATAAGTTACTATAAAAAATAATGTGTTGTTACATTTGACCTTACAATGAATATTTGATGGAATTGAATGACCTATTTTGGATAATTTTGTCCTTGCTTTCTGCGCCCCTACTAAGTTTGAATTCATAAAAAACCAAAATTTAACGGTAACTTTTTCCCATTCTTGTTTTATTTGCACAAGTATAAATTAGAGATAATTTTGGTGTAGTCAAAAATTACAGATCAAAGAAACATGTTCATTTTTCTTAATCATGGAAAAAATTCAGTCGCAAAATCATAAACCTTATGTATAATCAAGTGTTTTTTTCTCAATTTTGTTTTTCATAGTTTTGTATTTAGCTTATTTATGTTACGTACATATCTGTTGTCGCATACAAGCTGAAAAATGTCAGATATTATCATCTTCTGGGAAAAAAATATGAGATTTACGGAGTTGGTGCTTCCCCTTTTCCCGCCTTTTTTGTAAAAGGGGGTCAATAACTAAAAAAATATATAAAATTCCAACATATCGGTAAAAATTGTTTTAAGTTTCATTTTACCTCCGTCTTATATCATAGAAATAATATATAACAATACTTTTTGTATTTTCAAAAGTGTCTATTATGGTTCCAGATCGTTAACAATCATAGACAATTCATCCTTTGGTGAGAGATGAATTAGCTTATTATGAAATGCCATGATATACACTAGTAGATCTCGGCGATACCGGGATTCGAACCCCACGCCGTACAACCGGCTATGTCGAAGACAGACGAGAGTCTGCGAAGACAGATTCAACATCTGATGTCAGGTGTACGGTAGGTCAAATTAAGTTATTCGTATAAATAAACGAAAAGATCTGTGGTATTCTATAGCTGATAAATACGCGTGTAAATGTTCAGTGCTTATACAAATTAACCTTTCCACGAATCCCTGGCAAATAAGGTCATGGTCATTGATTATTTTGGAGGTTTCCCACAAAAAGTTACGTTTATTTTTGTGCTCGAATATTTCCCATATCTCACAATATGTGTCAGATTAACGTAGACACGATTAAAGTTTGATCATCCAACGATATTTCTACAAAACTGAAAACCGTAATTCCAAATAATAAAGGAACTGTGTGTCCTGCAAGACGACATGTAGTCAAAAAATGTTGTCCAGTGGACAGATTCGATTTAACGGAAATGCTGGAGAAAACAGAATCGGAATTGGGAATGTCGATGTCGACAGATATGCATCCACTAATAAACACAGAAAGGTGATTATTTCTGATGTTCGGATTCCAAATAACATATGCAAACAATGTAGATTGGAATGCATGCATACATACCATAAATGTTTCAAATGAATCCGAGACATTGGTTGAAACTTTTGTTGGATTTGCGGTACTTTTTTGGACTAAATCCCCAAACGCCGGTACCGGGCGATTTGTTAATTACACCATTCGTTTCGTAAATACTTTAGACATACCTTATTCGCGTTATTATGCGTTATCACAACTACCCCCCACCCCACACACGCGTACCTCAATAGCAATCCTCCCTCTCTCTCACACCACTCATCCCTCTCTCTCTCACATCCTCACCCTCTCTCTCACACCACACCGCCTCTCTCACACACCACTCACCCTCTCTCACACACCACTCACCCTCTCTCACACACCACTCACCCTCTCTCACACACCACTCACCCTCTCTCTCTCACACACACACACACACACACACACACACACACACACACACACACACACACACTGTCTCTCACACCCTCACCCTCTCTCTCACACCACACAGCCTGTCTCACACACCACTCACCCTCTCTCACGAACACTGTCTCTCACACCCTTACCCTCCCTCTCTCTCACCACTCTCTCTCACACCAGCCTCAAGCATTCTCTTACACTTCTCATCTCTCTCTCACTTTGTAATCTTCCTTCACAGTCATATCCTTAAAAAAGTGTGAAAGGAAGTCACAATGCGTGGTAACTCTTTCCCAAACAAGACAAAGACAATTTCAATGTAAGGAATTATGCTCAATACAACACAGACAAGATTGAAGCAAAAGGAAAAGATGATGATTACCGGGTCATTTTCCCTTTCCCTCTCCATTTTCTCATATTGTGCCAATACACGAGGTCGAAAATAGGTTTATTTGGGAAAGAGTGTTATTCATATTGGCGAGCAGGCACACGATTTTCACTTCGTTTCTTGCAAACGCTAAAAACTAAGTGGATACAGTATTCCTGTTTTGCAAAGATGAACAAAAACTACAACAACACGCTAACCCTTTCTCTCTTTTAGTACCATGTCTACACGACCATAGCATGATACCCCACCCACCCTGTAGGAACAACGGATAGAAGTTCCCAAAAATGAATAAGCATGAACTATGCCTATGAAATATATAGCGTTTCAGCTGATAAGTTCGTTGAAAAATAGCCTTTTTATGTGGTTTTAATATAATTTTGGGCAACGTTTAGTAATTAACATATGGCAGATTTTATGTACGCGTCCCAGTACAGTAACGTTTGTATAGACAATTAAATTGATATAATTTTGGCATTCATCAGCGACTATTGGTGACAAAAATCCGTCATTTATTTAATATTTATATATATTTTTTTAAATATCACCATTTTTATTGAAAGGACCGGAAGTAGTAATTTTTCAGTTTATAAAGTTGAAAAGTTTTTATTCGCACCTTTTGTGTAGCTCGCCGGCATAGCCGAGAGGGCTAAGCAGTTGATTTGTGAAACACCAAGTCCTGCTAGATTTGACATGTGCCTGGCGCAGAATTCCTGTCTGCGTGGAAGTAGCAAAAATAACCGAAGATTTTTTTTTCATAATGTCTCTATTTTTTCCATTTTTTTTTATTTTTCATTTTTTATCGATATACATGTACACGTATTTCCTTTTATCAATTAAATATATGGAACCTCAGAAATAACGCACCACTTTTTCTTGTTTTACATTTTTTTCAACGATACCATCTAATTTGTTGACACAGTTTTGTTCAGTATCCACCGAACACTAGGTATGCACATAAATTAAGCACGAAACTCATTCATCTGTGACGCTAGCCGTCCAAACTTGGTAAACGGTTTTTCTGCATTTTCCGCAGTATTGAGTGCTCAAACCATCGATTCATATGGTACATGCAGTCGATGACAGAAAGAAAACGCCCAAATTTTCATCGGTTGGAAGTTTTCGATGCGTTTAACAATGTCAAGACTTTCCACCGACGAATTTAATCGTGCTATTGGGATACTGCAGGCAGTGATGACGTCACGAGTAATTACACACTTGACGGGATTTCATCACGAGACCATTGGTCGGCTTACAGAACGCTTCCCACAAACTGGGACAGTGCTAGACTGCCCGGGAAGGGGTGCGTCAATGGCCCCAAATGCAACTCAAGACAGGTAAGCATGTTAACCCTTTCCCAAACAAGACCTGGTTTTGACGTCCCTAATAGAAAAGGCTTGGGAAAACATTGAAACAAAAGAAGAAACTGCTGGTAACCAGCAGTTTCTCCTTTTGTCTCAATATTTTCTATGCCATATTTTACACAAATTCTATCTTTAATACCTTCCATTTTGATATTTTTGGCAGTTTTTGAAGTGAATCACCCTAAAATTTTGCCGTTTGGGAAAGGGTTAAAGTAGGTCTACAGTGATACAGAGAGAGCGGAGAGTCATGCCAAAGGCCAGAATCCAAAATGATATCAGTTCCATGCGTCGACGAAGCACAGACTGTAATGCTCTGCAAAGTGGTCACACCACACGCAGGACTGATTTTGTGACTCACTATGCAGGGTAGTCGCGTTTGCGAGCTCATCACGCTTGATTGCTAGGTAGCGAAACATTTTTTTGACCAGAAACGAATAAACTGATATCAGTTCGCGTTGTGGTTTTACAATTTGAAAAGTTAAAATAACAAAAAAGATATAGTGGAAAATATAAGCGGTGCGTTATTTCTGAGGTTCAGTATAAAATTATTTGAAATACTGCCGTATGCAATAATCATTTTCTAAACACAAGAACAGATATTCGTGATACGACTAGCTTTGGAAAATATTGCGAGAAAAGAAGAAATGCTGATAACCATAATTTTCGCTTCTGTATTGATCTCTATTTTGTCTTAAGGTATTCTTCCCATAATAAGATTCGTGCCACGTCGAATTATTTGGGCGACATCGAAAACATTCGGCGGTGGAACTTCCAAATGTTTACGACCGCGCCCGAATACGACGACGCTCGAAAAAATCCGATATTCTTAATCTCAAAATGGCCACGTTACGGGTATTCTATCTTAGCAAAAGATCACGGTGGATAATCACGTGATACAATATTTACTGAATATCTTCAATAACTTTGTTAATACCGGACCTTTTTGAATTCGGGTTGAAGCAGAGAACGTGGACAGTCGTCACGCATTAGATGGACGTGGTTGATTTTTCAAAAAATCAACTGATAAAACAGTTATTGAAGATAAATCATTTTTTTTTATTAGGCTTAGGCTACCAAAATCAGCTTTTTTGTCTGTGAATTATCTGGCGTCTACTTATAGTCATAATTTGACAGAAAAATGTACCTGCCTGCATTAAAAAGGTTGTTTTTAGTGAAAGCAACCAAAATGGCTTTGGAAAATCGAACGACCGATTCACGTCCTAGGCCTACCTACAAAGTTCGAAATACATAGTATGCCTATAGAAAATGGGGGAGGGAGCGTTGACTGAATAAGAAAGGAATTGTGAACAGTAGGCCTACCACACAGAAAAATCAAAATATAGTGACAAATGGAGAAAATGTTGATCCTCGTGGTTTTCCAAGCATCTTCTATCAGGGATTTCAAAAACGAGTCTTGTTTGAGAATGGGCCTATAAATAGGCCTACTTTAAGATCTGAAAAGACCACCGATTTGTACGAGTTCATATTTTATTATATTAACCCGAGCAAAATTTTAAGATATAATCCGAGTTTTCTCTGATTAAATTCGCTCTTTGATATGTTGATGTCGCTCATTTTCAAATAGCGACATCTAAATAACAAAAAGCGATTTTTTTCTTCAGAGAAGACTTTGATTAAAATTTATAGATCTAGACTGTTTCAAATTAAAAAGGGAAAAAATAACACTTGTATATCTTTACATATAACAATTTCTTGTATGAAATGTTACATGTTTTGATCTTTTTGTGTAGAGGATATTGTGGGAAATGAAGAGAGTGCTTGTCTCAAGCATTTTGCCACATTTTCCACAATGTTTTTCCAAAGCCTTTCACTGCGAGTGAGTCAAAAAGAGTCACGGTGCACTATAATGGGTTAATGTAGCCTACAGCGAGCTACAAGTGGAAGAAGAAGAAGAAGAAGAAGAAGAAGAAGAAGAAGAAGAAGAAGAAGAAGAAGAAGAAGAAGAAGAAGAAGAAGAAGAAGAAGAAGAAGAAGAAGAAGAAGAAGAAGAAGAAGAAGAAGAAGAAGAAGAAGAAGAAGAAGAAGAAGAAGAAGAAGAAGAAGAAGAGATTTCCAGTCTATACATTTCCAAAATCCCAGTCTAAACTCGGCCAAACAAGGGACGTCACTCTCATTCGCCTGTCAGCATGGATGCCGAACTGGCAAACATTGTTTCAACTTTAACTTCTGCAGTTGAAGTTATTCTGAACCCAAATGCGTCACCAGCCGACAGAGCAAGAGCCCATCAAGTGAGTTTTCTTATGCGCCTGATTATAGTACCAGATAAGGCTTAGAAATGGAGCATTTAGACAGCTAGGACAGATTCACCAATAGGGAGACAATACACGGAGACACGGTTTGAGAACAAGGTTTAATCCGCCATCTTATACCACAAACCGCGCGGATAATCGGAGTAAACAAACTGGTCACGTGATAATTTCCCTCTTTGTGTAACGGGTTTGGCAGAGATTTTTCTGGACGAATATATTCCTTCTAGCCATCGGAATACGTCGATTATCATAACAATCATTTAATTTGGTCATTATTCTGTCCGGTGGCGTGTGTTTTTCATAGATTTTCATTCAATTTTACAGTATTTGTTCCATTTAAAAACATCGCTATATCGCTGTATATTGAATGCACGCGCGCCGTCATCGTTTACACCATTTTTTTTGGGAGCCTCGTTTTGATAACGTCGATTTGTTACTATTTTTAGAAACAAATTGGAACTGTGTCTCCATGTATCTCCATATCGAGGGAATGTCTCCCGATCAGGTGTCACATTCTTTAAAATGAGTAGTTACATGTAATATTTACAAATGTGTATCCAGATCGGGAGACTATCTCCTTTCAGGGTGACAGTCACCACATTAGGAGACAATTAATGAAAAGTCTCCTGATCAGGAGACAATTGTATTTGTTTACATTTGAAAATATTTTTCTTTGGATCTGACACTAGAAAGTGTTTGCTCCACTGAGGCACTCGGACCAGGGATGGGGTGAATGTGTAATTAACATTCTTCTCTTTCTTCCCAATAACTGTAGGGCTCCTCTAGAGGATAAATGAACTGTATCTTTACAAGGATAGTGAGAGGCTGAAACAAAAAGAAGCTAAAACGAGATAGAAACATTATCTATACAATATAATTATATAGTGAGTTATTTTCAGGAGAGTCTAAAAAAAACTCTTGAACATGCCCTAGGGTCCTGGATGACAGCTGTGATTGTCTGGGTGGGGAACTTGTTCCATGGTTGAATGGCTAAAATGTTTCTATATAGGTCTTTACGGCAGAATGGTTTCAGATAGCTCATTATTCTACCTGGCTCTAGAGTGATTGTAGCTGAATTCAGGAACTAGTCTGTTGGTATGTCTGTTAAACAACTAGATGGTAGACACAACCTTGTGTACACATCTGTATTAGTCTGGCGTTAGAACATCGCTGTTGAAAAGAAGGCCAGCCTAGAGTGGCAATCATCTGACCAGTACTTATCATTGCACTGAGCCATTAGGCCTTTACATCCTGGGGACAGCTAGTGATTTTCCTCTTCAGGAAAATGAGAGAGTTGTTGGCCTTCTTTATCACATTGTCTACATCCTTATTCAAGAGCAGCTTCTTGTGAATAGTGTTAACCCCGAGGTACCTTCCATCTGTGACATTTTTCAGCAGATGACCATGCAACAAAAATGTTTGTTCGATTGGATTCACCGTTGTTCTTTCTGGAGATTGTGGATGGTAGTGAGAGTGGTTGACTGTGAATCATATGAAGAAAAGGGTTGTTTTGATTGTGGAGCTCAAATGAGTATACAAAATTAGAAAATGTACAAGTTGTGGAAGGCAGTGTGTATATGAAAAAAAAAATTGACATGGGTAAAATATCAATGTAGAAGAAGAAAATCCTGATTTATAACAAGTACTTTCTCCTCTTGCCGTAACAGTTTCTGTGTTGTATTGTGCACAAGTCCTACCTCTGTCACTATCCATTTTGTTGTCAGCAACAGCTTTTGAATTGAATAAGGCTTAAAAAGAAATGTGACAAATCTCAATTTGATCTATTACAGCTACAGATGAATATCTTACAAATGGCAACATAATTATGATGAAGACTTTAACCCTTTCCCAAATGGCAAAAAATTGGAGTGTTTTGATTTGAATACGCTGCAGGTGGAAATATTCATGTTGGTATTGATAGGATTTGCTTAAAATAAAGCACAGAAAATAATGAGGCAAAAGGAGAAAATGCTGATCATCAGCATTTTCTTCTTTTGCCTCAATAGTTCCCAAGACCCAAGCCATTTCTATTATGGATGTCAAAAACATGTCTTGTTTAGGAAAGGGTTAATGCGATGAAATGATACCAGTTAGAGTATCTTCTGCATCTAATGGATGAAAAGGAGCATAGAAGTGAAAACTGGATGGCCACTTTAACAGATGAATTAGCAAATATAGCAGATGAATATACGCCTAACTGCAATTCTGAGAGATCACTTTCCACAGTCGTTTTCTTATTTGCTTCAGTAAATTATATTTGCTAATCTGCAATGATTTGAAAGCAGTTAAAGTAAAAAATGTTATCATCAATCTTGTTAAATCCTATTTTGTGATTTCGTTGTTGGTGCTTGTTTAATTTACACATATCTTGACATTGAATGTTTCTAACCTTTTTGAAAAAGATGTCAGTCTAGATCTCATATCAATTATATACTACTAAGGTATTGGTGTTTAGGGCTAGGAATACCTAAAATGATGTATTTATGAATGGCTTTAGAATTGATCAAATATTAATAGATACAATTTGAAAATGACGACAAGCAAAATACTTGACAAGCAAAATAATTGACATCAAAAGTAGAATCATTTATGTTATAGGACGAAAAAAATATATATGGAAGGGAATGAGGAGTTGATTAATGTTTTCCTGAATTATTTCTTCCAGGGATGTATAAACTTGCAGGGACAATTTTGGGCCAAGCCATTGAGCCGCTGGCCATTTGTTCTCAAAGATGGCCCCTTAATTTCAACCTATGAGCCAAAGTGTCCCACATAATATATTCTTGGATGTAGAAATGACACATAAATATACACTGAAAGTCATGCAATTATAGTCTTTTGTCATGATTGGCATCCAATTTTCACTGAATGACCTTTCAAATAAAAATCTAACAGTAACTAATAAGCTAGAATACATAATGTATCCTGGCTTTTTGTCCAGACTTTTCTACTAGTGGACCTTTGGCAGGTCTATGAGCCAAAGTTCCAAATAAATTACTGAAGTGAACAAGGTTTTGTCTAGGAAAGGATTATTTTGGTGAATCATCTGAACAATATTTGTGTTATTCCAATCCTTTCAATTGTTAGCAAATGTAAACAGTAGAACCAGCTTATCATTTTAGTAACCAAGAGAACCGATGGACGGACATTTTGGCCACAGACGTTTTGGCCACAATATTTTACAAGGTAGATCTAGGACCTTTTGGCCAAATTTTCTTTAAGAAAATGGAATTGAACCAATTAAATTTATTTCGTAGTTGTACTTTTAGACATTTTGATGCTAAAATTGATATACCATATTTTTTTTTTTTTTTTTTTAAATTTGATGCTCTTGTTTACTCAATTTATACAGAAAATACTCTCCCTTTTGGTCAACAAAATATAAATATAAGTTTATATGAAAAATAAGATAATATATGAACTTTTTAACCATAAAATGAAATAGAATCTTCAGTCTTTAAGGATGTAAAGAAAATGCAGGCCACATTTGATGACATATAATTTTAAAAATTCTTTCTTTTTTTGAAGAAAGCATTGTTGACAATGAAGAAATTCTTGAAAAATGCAATTTCTTGATTTTCTGCAATGCTTTCTCTTTTCATTGCGGAGATTGGAAAGTTTATTTTTGTATGAAGGGCACACTTTTAGATTGGTTTAAATTTCAAAGTACTTGCTGATGACATTTTCTAAAAAGAGAACCACCCTACTTTTTAGCGAGCCGGGACTTTATGTCCGTGGAGCTAATGTCACAGCCCTAGTGTCGGCGTCGCGTCGCGTCCCGTCTTCACTTGAAAAACTTTAACCTGGCCTATATCTCAGGCACTATTAGAGATACAACCTTGATATTTCATACATAGATACATCTCAACTAGACCTTTCATTTGAGACCATGACCTTTGACCTAGTGACCTTGACCTTGGAGTTTGACCTACTTTTGAAAAACTTTAACCTGGCCTATATCTCGGCCACTATTAGTGATACAGCCTTGATATTTCATACATAGATACATCTCGACAAGACCTTTCATTTGAGACCATGAACTTTGACCGAGTGACCTTAACCTTGGAGTTTGACCTACTTTTGAAAAACTTTAACCTGGCCTATATCTCAGGTACTATTAGAGATACTGCCTTGATATTTCATACATAGATACATCTCGACAAGACCTTTCATTTGAGACCATGACCTTTGACCTAGTGACCTTGACCTTGGAGTTTGACCTACTTTTGAAAAACTTTAACCTGGCCTATATCTCAGGTACTATTAGAGATACAGCCTTGATATTTCATACATAGATACATCTCGACAAGACCTTTCATTTGAGACCATGACCTTCGACCTAGTGACCTTGACCTTGGAGTTTGACCTACTTTTGAAAAACTTTAACCTGGCCAATATATCATGCACTATTGATGATAGAGCTTTGATATTTCACACATGGATACCTCATACAATGACCTTGAGACTATGACCTTTGACCCAGTGACCTTGACCTTTGAACTTTGACTTTTCTTTTTGTGACAAGCTCTTGTATAGGCGAGCTATGTTGTCCGCGGACAACTCTTGTAATTTATTTAGACTCAAAGCAGGTTTCAAAGTACTTGCTGATGACATTTTCTAAAAAGAGAACCACCCTACTTTTTTTATTTAGACTCAAAGTAGGCAGAAAGAACTATAGAATATAATAAAAAATAAAGATATTTGTCTTTTTTATTCATTAATAACAAGCTTTTTGGAGTTTTTGAAAAGATCTTGTACATCTTCATTTGAAATTCAATGTACCTCGATTTGACTTGAGCATCGGCGAAAATAATGGGGTACGACGAGTCTGTGGGCCGTTAAGGCCCTCAAAGATGGCCGACGTACATGAAATGATGGACATTATTTGCTAAGAAACTTGAAAATATGGTACGATTTCTTAACATTTCAAAGGATTTTTACAAGATTTATCATTAAAGAGACGTTTGGCGAGTTATAGCTCGAGATCGCATCGGTGAAAGTATTTAACCCATCGGATAACCCCCCTCGAAATTTCCCGCTTGACAAACTCGTTTTTATGCAAAAATGCGCAAAAAAAGCACTTTTTGCGCGTGAGCTGATCTTCAGGGGTACCCCCATTGAAGCAATTTTGTTGTCCCCAAATCTGGAGAATGTATCCCGATCGGGGTACAAATGAAGGAGTATTTTCGGCTCAAATGTCACTCGATCGGGTGACGTCTCCCGATCGGGAGATTGTCTCCGTATTGGTGAATCTGCCCTAGCTGTTAGAGCTTGAAGTTTGTTGAGGTATCGTGGATTGACCGGTTTTCGATACCCTTACGGTTCTGGATAAATGATGAGGAACATAACGGTTTACCCAACAAATTCAAGCTGAATCACACAAATCTTACCTATTTAGTCTCCAAAAATCTTATTTTCGTAGATATTTATCAAAATAGAGTTGGAAAAACAATGACCTTACAAAACAAGGTAAAACGGGTCATTTCTGGTAAAGTTGACCTATTTTCGATACCTTTTATATCTTTATTGTTGAAGAGTATTCATCTACAGTTTGGCTTAAAATGTATGCAACATGCAAAATGGAGGACAACTTGGTGTATACAAATGGAATAATTTCATAAATGCCTATGGTTACTTGCGATTTTTGACTCATTACCAAGCATCATAATTTTGGACCAAATCATAAACCAAAGAAGTTGCAGACAACAATCTTTTGCTTATGAAATTGATTTTTTTTATTATTTTTGTACAAACATCGTGGATAAAGAAGAAACTGCATGCTAAAAGAAATTATTCATTTTCAAAATTGTCCCACGGAGTTTTGTTGTTGTTGTTGTTTTTTAAGGAAGAAAACAAATGAAAAGAAGTGAAAATATTAAGAAAAAACAGAAAATTCGAGTAAGATACCATCACTTTTGAAACACCCTGTACCTACCCTACCACTGGCCTCACATGACTGTCATGTGACTTTTTTAAGCAGACGAATGTGCCAGATCATTGGTTGGTAGTTAAATGTTAATTTTTGGATCATTTGAAGTATTTTTTTCGTCTTTTTTGTGGACAAAGAAAAAGTAATAGTGTAAACGTCATGTTATTTTCCGAAAATAAGAAATTAGTGATTACTTGCTTGTTTTTCAAGCATTTCTGGTAAAAAATCCTTTGAGTGAAGAACTAATGACACCGGTCCAAAAAATGAAAACAACGACGTCATGCATCATCCGGTTTACTGAGCATGCGCAAAAACCATAGAGTCACGATTTGAGGTACGTATCGAAAACAGGTTGAACTACGATACCTTTTGTTGAGTTGCATATTTGATAAATAACTAAACATTACCATTGGACGGCTTCAATTGTTAGATGGCTACATCAAATTCAAGGTAGACCCTTAAGAGGGCATAAATTATTGTCGCTTTTCAATGATAACATCGTATCTGCAGCTTGTTTTAAGCTGCAGATACAAAGTTTTCGTTGAAAAGCAGGCCAAGCCCGGATAGCTCAGTCGGTTACGTCGGAGTCTATCAATCCAGGGGTCCCGAGTTCGAACCCCGGCTCGGCCAGTATCCATTCTGACATTTGACAAAAGTCATTTGTCTCTCACCAATGGGTGTGAATCATCTATGTGAGAGAGCAGCTGGGGGCTCGGTTTGGATATTGTGGTTGTACTGGTGCGAGAAATACCAGGAACCCACGGTTAGGTGCTCCAGCCGCCGTGATATGACCATAGAAGTTGAAAACGGCGTAAAACCCCAATAAATCAAATCAAATCGTTGAAAAGCAGAGATAGACATGTTTTACAAACCTCTCTTATTCTTTCAGATCTGCGATGAATTCAAGGATAACTCACCACACTGTATTGAATGTGGCCTACTATTGGCCAGAAGGGAATATTCACATATCATAAGACATTTTGGTCTGCAGTTGTTAGAACACAGTATCAAGTAAGAATTATCTTTTTGTTTCATAGCTAGACAGAGCCATAGTGCAGTAGGACTTCAGATGCTTAACATTTTCCTAGACAAAATTTTGATGTCTTTTTTAGAAACAGTTTTAGAAAACATTGAGACAAAGGAAGACAATGCGGATAACCAGTGGCGGATCCAGGATTTCGGAAAGGGGGGTTCAAATTTACAATTAG
Organism: Fragum sueziense; assembly: GCA_963680895.1. NCBI lineage: Eukaryota > Metazoa > Mollusca > Bivalvia > Cardiida > Cardiidae > Fragum > Fragum sueziense. The sequence continues at coordinate 32,516,746 of OY804593.1, forward strand.
GGGGGTTCGTTTTCCTATTGATATACAATTTTGACTGAATTTCTGAATGAAAATGAAAGAATTAGGCTTCAGAGGGGGGTTTGTTTGAACCCCCCGAACCCCCTCTGGATCCGCCACTGCGGATAACCAGCATGTTCTCCTTTAGCCTCAATACTTTCTGTGCTATTTTGTACAGAAATCCTAGCTATGTGTACATTAATTCAGTTGTCTGCAGCAGCTTTGAAATAAGAACAGTCCAATTTTTTGTCATTTAAGAAAGGTTTAATTATAGTGTCCCAGGTTAGATTCCCTGCTGCAGAAAATATCCTTTCAGACATTTGTCTTTGACCATTGTATGGATCATGAATAAGGATAAATTTAAGTTGAATGAGCTGCTGGAGGCTTGGAAACAATGTTGTAGTTGTACTGTTAAAGGGACATTAGTATTCCTAAGCCTAAATCCCTAATGATCCACAAAAGTTGGCTTTCAGCATGTTGTCACACCGTTTATAGACAGAATACAAGCTTCACACAGTAAGTGACAAAAATTGTTAAATCATGCAGTGGTGTAAGACTATGTAAAATATGTTCAGCGGTGTGATCCTATTTACGAAATGATGTGATTTTATATCCATCATGATCTAAGCCATTACAAGTCAGGCGAAGCTGAAACTTTGCACAGAGAAAAATTAAAGCATTGAATTATGTCACAAGCAATTTCTTCATTTTCCACCATGTTTTCCAAAGCCTTTGTCTTGTTGGTCGTCAAAAACATCAATATGTGGGAATGAGCTGAACATGTCAAACTAGGTAAAATGTCTGAAAAGACAATTTTGAGTATTACAATTATGAATAGACATATTTTAAATTACCGCTGTAATAATGGCTTGTTTTCTATTTTACCTAGGTTCAAATGGTTGAAATTGAGAGAAGAAGAAAAACTTCATCTTAAAAGCTGTGCTCTGCTTCTCATTCAAGAGGTTTGTTTTAGAATGTATTTACTGAAAAATATAAAAATCATAGAAGTAGATTAAGTTACACATTCTGAAATAGTTATTTTGATTCCAAAACCCCTTTTTTATGGTTACCATTATGAATTGTCTTATAAAGTTCCCATGATATAGTTTTTCATCAAGTTAAGATATTTTATCGTTTCAAGAAGGCTTTAACCCCCTTATCTGTACCTCTGAGTCTTGTTATTAGGACTTCGACCTTTTCTTTGTGACAAGCTGCCGTTCGGGCGAGCTTCATTGTTTGCAGACACTTCTTGTTTGGTCTTTATGTCATAATCAATTTCGTCATTTTCCTCAGAGTTTTTCAACACCTTTATCTTCCCAGGCGTCTTGTTGTGCACCAAAAAATCATTATGTTGGAATGGGTAAACAACTGGACTTTCTTTAAACTAATTTTTTATTGCCTAACCCCAGAATTTGTTTCGATTTATCTACAGGGGACAGGACCGATTCTGGAAGAGCATGTCCACATTAAAGATGCTGTGTCTAAAGTTGTTGTAGAGTTAATGAAACATGAATGGCCAAGTCTGTGGACTACCTTGTTGGCAGACTTATATGGACTTTGTAACACAGGAGTGAGTTTATCTTTTCTTTCCATTAGTTTCATCCTTTGAGCATGTCCATATTAAAGATGCTGTGTCAAAAGTTGTTGTAGAGTTAATGAAACATGAATGGCCAAGTCTGTGGACTACACTATTAGTAGATTTGTACGGTCTTTGCAACACAGGAGTGAGTTTATCTTTCCCTTACATTATTTTCATCATATAAGCATGTTTACATTTACTCTTTCCCAAACAAAACATGATTTTGACTTCCCCAATTGTATTGGCTTGGGAAAACATTGAGACAAAAGAAGAAACTGCTGATAACCAGCAGTTTCTCCTTTTGTCTCAATATTTTCCATGCAATATTAAATACCTATCTTATCTTTAACAACATATATTTGTTGTCGGCATCAGTTTTCAAATTGGAACATCCTAAAATTCTGTTGTTTGGGAAAGGGTTAAAGATGCTGTGTCTAAAGATGTGGTAGAGTTGATGAAACACGAATGGCCAAGTCTGTGGACTACACTATTGGCAGATTTGTACGGTCTTTGTAACACAGGAGTGAGTTTATCTTTTCTTTACAATATTTTCATCATATAAGCATGTTTACATTTACTCTTTCCCAAACAAAACATGATTTTGACTTCCCCAATTGTATTGGCTTGGGAAAACATTGAGACAAAAGAAGAAACTGCTGATAACCAGCAGTTTCTCCTTTTGTCTCAATATTTTCCATACAATATTAAATACCTATCTTATCTTTAACAACATATATTTGTTGTCGGCATCAGTTTTCAAATTGGAACATCCTAAAATTCTGTTGTTTGAGAAAGGGTTAAAGATGTCATGTCTAAAGATGTGGTAGAGTTGATGAAACATGAATGGCCAAGTCTGTGGACTACACTATTGGCAGATTTGTACGGTCTTTGTAACACAGGAGTGAGTTTATCTTTTTCTTGCAATAGTTTCCATCCTTTGAGCATATTCACATTAAAGATGCTGTGTCTAAAGTTGTGGTAGAGTTAATGAAATATGAATGGCCAAGTCTGTGGACTACTCTGTTGGCAGACTTGTATGGACTTTGTAACTCAGGAGTGAGTTTATCTTTTTCTTGCAATAGTTTCCATCCTTAGAGCATGTCCACATTAACCCATTACCACAAATTAACTCTTTTTGACTCACCGAAAGAAAAAGACTTTAGAAAGCATTGTGGAAAATGATGAAATTGCTTGTGACAAGCAATTTCTTCATTTCCCACAATGTTTTCTATACAAAAAGATATAGAATTTCTAAATTTCATCACATTGAAATGTTGTCTGCAGTTTCTTTCAAATTGGACTACGCCAGAATTTTGTCGTTTGGTAATGGGTTAAAGATGCCGTGTCTAAAGTTATGGTAGAGTTGATGAAACATGAATGGCCAAGTCTGTGGACTACACTATTGGCAGACTTGTATGGACTTTGTAATACAGGAGTGAGTTTATCTTTTCCTTACATTATTTTCATCATATAAGCATGTTTACATTTACTCTTTCCCAAACAAAACATGATTTTGACTTCCCCAATTGTATTGGCTTGGGAAAACATTGAGACAAAAGAAGAAACTGCTGATAACCAGCAGTTTCTCCTTTTGTCTCAATATTTTCCATACAATATTAAATACCTATCTTATCTTTAACAACATATATTTGTTGTCGGCATCAGTTTTCAAATTGGAACATCCTAAAATTCTGTTGTTTGGGAAAGGGTTAAAGATGTCATGTCTAAAGATGTGGTAGAGTTAATGAAACATGAATGGCCAAGTCTGTGGACTACACTATTGGCAGATTTGTACGGTCTTTGTAACACAGGAGTGAGTTTATCTTTTCTTTACAATATTTTCATCATATAAGCATGTTTACATTTACTCTTTCCCAAACAAAACATGATTTTGACTTCCCCAATTGTATTGGCTTGGGAAAACATTGAGACAAAAGAAGAAACTGCTGATAACCAGCAGTTTCTCCTTTTGTCTCAATATTTTCCATGCAATATTAAATACCTATCTTATCTTTAACAACATATATTTGTTGTCGGCATCAGTTTTCAAATTGGAACATCCTAAAATTCTGTTGTTTGGGAAAGGGTTAAAGATGTCATGTCTAAAGATGTGGTAGAGTTGATGAAACACGAATGGCCAAGTCTGTGGACTACACTATTGGCAGATTTGTACGGTCTTTGCAACACAGGAGTGAGTTTATCTTTTCAATAAAATATTTTCCATCATATGAGCTTAATAATATTATTGCATTAATCTCCTCCTGGTTTTTCGATTGAGACTCTAAACCAAGGTATTGTCTGTGTCAGATCTTGTGATATGTTTAACTCCAATCAATCAGTTTTCTGCAATTCATAGTCGAAATCTTATGGACTGAGTGATTAATCTTTTCACAAACTGCATGAATATACCAGTGTTCTCCCCAGCCTAATAAGCTGTATCGGCCTCACTACAGCTTCATGTATATCACTATGATGCCCCTACAGCTTCAAAATTACTCCTACAGCTTAATTTCTCCTAAATAGTCACCAAATAGAGACATTTAGAGGTATTTGGAGTCAAAAACTGATCAATAATGCATTCTTACACCTTAAATGTGATAATTCTGAATTAAAACCATAATGGGAAAAGAAGAAATTGCTCAAATTGAGCAATTTCTTCTTTTCCCATTATGTTTTTATTCACTATTTTTTGCATGGACACATTTTAATTTGCCCCTACGGCTTCAAATTATTCTGCGGAGAACCCTGTGATAATACAATTCCAAATGGATATGTGAGGCAGATGACAAATTGCATGTTTATAAAGATATGAGCCGCGACGCGAGAAAAGCGGAATTTAGCATAAGCGAAAACAAAGACGCAGATCAGCTTCGCGGTAACCGCGAATCTGATCAGCGTCTGTGTTTTCGCTGGTGAGAAAGTTTAGTTTTTCTTCTTCCCATGTACGAAATTTCGTGACTCTAATCACTTTCTGCCGCTGTACAGCCTCATTTGTGTCGGATCTGGTCAAAACTCCCGAAGACCGATTTTCTCGCGTCGCGGCTCATATGATTTCTTGACTGATATAAGTTTAATTACAAGTTTAATTTAAGGTAATCTATCCCTCATGAGATTCATGGGATCTCGGAAATTTTTTGTTTGACGCCGTTAACATTAGTAACGTAACATGAACACATTTTCTTTTTAGCTTGGCCAAACAGAATTGGTGCTCAAAGTGTTCTTACGTCTAGTAGAGGACATTGTAACCTTCCAGAATTTAAATCATCCACGGCGTAGAGAGATAATGTTAGCCATTAACGGAAATATAGCAGAAATATTTGAATTTTTCATCACAGTCTTACAGCAGCACACCACGGCAGCAGAAACATTGGTAAGTTCATTATTGTGCTGTAAGTCTTTTTTGACCACATAAGGAAGCAAAAAAAGTACAGCTACACAGAGCAACAAATATGTTTTAATTGTGCAGGTATTCATTTGAAGCATTCTGTGAATCTGCACTTACTATATGAAGTTTAAGTTCATTTTGTATTTATTTATGGGATTAAAAATAAGGATTGTAAAATTGTTCTGAAAAAAAAATATAATGATTCATAATTTGATGATAGTATAGTGCATCAGATTAGACTTGGGACATCTGCATTTGTAATGACCCTACTTCAGAAATGCTTTCTGGAGATGCTCTAATTACAGACTTTGCTAGCGACGATAAAGTTGTCCTGGTTAATTCTGGTGCTATATATAATAGAGGATTCCAATAATTTTTAGCTCCACTGGCTGAAGGCCAGCAAGCTATTGTCATGACCATGTGTCAGTGGTGTGTGCGTCCTTTCATGCGTGTGTTAATTTTTTCTTTAAAAATCTTCTCCTCTCAAACCAGTCAGCCAATTTTGACCAAACTTGGCGGGAATGTTCCTTGGGTGACCCTTTACTTTAACCCTTTCCCAAACAAGACCTGGTTTTGACGTCCCTAATAGAAATGGCTTGGGAAAACATTGAAACAAAAGAAGAAACTGCTGATAACCAGCAGTTTCTCCTTTTGTCTCAATATTTTCTATCCCATATTTTTACACAAATTTTATCATTAATAACTTCCATTTTGTCATTTGTGGCAGTTTTTAGCTCACCTTAGCACGAAGTGCTGAGGGTGAGCTATTGTGATCGCTCACCGTCCGTCGTCCGTCTGTCTGTCCGTCCGTCCGTCTGTCCATCTGTCTGTCCACAATTACTAGAAAATCTTCTCCTCCCAAACTATAAGGTTTAGAGTCTTGAAATTTTGTATGTAGTATTGTCTCAATGCCCTCTACCAAAATACTTCAAATAATTGTGCTTATAGAAAAATTGGCCCTATGTTGTGGGGTTTAAGGTTTCACACTGAAACACAGTTTTCTCAAGGACTATTTGGCCTAGAGTCTTGAAATTTTGCATGACTTTACATCTCATAAACCTCTAACAGAATGCTAAAAATCATCACATTGCAAGGTAAAAAGCCCTATGTTATGGGTTCTGGAATTTTCAAGTGAGGAATTGTTTTGACCAGGTAGATTTCACATATCGTTGGTGGGGAGTCAAATCCTCGTAACTACAGCTTGAATAAGCTGGAGTTACGAGGTTTTGACTCCCCACCGACGATATCATATCCCTATAATCAGATTATGCAGATCATAATATTTGATAAAGAATGCATGGAGCTACAGATAAAAGGAGGTAAATCATTCTATATTTGATGTTTAAAATCTGAACGCTTTGTTATGGGTACTCATTTGAATAGTCTTGATTTAAGAATTCAAATCAATACCCTCAACATAGGGTGTTAAAATATTAAAAAGATATTTTATGATTCTGAAAGCCATTACCCTCTTTTACCTGTATCCCTGAGGCACTTAATCCACTTGTGTTTGTTTAGGGATCAACTAAATACTTTAACCCTTTCCTGGAAAGACCTTGGCCGCGTTTTACTAACATTGATTTTTGCAAAAACCTTGTAACAACACATCTGATTGAAGGAGAAATAATAACAGTAATCATTCAGCCAATCAGATGTGATGTTGTTTTAAAAATGTTCGTAAGTTTGTTAGTAAAACGGGCCCCTTGTTTTGAAGTCCCTATTAGAAAAGGCTTTGGAAATTAACGAGTAAAATGAAGAAAGTGCTGATTCTCCTTTTACCTCAATATTTTATTTTATTTTATTCAATATTTTATATGCTAGTTTATTGTAAACGAATCCTATTTGTACCGCTGTCAATTTTGTATTCTGAACTTTCAAATTGGGACAGTCTATTTCCTTTCTTTACCTTTCTGTATGGGAAAGCATTATGCCCTTTCTCTACCATACACAGGTTTGCCTCACCGACAGAAAAGGCTTGTAAATGATATGGTAAAAGAAGAAAATGTTGATAACTTGATAGCCTGTGTTGTCTCATTTTGCCTCATCATTTTCTCTGCATTTTTATACATGAAGAATGCAGTCTTTATCAACACATGTTTTATCATCTACAGCAGCTTTTAATTATGTCTGCTCTTATGTTATGTTGTTTGGAAAAGGTTTAACCATAACCAAATCCTTACTGTTCAATGAATATTTCCCCTATGTTGTGGGTTCCATATAAATGATAGAGGGCAATGTTTGACAATCTTTTCAAGTTGTTAAGGCCTGAAGATAATTTTTTTGCCTCATTTAAGAACTTTTAGAATTATTCCTATGCTTTAGGCTCTTGCATTTTGTACAGAAAAAAGTGCATATAAGTTGTGTGTGTCATATTGTCTTGTTCAACAGATTAGTTCAAGTTATCATTTCGCTTTGAAAATAAGCTCTACCATGAGGTATTCTAGATTTGAAAAAGCGGGAACAGGTTTAAAATTGTCTTAGAATTCCCAAACTTTCTATGGTTTTTAAATATTATAGCCCAATGACCTCTTTCCAAGATTAATGCTTCATTTTGTCTATGTGCAATGGAAATTCAGCAATATGTTGTGGATTTTCTGGTTTTAAATACAGATATAGGGAAAAATCTTTGACAATCTTTTCCCAAATTGTGCTTTGAAATTAAGTGTGTACCATTGTCATATGACTCCTTTTCAAAATCCTATTTTCAAAATCCTCGGAGATTTAAAAGGTTTGTTAAAAAGTATGTCTCAGGGCGCTCTAAGGTGAGTGATATAGGACCATCTTGGTCCTCTTGTTGAAGTGGATCTTCCTAAAATTTTGTCATTTGGGAAAGGGTTAATTGTATGTTAAATTTTGATTGGTCCATAAATGTGGGCGTGGCAGGGCGGGGCTTATCAGAATTGGAGAAATCACAAAATAATTCTTTAAAAATCTTTTTCTCTCAAACCAGCAGGCCAATTTTGACCAAACATTGCAGGAATGTTCCTTGGGTGACCCTTCACTTAAATTGTTCAAAGAATTTTGATTGGTCCATAAATGTTGGTGTGGCAGGGCGGGGCTAATCAGACTTAAAGAAATCACAAAATAATTCTTTAAAAATCAACCATTTGGCCAATTTTGACCAAACTTGGCAGAAATGTACCTTGGGTGACCCTTTACTTACTTTATTTGTGAAATTTTGATTAGTCCATAGATGTGGGCGTGGCAGGGTGGGGCTTATCAGACTTAGAGAAATCACAAAATAATTCTTTAAAAATGAACCATTTGGCCAATTTTGACCAAACTTGGCAGAAGTTTACCTTGGGTGACCCTTTATTTATATTGTTCAAAGAATTTTGATTGGCTCATAGATGTGGGCGTGGCAGGGGGGACTTATCAGACTTGGAGAAATCCCAAAATAATTCTTTAAAAATCAACCATTTGGCCAATTTTGACCAAATTTGGCAGAAATTTACCTTTGGTGACCCTTTACTTAGATAGTCAGTGAAATTTTGATTGGTCCATAAATGTGGGCGTGGCAGGGCGGGGCTTATCAGACTTAGAGAAATCACAAAATAATTTTTTAAAATTCAACCATTCTGCCAATTTTGAACAAACTCGGCAGAAATTACCTTGGGTAGCTCTTTACTTGAATTGGCAGTGAAACTTTGATTGGTCCAAAAATGTGGGCGTGGCAGGGTGGGCTTATCGGACCCATTGGAGAAATCACAAAATAATTCTTTATAAATCAACCAATGGGCCAATGTAGACCAATTTGGCTGTAATGTTCCTTGGGTGGCCCTAAATTTAAATTGTTTGTGAAATTTTTGGCAGGCAGGGCTTATCAGAATGGGAGAAATCATAAAATTATTCATTAAAAACAACCATTTGGTCAATTTATTATATTCATTGGGTAGTCCTTTACTTACATTATTAGTGAAATTTTGTTCTATAAATATGGATGTAATAGGGCAGGGCTTATCAGAATTGGACAAACCATGAAATAATTCTTTAAAATTAAACCAATGGGCCAATTCAGTCCAAACTTGGCAGAAATGTTCCTTGGGCAACCCTGCTCAAGATTTGGCAGTGCAAGGCTTACAAGAAATCACGAGATAATTCTTTCACTATATAGCCAATGGAGCGATTCAGGCCCTCTTGGGCCTCTTGTTCTCCTTTGTCTACTGTACTGATTGTTTCCTTGGTTACAGGCCAAATCAGAAAGCAGCACAGATAAACATATGGCTCAATGTCACATCAAGGTCAGTCAGGCTGCACTAATGACCTTGAGTGGTTATCTAGACTGGGTTAACATGTCACATATCATCATCAAGGATAACCTACTTCTACAGATGTTGTGTCTGTTGCTTAGCAACAGTGACCTTCAACTTGCAGCTGCGGAATGTCTTCTGATTATCGTCAGTAGGAAGGTAAAAACATGTTTAAACCCATTCCCACACAGTGACATTTTTATACCCCTCAAGAAAAAGGCATGGGAAAACATTGTGGAAAATAAAGAAATTACTTGTGACAAGCAATTTCTTCATTATCCACAAAGTTTTCTAACCCAAAATTCAAAGATTTCTAAAACTGTATCAACTTGCAATTGTTGACAGCAACATGTTTCATATTGGAATAGTCCAAACCGTTGCCGCCTGTTGATGGGTTAACTAATCTTTTCTAATACACATAGGAACAGTTTCAACGACCCTTTGTTCTATGATCAATGAAATATACCTTCTCCAGATGTTGTATCTGTTACTTAGCTACAGTGACCTTTAACTTTCAGCCATGGAATGTCTTTTGATTATCGTTTGTAGAAAGGTGTACACACTTTTCACCCTTCCCCAACCTAGCTCTGGCTTTGATGTCTTTTATGGGGAAATGGATGAGAAAATACTGAAGCAAAAGAAGAAAATGCTGTTAAACATTTTTAGCTCGACTTTTTGAAGAAAATGAGAGCTTATACTGTCACCCGGGCGTTGGCGTCGGCGTTGCAACAAAGGTTAAAGTTTTTTCAAACATCAATAACTTCCATACTATCAAAGGGATTCATTTCAATCTTGAAATACTTATTCACCATCACACCCTCTACCTTACTATCAGGGCCCATGACCCTGGGACCACTCTTTTTGGAGTTATGCCCCCTTTATACTAAGCAACTTAGAAAGTCGAGCGCGCTGTCTTCGGACAGCTCTTGTTCTCATTTTGCCTCAGTCTTTTCTTTGTGCTGTATTGTAGCCAAAGGTTATCTTTATCAATATGCATTCTGTCAGCTATTTCCATACAGAAACAGTCTAAAATTTTAGTCATTTTGGGAACGGAGTTTAAGTGTGATAAAATGTTGACACTGTAGAGTTTGTTAGTACTTCTTTTTTTTGTTCATCATTATCTCATGCTTTTTGTTAGTGGAAATCTTTGAATTGCTAAACCTATTACAAAATAGTGTGTTTTATGAATGGTGCTGTAATCCTCAAAATGAAGCAAAACAAAAAACCCTCTGGATCAAATACATGTGTAAGTGTTTACTATTTTTAAAACTACATCATCCAATATTACTATTTTCATATTTCAAATGATCTTACTATCTGCAGTATCTGATAGCTGTTTGCTCACATTTATCTGTTTGTCAAACAATCCCCAAAACAAAATATATGTTTTGCTATTGTTTAACTCTTTGCTGGTAGACTTGGAAAAGATTTAGACAAAAGAATAAATTGCTTACTTTCAGCATTTCCCCCCTTTCTCAATTTTTCTGTGAAAAAATGAACACAACCCAAACTTTTATCAACTTCCATTTGATTATCTGCGACCGCTTTCAAATTGGAATAGTTCAAAGTTTTGCCAGAAGGGAAAGGGTAAATGAATGTAATATGTGATCCGTCAGTTAAAAGGGACCTTATCCGAATTCAAATTTTGACAAAATTTTCAGATTCAGCACAGGTCAACCAGATACTGTATGTGAAAAATGAACATATAGTAAGATAGGGAAAACATTCCAGAATTAGAAAGTAACATACTAGGGAAAAGTATCGGCCCTAGTCTGGCTGCGTGGACTGATCAGACTGACTAGGATCTATATTTTTCACCTTTCCTATAAGGTCCCTTTTAGCGTGATGGGTCACATTATTTTCTCTGCAGGGAAAGTTAGAAGAAAGAAAGCCATTACTTGTGTTGTTCCATGAAGGTGCCATGTCCACTATTTGGAGTGCAGCAGTGTAAGTTTTATCAATGTGTGATTAACCCATTACCGATAAGTCTCCTTTTCACACCTAGCGGTTGTCCTGCTGGTTGTTATAGAGTAGCAACCAGTCAAACATGGAGTTCTAAAAACTATTTTGATGTAATTTGGTCCGTTTTTGATGACATCATTATGTCTTTCATAGTCTATGCCATATGGACAAGGTCAAATTCAACTACTTTTTAGCTCGACTTTTCGAAGAAAATGAGAGCTTATACTGTCACCCGGGCGTCGGCGTTGGCGTTGGCGTCTGCGTTGGCGTCGGCGTTGGCGTTGCAACAAAGGTTAAAGTTTTTTCAAACATCAATAACTTCCATACTATCAAAGGGATTCAACCCAAACTTGGAATACTTATTCACCATCACACCCTCTACCTTACTATCAGGGCCATGACCCTGGGACCACTCTATTTGGAGTTATGCCCCCTTTATACTAAGCACTTAGAAAGTCGAGCGCGCTGTCTTCGGACAGCTCTTGTTTATGCCCCGGTATCGAGAAATCGGGGGGCATATTGTTTTACTCGTGTCTGTCCGTCTGTCTGTCCGTCCGTCTGTCTGTCTGTCCGAAAACTTAACATTGCCTTTTCTCCAAAAGTGTATCACATGCAAAGCTCAAATTTGGTATGCAACTTCCTTTCAATGATACCTATCTGTTCCATGCAATTTGATTTTCCTCAAGGTCATCACTTAACCCTTATCAACCCTTTACTCTACGAAAACTTAACATTTTACAAAAATGGCCATTTCGGGGGCATTTGTGTTTCACAAACACATCTTGTTAGTTGAGTTTTTGCAAGTATAGATGCTTGTCAGACAAAAATTAAAAAATGCTGTCTATCACAATAAGTTCAGAGGTGAAATCTTTCATCTTCATGTTTTTGATTCACAGATGCAATACATTTTCCTGTCCCTTTCAAAAAATTGTTTACACATAATAGGCAGATGTGTTGAATCATCTGATTGGCAATGATGAGACCTCATCTGAGCCAATTAGAAAACTCTTAACAGGACACCAAGAAAATCCACCAAGGGTGAATACGGAAGCGATGTCATAGTGTCATCTATGTCATCTATAGTCATAGATTTCACCCTTGGCATGCGAAGATGCTGTTCTGGATACATTTTTGTTTTACAAAGGCTTCTTGCTTTTCAGAATTTTTATGCCCCCGTATCGAGAGATCGGGGGCATATTGTTTTACTCGTGTCCGTCTGTCTGTCTGTCTGTCCGTCTGTCTGTCTGTCTGTCCGTCTGTCTGTCTGTCTGTCCGTCTGTCTGTCCAAAAACTTAACCTTTGCCTTTTCTCCAAAAGTATTTGACATACAAAGCTCAAACTTAGTATGCAACTTCCTTTCAATGATATCTATCTGTTCCATGCAATTTGACCTTTCTCAAGGTCATCCCTTAACCCTTAATAACCGTTTACTCCACGAAAACTTAACATTTTAGAAAAATGGCCATTTCGGGGGCATTTGTGTTTCACAAACACATCTTGTTCCAATTTGTCTTATTTATGCAATTTAATTTGCAATATATTGCTGCTTTTCTTCAAAAACCTCGTATCTGCAGCTTAAAAGAAGCTGCAGATACGAGGTTTTTGCAGAAAAGCAACAATGTATTGTGATTGTATTTGTTGTAGGGAAGCAGAAAAGGCATCAACGGATGATCACTATTATCTGTTCCTAAAGAGACTTTGTCAGGTCCTAGTAGAATTGGGGAAACAATTATGTGTACTTTGGGTAAGCTGTTTCAGAATCAATTCACAAAAAATTATGCAACTTTAAAATTGACTGATTGGCGTATACATTTGAAATGAACTGTTTACATTTGATTTGATCTGATCTATGCTATATTGTTGACATATTCCTTCTTTATAAGGGCAAATACCCTTACTGACAAAATGTCACCCATCAATGGTTTGATATCGTGTACCTATGTGGGGGAGCAGTTGGAGGCTCGGTAAGGGTGCTGTGGTAGTACTGGTATGAGAAACGCCAGAAATCCATGGTTAGGTGCTCCAGCCGCCGCGATATGACCTTAGTAGTTTAAAACGGCGTAAAACTCCAATAAATCAAATCAAATTCTTCTTTATAAGATACATTTTGTCAGTTGTAATTGGTTAAAATTGAAATTCTTAAATTTTACTGGTCGGGAAAGGGTTAACTAAGTTTTTCCCTTTAAGAATTTCAAAACCTATTCTGAGTAAAGAAATCACTAGGGAATATTTTGAAGGGTTTGGAAGGGTTATAAATTATTCAATAATATTTTCAGAAAATATTTGGAAGACACAAATTTTCATTTTGATTTTGCTGTCTGAAATGACATATCTTTTAACCCTTTCCCAAACAAGATCTGATTTTGACGTCTCCAATAGAAAAGGCTTTGGAAAACATTGAGACAAAAGAAGAAATTGTTGATAACCAGCAGTTTCTTCTTTTGTCTTAATATTTTCTATGACATATTTTACCCGAAATTTTATCTTTAATAACTTTCATCTAGTCATTTGTGGCCGTTTTTGAAGCAGATCACCCTGAAATTTTGCCGTTTTGGAAAGGGTTAACCCTTTCCGTTAAACATTTACTGATACAGGGTGGCGAAGCTGTTCAAGATGTGAGTCGACCACCAAACTTTAATGAATACCTTGAGGGTCTCCTGGCTTTTACAAAACATCCCAGTCAGGTTTGTTATGAAATACTTGCTTTTTTATTATACCCCCCACCTACGAAGTAGAGGGGGGTATATTGGTTTCACCACATCTATCTGTCTGTCCGTCCATCCTTCTGTCTATCCTTCCATCTGTCTGGCAGTAGGCTTTTTCGTTTCAGTGCTCTAACTCGAGAACCGTTTGACCTAGGATCATGAAACTTTACTCAGTTGTTGCCCATGACCCAAGGAGGTGACAAAGGTCAAAGGTCACAATTGGACTTTGTTGAAAACCTGTTCTGTGCTCCAACTAAAGAACCTTTTGACCTATAGCACTTTTTCAGTGACAAGGCGCTAGTGGGGGGGGGGGGGGGTATTTGTTTGCTTTGCAACAGTTCTAGATTTTTGTCAAAACAGTACTAAGAGTTGTTAGTTATTGTCTACCATAATTTTAGCCACATTAGCTGATTTCATATCAGATATCATACTGGATACTCTGAATCCAGATTTTTGTCAAAACAGTACTAAGAGTTGTTAGTTATTGTCTACCATAATTCTAGCCATTGTAGCTGATTTCCTATCAGATATCATACTCTTGAGTACAGCTTTTGGTCAAAACAGTACTAAGAGTTGTTAGTTATTGTCTACCATAATTCTAGCCACATTAGCTGATTTTATCAGATATCATACTCTTGAGTACAGATTTTGGTCAAAACAGTACTAAGAGTTGTTAGTTATTGTCTACCATAATTCTAGCCACATTAGCTGAATTTCTATCAGATATCATACTTTGAATCCAGATTTTGGTCAAAACAGTACTAGGCGTGTTCGATATGCGCTCTACCTCTTCCAGAATATCACGTGATAGAAGTGGTAAGGTCACGTGATAGAAGACGCCTAAAAGTCGGAAGACCAAAAATAAATTGAACATGTCTTGAAAACGGAAGTGGCTTATATATCAAAAAACTTTTCAAAAAGGAGGAAATTAGAATGGTCAGCTCCAATTCGGTAGACTGGTTACCGTTCCTGATACTACTTCCGTGCGCGAATCCAGAGGGGGGGGGGGTCAGGGGGTCATGACCCCCCCTGGAATTTGGCAAAAAAGGGGGATATCAAAACGATTACTGGTTATGTCCCACATAAGCTGCGTCATTTGTCTCGTTGTGCCACGACAAACAGTTGTTATATTTAGTCCTTCATGATATGACATGTATCTGCATGGATCCAGAGGGGGGTCAGGGGGCATAACCCTCCTGGAATTTGGCAAAAAAGGGGCTTAAGATCGGAATCGCACGCGGTTTAAGAGTTGTTAGTTATTGTCTACCATAATTCAAGCCACTGTAGCTGATTTCCTATCAGATATCATACTCTGAATCCAGGGTTTGGTCAAAACAATGCTAAGAGTTGTTAGTTATTGTCTACCATAATTTTAACTACGGTGGGGATTGTGCATGATGGGATGGATAACGACTACCGACAATAGGGAACGATTTTATCAAGTAAAGCGTGACGTAATTTCGGACAAATAAATAGTATTTCGTTGGTGTTGTTATAAAATCTCGTAACTACCGCTTGAATCAAACGGTAGTTACTAGATGTTATAACAACACCGACGGTTTATCAAAACATAACGGTAAACTCAGTCTATTTTTTGCACAAAATTTGATTCCAACTCGCCTCGCTTCAGGTAAGACATTTTGCAATAACTCTGTTATTTCTGTATCAATTTTCAAGCGGTTTGCTGCATGTACCCCGCCTTATCGAGCTCTTTCATCGGATGTATGACATATTAGATAACTCATGATACTTTTTCCGAAATATTGTCCCAACCGACCAGAAAGCGAAATGGTAACGACTACGGCCAAATTAACCACGCTTCAGGTAAGAATTTGTGCAATAACTTTCTTATTTCTGCGTCAATTTTCATGCGGTTTGTTGCATGTACTCCGTCTTACCGAGCCCTTTTCTCAGATGTATTATTTATCTGGAACTTCCCTGTACTTTTCTCAAAAACCGATCCCAATCGACTAGAAAAAGGGCCTGAATTTTTTGTCGTTTTTCTGGTCGGTTGGGATCAATTTTTGGACAAAGTACAAAGATTCTACAAACAAGTCATATATCCGAGGAAAGAGCTCACTAATGCGGGGTACATGCAACAAACCGCTTGAAAATTGGAGCAGAAATAAGAAAATTATTGCACAATTTCTTCCCTGAAGCGAGGCAAATTTTGTCCGTATACTCAATATTCGTTATCCAACCCAGCATGCACAATCCCCACCGTGTTAACCATTGTAGCTGATTTCCTATCAGATGTCATACTCTGAATTCAGATTGTGGTCAAAACAGTACTAACAGTTGTTAGTTATTGTCTACCATAATTTTAGCCACATTACCGGATTTCCTATCCTATCAGATATCATACTCTGGATCCAGATTTTGGTCAAAATTGTACTAAGAGTTGTTAGTCATTGTGTACCATAATTCAAGCCATTGTAGCTGATTTACTATCAGATATCATACTTTTAATCCAGATTTTGGTCAAAGCAGTACTAAGACTTGTAAGTTATTGTCTACCATAATTTTAGCCATTGTAGCTGATTTCCTATCAGATATCATACTCTGAAGCCAGATGTTGGCCAAAACAGTACTAAGAGTTGTTAGTTATTGTCTACCATAGTTCAAACCATTGTAGCTGATTTCCTATCAGATATCATACTCTGAAGCCAGATTTTGGTCAAAACAGTACTAAGAGTTGTTAGTTATTGTCTACCATAATTCTAGCCACATTAGGTGATTTCCTATCAGATATCATACTCTGAATCCAGATTTTGGTCAAAACAGTACTAAGAGTTGTTAGTTATTGTCTACCATAATTCTAGCCACATTAGGTGATTTCCTATCAGATATCATACTCTGAATCCAGATTTTGGTCAAAACAGTACTAAGAGTTGTTAGTTATTGTCTACCATAATTCTAGCCACATTAGGTGATTTCCTATCAGATACCATACTCTGAATCCAGATTTTGATCAAAACAGTACTAAGAGTTGTTAATTATTGTCTACCATAGTTCAAACCATTGTAGCTGATTTCCTATCAGATGTTATTCTCTGAATCCAGATTTTGGTCAAAACAGTACTAAGAGTTGTTAGTTATTGTCAACCATAGTTCAAACCATTGTAGCTGATTTCCAATCAGATATCATACTTTGAATCCAGATTTTGGTCAAAACAGTATAAGAGTTGTTGATTATAGTCTACCATAATTCTAGCCACATTAGGTGATTTCCTATCAGATATCATACTCTGAATCCAGATTTTGGTCAAAACAGTACTAAGAGTTGTTAGTTATTGTCTACCATAATTCCAGCCACATTAGCTGATTTTTCTATCAGATATCATACTCTGAATCCATGTTTTGATCAAAACAGTACTAAGAGTGTAAGTTATTGTCTACCATAGTTCAAACCATTGTAGCTGATTTCCTATCAGATATCATACTCTGAATCCAGATTTTGGTCAAAACAGTACTAAGAGTTGTTAGTTATTGTCTACCATAATTATACCCCCCAAATTCAATTTGGGGGGTATATAGGAGTCAGCTTGTCCGTCTGTCTGTCTGTCTGTCTGTTGGTCTGTTGGTCCGTCTGTTGGTTTTTTGTCCGCTCTATTTCTCCTAAACTGCTGGTCCAATTTAATTCAAACTTCACATGTGAACTTATTACCAAGTGGAGATGTGCATATTAAATTTTTGTCACGGTCCATTGATTTTTGACGGAGTTACGGCCCTTGAGTGAATTTTCTTGTCCGCTCAATTTCTCGGAAAGTAATGGACAGATTTCAAAAAGAATTTACAGTTATGCCTACTGGCTCTCAAATATGTGCATATCAAATTCTGGTGATGTTTCATTGATTTTTGAATGAGTTATGGCCCTTTGCTGAAAATTGCCATTTTATGCGGAATCAACGTGTGTTTATCGGTTTTTCAATTTTTTGTCCGCTCTATTTCTCATAAACTACAGGACCAATTTTGTTCAAACTTCACATGTGAACTCATTACCAAGTGGAAATGTGCATATTATATTTTGGTCATGGTCCATTGATTTTTGACTGAGTTATGGCCCTTGAGTAAATTTTCTTGTCCGCTCAATTTCTTGAAAATCAATGAACAGATTCCAAAAAAAACTTTACAGATTTGCTTAGTAGCTCTCAAATATGTGCATATTAAATTCTGGTAATGTTTCATTGATTTTTGAATGAGTTATGGCCCTTTGCTGAAAATTGCCATTTAACCCTTTCGTTTGCAGAATTATTTCCCAGAAATGACTTTTTCCCTATTTCCAAGCACTTCGTGTATACACATGCTTAACAAATAGATTTTACTAGCAGAATACCCATAAACCTATATATCATTGGAAAGGTTATTCAATTTCCTTTGACAATATGATAAGTAAGTGATAGAAAATTTGCATCTCATCAAAATCTCGACCTCTAGCCCCATGACCCCTGTCAGGCCCCCTGCCATGACCCCCGACCACCCCCACCCCTACGATTTGGGACTGGATTCGGTTAACCCTTTCCCAAACAAGACCTGGTTTTGACGTCCCTAATAGAAAAGGCTTGGGAAAACATTGAAACAAAAGAAGTAACTGCTGATAACCAGCAGTTTCTCCTTTTGTCTCAATATTTTCTGTGCCATATTTTACACAAATCCTATCTCTAGTTCCTTCCATTTTGTCATTTGTATCAGTTTTTGAAGTGGATCACCCTAAAATTTTGCCGTTTGGGAAAGGGTTAAGGGTTATTGGAATCACTATCGGAGTCACTATTCGAAGTCTCCGAAACATTTCTAATGTTCAAATCACCTTTTTACCCCCAAAAAATCATGGTAATCGTTATCATCGTCCGGCACTGACATGGTGATTCGCCGGACCTCTTCTGCAGAATATTGAACCCTCCTGACCATCGTTACAGCTCATACAAACCCAAAAACTGCGTTTTTCTTCACATTTTACGAGAACATAACAATATTGCGCAATATTTCCGGTGTCATAATAACTTTAATAGCGTAAAAATTGCTTTTTAAAGCCCATGCCCCCCTAAACAGTATAGGCGTTCCTGAACCGCGCTTTAAAGCGCGCTTGCAAACGAAAGGGTTAACGCAAAATCAAGGTGTGTTGATCTGTTTTTCAATTTTTTGTCCACTCTATTTCTCATAAACTACTGGACCAATTTTGTTCAAACATCACACGAGAACTTATTACTAAGTTGAGATGTGCATACTAAATTTTTGTTACGGTCCATTGATTTTTGACGGAGTTACGGCCCTTGAATGAATTTTCTTGTCCGCTCAATTTCTCGGAAGCTAATGGACAGATTTCAAAAAGAATTTAAAGTTATGCTTACTGGCTCTCAAATATGTGCATATTAAATTCTGGTGATGTTTCATTGATTTTTGAATGAGTTATGACCCTTTGCTGAAAATTGCCATTTTACGCGAAATCAATGTGTGTTAATCGGTTTTTCAATTTTTTGTCCGCTCTATTTCTCATAAACTACAGGACCAATTTTGTTCAAACTTCACATGTGAACTCATTACCAAGTGGAAATGTGCATATCATATTTTGGTCATGGTCCATTGATTTTTGACTGAGTTATGGCCCTTGAGTGAATTTATTTGTCCGCTCAATTTCTTGAAAATTAATGAACGGATTCCAAAAAAAACTTTACAGATTTGCTTAGTAGCTCTCAAATATGTGCATATTGAATTCTGGTGATGTTTCATTGATTTTTGAATGAGTTATGGCCCTTTGCTGAAAATTGCCATTTAACGCAAAATCAAGGTGTGTTGATCGGTTTTTCAATTTTTTGTCGACTCTATTTTGTCATAAACTACTGGACCAATTTTGTTCAAACATCACATGAGAACTTATTACTAAGTTGAGATGTGCATACTAAATTTTCGCTACGGTCCATTGATTTCTGACGGAGTTACGACCCTTGAGTGAATTTTCTTGTCCGCTCAATTTCTCGGTAACTAATGGATGGATATCATAAAAACTTTACAAGTATGCTTACTGGCTCTCATATATGTGCATATTAAATTTTGGTCATGGTTCATTGATTTTTGAGTGAATTATGGTCCTATTTTGAAAATAAGCAATGTTTACAACATTACCATGTGTTGGTCAGTCTGTTTTTTTGTTTGCTCTTTTTCTCATTTGATCATTTCACAGTTCATAGGAAATGTACATCTCAAAATGCACAAACACAGCGCTTTTGGGGGGTATGATCACTTTCAGTGATATTCTAGTTCTAGCCACATTAGGTGATTTCCTATCAGATATCATACTCTGAATCCAGGTTTTGATCAAAACAGTACTAAGAGTTGTTAGTTATTGTCTACCATAGTTCAAACCATTGTAGCTGATTTCCTATCAGATATTATTCTCTGAATCCAGATTTTGGTCAAAACAGTACTAAGAGTTGTTAGTTATTGTCAACCATAGTTCAAACCATTGTAGGCCGCGGCCATGGCGCAGTTGGTAGCGCATCTGCCTCTCATTCGAGAGGTCCCAGGTTCGATACCCGGCCGCGGCAAATACCCTTACTGACAAATGTCACCCATCAGTGGTTTGATATCGTGAACCTATGTGGGGGAGCAGCTGGGGGCTTGGTAAGGGTGTTGTGGTAGTACTGGTATGAGAAACGCCAGGAATCCATGGTTAGGTGCTCCGGCCGCCGCGATATAACCCTGGTAGTTGAAAACGGCGTAAAACCCCAATAAACTCAAACTCAAACTCAAACCATTGTAGCTGATTTCCTATCAGATATCATTCTCTGAATCCATGTTTTGATCAAAACAGTACTAAGAGTTGTTAGTTATTGTCAACCATAGTTCAAACCATTGTAGATGATTTCCTATCAGATATCATACTCTGAATCCAGATTTTGATCAAAACAGTACTAAGAGTTGTTAGTTATTGTCTACCATAATTCTAGCCACATTAGGTGATTTCCTATCAGATATCATACTCTGAATCCAGATTTTGGTCAAAACAGTACTAAGAGTTGTTAGTTATTGTCTACCATAATTCTAGCCACATTAGGTGATTTCCTTATCAGATATCATACTCTGAATCCAGATTTTGGTCAAAACAGTACTAAGAGTTGTTAGTTATTGTCTACCATAATTCTAGCCACATTAGGTGATTTCCTATCAGATATCATACTCTGAATTCAGATTTTGATCAAAACAGTACTAAGAGTTGTTAGTTATTGTCTACCATAGTTCAAACCATTGTAGCTGATTTCCTATCAGATATCATACTCTGAATCCAGATTTTGGTCAAAACAGTACTAAGAGTTGTTAGTTATTGTCTACCATAATTTTAGCCATTGTAGCTAATTTCCTATCAGATATCATACTTTGAATCCAGATTTTGGTCAAAACAGTACTAAGAGTTGTTATACCCCCTATCTACGAAGTAGAGGGGGGTATATTAGTTTCACCATGTCTGTCTGTCCGTCCATCCATCCATCCATCCGTCCGTAGACTTTTTCCTTTCTGTGCTCTAACTCGAGAACCGTTTGACCTAGGATCATGAAACTTTACACAATTGTTGCCCATGACCAAAGGAGGTGCCCTATCTTTTTTGGGTGACAAAGGTCAAGGTCACAATTGGACTGTTTAACTGTTTCCATGCTCTAAGTCAAGAACCGGTTGACCTAGGATCATGAAACTTTACACAGTTGTTGTCCATGACCCAAGTAGGTGCCGGATTGTTTTTGGGTCACAAAGGTCAATATCACTCTTGCCACTTTTTCAGTGACAAGGCACTAGGGGGGGGGGGGGGGGGGGGCTGGGGGGGGGAGGTATTTGTCCGCTTTGCGACAGTTCTAGTTTTACATGATTATCTTGAATGTTTAAGGCTTGTTTTCTTTAAAGTTAGGTCACCCCTATATAGATTCTCTGGACGTCAAAATTTTTGTGTGACATTACCATTTAACTTTATCAGGCGATGTCCTAAACATTCAGCAGTAGGAACATATCACTCCCCAATTTTAATGACGTCATCTGAATAATTCAGATGTCACATGAATCTCATTAGGGATTGACTACCTTAAAACACCCACCAAAAATATTATGACTGAATTAAAAAGAAATCTCTACATTTTGGGCAATGAAAAAAATTGATGATCATCAGTATTTGCTTCTTTTCTATCAATTTTTTTTTCTCAACTGTTTGAAAAATATTTTTGTTGCCTGGTCTTACACCAAACGTTTCAGGTTAGTGTCAGAGCTCCAAATAAGAGACTGATGATGACTTTACTACAAAATGCAACATTTTATTTAAATGTTCATTAAAAACTATGTTGTTGGTACTCCCAACATAGGGTTTGGTTTTGAAATAACAAATTATGAATGTTTTTACTTCCTCTTATACGAGGGTTGTTCGGGAAGTTCGTAGAATTTTGCTCTAAAATTCCTGTTATTTGTTATTTATAGGTAAATATCAAGGTACAAATACTTTAACATACCTTGAGTTTATTTCCAAAAGATTATTGGAAAATATCGATAATAACCGAAAATATCGGTAACCGTAGCAACACAATATCGGGATACCGGAGCAGTACATTTCTTGACAATGTAAAACATAGAATAATAGATTTTACATTGTCTCTTTTGTACTTTCGGTTGGCATGAAAATTGCGCAAAAAGATTGATCATTTACTCAAGGTCAGGGGGTCGTTTCCTGTAAATTTCATAATGTTATCGGTTCTTTCAAAGTAGTTACACGGTTTTAGAGGAGACATCAAAATGTTGCTGACTGGAAGAGGTGACATCAACCGGCGACGTCAAATTGACAAGTTTTGTGAATTTTTGTGTTGACAGCAAAACTCACCAACAGAAACGCTGAACATGATCAATTCTTCAGGAAAGTATCAAAATTGCAGCACAGATACTGTGTATAAGTCGCACGGGCGTTGAAGAAGCTGATGTGATTATATTGAGGACAATCCTAGATTTGGTTGGCCGGTCATCGTAGTGTGTTTAGTTAGGGATCGGTTAAAAGACATGGTAAATTGTGATAGGAGAATTACTGTCAGGATGACTGCAGATGTACTCGATAATTCAGTAATCCAAGGTACATGGGACATTAACCTATGA
Organism: Fragum sueziense; assembly: GCA_963680895.1. Classification (NCBI taxonomy): domain Eukaryota; kingdom Metazoa; phylum Mollusca; class Bivalvia; order Cardiida; family Cardiidae; genus Fragum; species Fragum sueziense. Next base: position 32,539,737 of record OY804593.1, read on the forward strand.
ACTTGGCATGTTTAGAGTTAGTGCACGTTGGGTGCCATGATTGCTAAAGAAAAGTGAAAAAGAATCCCGGGTGCGATGGTCACAGGTGTTTCTTACCCGCTATGGAACAAAGGAAGACATATTTTTCAGTATTATCACCAGGGAAAAGACCTGGGTGCATCACTTTGACACGGAAACTAAGCGCATGTCATCGGTGTGGAAAACCCAGCATACCCCATCACCAAAAAAAAAGGCTCGGGTCCAAACAAAAGTGCACGAAAACAGATCAAGGCTTATTTACAGGGAATACGGGGGAATACGGTTTAATTCGGCTGACGACCTCACTAAAGAAGCCCAAGCAGTATTGTCGTCATTTTCGGAAGAATGGTATAAAGAAACGTTCACTAAGTGGATAAGCAGGCATCGATAATGCGTCAATCTTGCTGATGACTTCGTGGGAAAAGTGTGACGTTCGTCGATCTTAAATGACGCTTGACATTACTTATGACGTCGGCGTGCTCCGGGTATGACTTACATACTGTTTTATTTCTGTTAGTAAAATTTTGATTTGTAAGATACGGGTAAAATACACAGGGAATTGATAGAACAAAAGTTGAAATTTGTGTACATATGTTCTATTTGATTAAATTGCGATTAAAACTTGTCATATGAAAAAATTCTACGAACTTTCCGAACAACCCTCGTATGTAGCTCTGTTATGTGACTGAAGAAGTTTTTTTTTAAAGAAAGATTGAGAGATAAAAAGAAAGTATTCTTATGCCATTTTAAGTTTAGAATTTGCCACAGATTTCTATTGACATTTGTGTAAGTTTTTCTCATTAGCTCAATGGCATACATGCATATTAAGGATTACAACCCGTCGTAAGATTGCAATGTTTTTGTGCATATTTCGGCATCATCCGTGACAACGTTAATTAATGAGAGATACCCTTGTCAATATCCGGGTGTCATCAGTGGCAACGTAAATTGATGAGGGATACCCTCATCAATTTCAGTTGCTATGGATGACGCTTACAGATGCATGAAGTGTTTTTAGCTCACCTGAGCACGAAGTGCTCGAGGTGAGCTATTGTGATCGCTTTTTGTCCGTCGTCCGTCCGTTTGTCCGTCTGTCCGTCTGTCCGTCTGTCCGTCTGTCCGTCTGTCCGTCTGTCCGTCTGTCCGTCTGTCCACAATTTGGTGTTTACACTCTAGCATCCACAAATATTAGTCAATCTTGACCAAACTTTGTCAAAACAAGTATGGTCATAAGTTCTCGGATGAGTTCGATTATGGGCCAGATCGGACCAGAAAGTGTGGAGTTATCTGCCCCTGAATGACGAAAAATGCTGTTTTTAACTTTGTTTACACTCTAGCATCTACAATTATTGCCCAATCAAAACAAAACTTGGATATAATATTGGAGACTATAGGTTCTTGGATGAGTTCGATTTTCAGTCAGATCAGACGAAAAAGTCAAAAGTTATGTGCCCTTGAATTTGTCAAAATTGCAGTTTTCGACCGTTTTCGACCTTGTTTACACTCTAGAATCTACAATTATTGACCAATCAAGACAAATCTTGGACATAATGTTGTAGACCATAAGATCTCGGATGAGTTCAATTTTCAGTCTGATTAGACGAGAAAGTCGAGAGTTACGTGCCCTTGAATTTGACAAAATTGTCGTTTTTGACTGTTTTCGACCTTGTTTACACTCTAGAATCTACAATTATTGACCAATCAAGACAAATCTTGGACACAATGTTTGAGACTATAAGATCTTGGATGAGTTTGATTTTCAGTGTGATCTGACAAAAAAGACTAGAGTTACGTGCCCTTGAATTTGATAAAATTGTCATTTTCGGCTGTTTTCGACATTGTTTATACTCTAGAATCTACATTTATTAATCAATCGAGACAAAACTTGGACACAATGTTGGAGATCATAAGATCTCGGATGAGTTGAATTTTCAATCTGATAAGACAAGAAAGTCAAGACTTATGTGCCCTTGAATTTGACAAAATTGTCGTTTTTGACTGTTTTCGACCTTGTTTACACTCTAGAATTTTCAATTATTGACCAATCAAGACAAATCTTGGACATAATGTTTGAGACCATAAGATCTTGGATGAGTTTGATTTTCAGTGTGATCTGACCAGAAAGAAGAGAGTTACATGCCCTTGAATTTGACAAAATTGTCGTTTTTGACTGTTTTCGACCTTTTTTACACTCTAGAATCTACAATTATTGACCAATCAAGACAAATCTTGGACACAATGTTTGAGACCATAAGATTTCGGATGAGTTCGATTTTCAGTGTGATCTGACAAAAAAGACAAGAGTTACGTGCCCTTGAATTTGATAAAATTGTCATTTTCGGCTGTTTTCGACATTGTTTACACTCTAGAATCTACATTTATCAATCAATCAAGACAAAACTTGGACACAATGATAGAGATCATAAGATCTCAGATGACTAGAATTTTCAATCTGATAAGACAAGAAAGTCGAGACTTATGTGCCCTTGAATTTGACAAAATTGTCGTTTTTGACTGTTTTCGACCTTGTTTACACTCTAGAATTTTCAATTATTGTCCAATCAAGACAAATCTTGGACACAATGTTTGAGAGGATAAGATTTCGGATGAGTTTGTTTTTAGTGTGATCTGACCAGAAAGACGAGAGTTATGTGCCCTTGAATTTGATAAAATTGTCATTTTCGGCTGTTTTCGACCTTGTTTACACTCTAGAATCTACAATTATCAATCAATCAAGACAAAACTTGGACACAATGTTTGGGACCATAATATGTCGGATGAGTTTGATTTTTAGTCTGATCCGATCAGAAAGTTGAGAGTTATGTGCCCTTGAATTTAACAAAATAGCCGTTTCTGGCTGTTTTTCGATCTTGTTTACACTCTAGAATCTTCAATTATTGACCAATCAAGACAAATCTTGGACACTATGTTGGAGACCATAATATCTTGGATGAGGTAGATTTTCAGTCTGATGTGATCAGAAAGTCGAGAATTGTGTGCCCTTGAATTTGAAAAAAAATCTGTCTTTTGCTGTTTTCGACCTTGTTTATACTCTAGAATCTGTGATTATTTATCAATCAAGAAAAACCTGGACACAATGTTTGGCACCATAAGATCTCAGATGAGTTTGATTTTCACAAAGTTATTGACTATAAGTTAGTTTTCAGTCTTATAGTCATAAATGTTTATTGAATTGAACAAAAGTGTTGCTCATATCATTTTGGTTCAGGTGAGCGATATAGGACCATCATGGTCCTCTTGTATAGTTTATTATGGATTGTAATACTTGAATTAATAATTTCAGATGCTGAGTAGCCTATCACAGAGCCTTTGGGCATGTTTTATGCGTCATGAGATTATATCAAAGGATGAGATTTTTGTTACATTTATACCAAGACTTATGGAAACTGCCACAGAAACTTTGTTGAAGGTAATGGACATCATTTTATCTAATCTGTGCAAAAAGTGTGAGATATTGAATTTGTGGTCACTCACCTTCTGTTGTCGGTCTGGCCCTTCGACTCATTGCTTAGTCAGTCCACAATTTCTTTAGATATCTCCTCCTGAAAAACCGTTGAGCCAATTTGGAGCAAAACTTGGCAGGAATGTTAATTTGGTGACCTTTTCCAAAAACTTTGTTCATGAATTTTTTATTTGTTAAAAAATGGGAGATTGTGGAGAGCAAAGCTGTTTTCAGGGTTGGCTATACAAGCCAGAATAATCACTGAGCTGTGACTAGATTGGACTTGACTTTCTTTAGTAATCAAGGCTGTCTCTAAAGGTCATATATGGAGGTCAAGGTCATGTTATGTAATGCTTTCAGGTTGGTTTTCCAAGCCAGAACAACTCTCCCAGCTGTGACTATGCTAGACTGGACTTTGACAATGATGAAGAATTCAATCTCTTCTTTGTCAGTAAGTATGATCACACATGACATATTTGATATGCTATGTATTAACCCATTCCCACACATTGACCCTTTTTGACTCCCTAAAAGATAGTGGCTTTGGGAAATCATTGTGGAAAATGAAGAAATTGCTTGCCACAAGCAATTTCTTCATTTTCGACAATGATTTTAAACCAAAAATGGAAATACTTTTAAAATTTCATCAACTTGAAATTGTCGTCTGCAACACCTTTCAAATTGGAACAGTTCAAAATTTTGCTGTGTAGTAATGGGTTGATAAAGGGTTCTCCGCAGAATAATTTTAAGCTTTATTGGCAATTTATATAAGTATTTGTAAACCTTGTAACATAATGTGTTTGTGGTTTGTGCAAAGAACTGTGAGTAAAGGCATAATGGAAAAAGAAGAAATTGCTCATTATGAATTGATTTTCAGTTTTTGACATGAAATTGAAATGTCTCTATTTGGTGACCATTTTGTTCCAACAGTCAGCGGCGGATCCAGGATTTCTGTGAAGGGGGTCCATTCTTTACATAAATGGGGGTTTGTTTTACTAGTATCACATAATTTTGACTAAATTTCTACATGAATATGAAATGATCAGGCTCCAGAGGGGGGTTCGTTTGAACCCCCAAACCCCCTCTGGATCCGCCACTGCCCTACAGCTTTTTGGACTTTGGAGAATGTTGTGTGACTTAATGCTTTTCCCAAACAACAAGTTTCACACATGTCCAAGATGAAAGGAGTTGTACATGACAAATGTTATACATACACCTCTTGTTTTATTACAGAGTATAGAGCAGGAACATCAGAAAGTTTGAGAATAGGCACATTACCGAATCTACTGTTAGCCTTATGCATCAAGATTGTTACACAAAGTTTTTGACAAACCACTAGATTATGGCTTGTGTTTTGTGTAAAATTACCATCAATGATGGTCCATCATATCACTAGTTATGAGACGTCAAAAAGTATCACTATGTGGGAGTGGACTAACAAGATCATATTCATTACAGAGTATAGAGCAGAGACATCAGAAAGTTTAAGACTAGCAACCTTATTAAATCCACAACTAGCCTTTAGTTATGCATCAAGGTGGCTGCAAGAAATTTTGGATAAACCACTGGATAGCGGAGAAGGTTAGTAAACATCACTTGCATTATCTCCCTTTAGGGATCAAGACAAAATTGATGCTTTTCAACAAAAACCTCATATCTGCAGCTTGTTTTAAGCTGCAGTTACGATATTTTTGTTGAAAAGCAACAAAATTCTGATTGGGAATTATTTCATGCCACACATTAAAAGATTGGACATCAGAAAGTTTAAGACTAGTCACAATTAGCCTTTAGCTATGCTTCAAGATGGCTGCAAGAAATACTGGACAAACCATTAGATAGCGGAGAAGGTTAGTATAACGACAAATAATTTTACTGTTCCAAATGCAAGGGTGGTGCAGATGAGCAATAATTTCTACAAAAAGCTTTTTATATGCAATAAGTGGTAAGACATTGTCTGATTTCATAAGCACAATGACAATGAAATAAATGTTTCAGGATTTTTAAATAGGTCCCATACAGTGTTTGAGATCAACATGGATTCAAATCAGACTGTGTGTACACACAGTCACAGTCAATATTGCAGTCAAGGTCCGTATTCACGGGAGATAATCATGTGGTACAATTTTTTTCAGAAAATCTTCAATAATTTTGTTAATATGCGACCGATTTGAATTCAGTTTGAAGCAGAGAATGTGGACAGATGTCACGCATTAGATGGACGTAGTTGATTTTTAAAAAATCAACTGATAAGATAGTAATTGAAGATAAACCAAAATTTTGGTTTATCTTCAATAACTTTTTTATCAGTTGATTTTTCAAAAATCCAACACGTCCAGCTTATTCCTACCATTTTCCCACCTTCTCTGCTTCAAACAGAATTCAAATTGGTCTAGTATTAAAAAAGATATTGAAGATTATCGGAAATTCTGAGTCACATGATTATATACCGTGGTATTGCTTTGCTCTCTTACAGTTTCTTCATGACATGAAGTATACATTGGAGAGCATCATAGATTATTATCAGAAAGCTCTTAGTTAAAGGCTCATTTTGAAACTTGGTATTCTCAAATGCTAAATGGGCCCATTTTCCAGATCCTGGCTCAATTTTGTAAGTTTTATCACTATTTTTCCAGAGACCAAGTCTAGTAACTGTAACCTGAATTCCCTGTCATTCTGTGAATGGGATGCGCTGACGGTGTTTCTAGAGAGCGTTATGTGTAGAATAAACTTTGCAGATCAGTCACAAGTCAATGTAACATTTTTGGTCCTCTCTGGGAAGAAAACATTGTGGAAAATGAAGAAATTGCTTGTCACAAGCAATTTCTTCATTTTCCATGCTGTTTTCCAAAGCTTTTTCTTGTTGGGCTTCAAAAAAGCGCCAATGTATGGGAATGGATTTAATGAAAAGTTATGAATAACTTATGTATTGCATTATTTATATGACTATTTTCAGAGACCAAGTCTAGTAATTGTAACCTGAATTCCCCGTCATTCCGTGAATGGGATGCCCTAACCGTGTTCCTGGAATCTGTTATGTGTAGAATAAACTTGGCGGATCAGTCACAGTCCGAGAAGGATCATGGAATAAAACTGCTAAAAGCTGTACTTAACTATAACACACAGGTATAGAATAGAAACAAATCTTTAAGTTTTCTCTTTACGCCTTCCCAAGAAGCATATATTTTGACTACTTTAATAAGAAACCTGCTGCAGATAACAGAATAGAAATCAATGAATATAGAATTTGTGTGCAATTTAGGTTAGAAAATATTGAGACAAAAGGAGAAAATGCTGGTAATCAGCATTTTCTTCTTTTGTCTCAAATTGAATGTTTTCCAATATCTTTTTGGATTAGAGACTGTCTCTCAAAACCATATTTTATGTGAGACACAGTGAAGAATGTAATGTGTAGAATAAACTTGGCGGATCAGTCGCAGACAGAGAAGGATCATGGAATAAAACTGCTGAAATCTGTACTTAACTATAACACACAGGTATAGAATAAAAAGAACCCTTTAAGTTTTCTCTTTATGCCTTCCCAAGAAGCATAGATTTTGACTACTTTAATAAGAAACCTGCTGCAGATGACAGAATAGATATTGATGAAGATAGAGTTTGTGTGCAATTTAGCTTAGAAAATATTGAGACAAAAGGAGAAAATGCTGGTAATCAGCTTTTTCTTCTTTTGTCTCAATGTTTTCAAATTATCTTTTTGGATTAGAGACATCAAAAACAGACTTTGTTGACTAACAGTGAAGAATGCAATGTGTAGAATAAACTTGTCATGGAATAAAACTGCTGAAAGCTGTACTTAACTACAACACACAGGTATAAGTGTACTTATGCAAATTTTCTTTTGGTCTATTACAATTTAATGAATTTTACACTAGTACAAATTCTGCATAATCATATTTTCAAGTAAATGAATTTTTTACATTTTTAAGGCTATTGTCAATGTCCAATTCTTCTGTGTGGAGTTGCAGATATATGTTTTGATGAAGTTGTGTTATAGTTTAATTAACAAATTCTCCATTTGTATTTCCTTTCAGGACCCTCTGATTCTGTCCAGTTTGTTGTCTTGTATATCAGCTTTGTTTATATACCTCAAGTTTACACCAGAAACATTACCTACTGTGCTACAAAAGGTAGGAGAAATAGGAGCCGGTATATGGGATATGAGACCTTGTGTGATGTTTGAGACCAACTTGGATCAAGATCAGCCTGCATGCATAGGCAGTCTGATCTATCTTGTTCGATAAAAAGTATTTTATTACCCCTAGGACTTCAAAGTTAAAAGAGTTAGTCAGGCTGTACTAAATCAGGCTGTACTGAATCAGATCATCAGCAGATCTTATTTATGTGAGTCTCCAATGCCACTATGTTTCCCTTTCCCTATCTTAATTCATATCATATTTTGAGTCAGGAGACTTTGGGAAAAGTGTTAAATTAAAGATTTAGATAAGCTGTAACTTTTGCAAGATAATACAAGCATGATCATTTCTTACATTTAGAAAATTGAATGGCAGACATGAGCATGAAATATTTGAAATGCTCCATTCGTTTCTACTAAAGTTTTTTGCACTTCTTTACTTCAGATATTTTCAGCCGTTGTGTTCAATCTCCCTGGTCAGACCAAGTCAACTCGCAGTAAAGCTGTTAAGAACGTCAGACAACATGCTTGCTCCGGTCTAGTCAAGATCTGCAAACAGTATAAAGAACTAGTATTTGTAAGTGTTATAGGGCCCGAATTTACAAACCTTTATAAGTTGATTGTGCTGTGGCCAAGACACAGTTTGTAGCTCATCAGATTCTTACTTGTGAGGTCCCAGGTTCCATCCTTGGGCGTTGTAAATATCTTTTCAAACAAAATTGTCTCCCAAAATGGTTTGATATCGTTAACTTATGTGGGCAGTCAGCTGGAGGCTCCATTAGGATGTTGTGGTAGTCCTGGCATGAGAAACAACAGGAATTCATAGTTAGGTGCTCCAGCTACCGCAATATGACCATAGCAGTTAAAAACAGCATTGAAACCTTATATATCAAACTAGTCAAGGTCTGTAAACATTATAAAGAACTACTAGTATTTGTAAGTTTTTGCAATTTATTGTTTATCTGAATATATTTGATATGAATAATCATACAAGATCTTTCTTTGTGACTGTTTTTGCAATCTCACTTATCTGTTTCCCAAAATGTTTTACAAGATGTACCTAACTTACCAGTATATTTGTGTCTTGTAAGGGCTCTATTTCCCAAACAACAAATTCTTGAAGTTATGATATACAGCTATTACTAAATTTGTTGGCCTTTTTTGGCCCTTTTCAAGACTAAATTTACATTGATTATACTTTTAAATGGTCACTGTAAGCAATTATTATCTGTAATAGCGTCCCGCTACAATGACGTCATATAACGTCCCAGCCAAAAACAACACAACACCGTTCCCATGTTCTATTTTAACTTCAAAGTTTTCAAGAAGGGTTGCTGTCTTTGAAGTAACATCTGTCTGGTTGACTTGTTACAAGTGTTTTGATCCATATTCTTTCTCTCAACTGCCTCTAGACTCTTTCCGCGTCCATGTTCACCACATACATGTTTATTCCTCAGCCTGTATTTGACCAGCTATATAACCACATACAAGAGATTGGTAAAGATCCAGATCAGCTATCACAGATGGAAAAATGTATACTGGTAGAAGCGACCATTCTTATCAGGTACTTTTATCTTTTTAAAGTTTTTTCTTTAGACAGATTTTAGGACTATAATATCTTACAGTTAGCAATATAAACGTCACTGAAAACAGAGAGGTGGTATTTTATATCATTTGAAACATTGTGATAGAAGGTGCCATCAATTTACGGTCTTTTCATTTCTCGCATCAAGTACATGCTTGATGCCCAACTTTTTAAATTAATTACAAACATATCGTATGTATATGTAAATGTCTTTTCTACCAAAGTTGAGCACAGATCTTTGAATATCTGATATATTTTACCCTTTCCCCAAGCAAATGGGACTGATTGACCTTTCATGGTAGAACTTGATAAATTTGAAGAAAAGACATAAGTTTTATGGGCATTTATAAAAGTTTTAAACGAACCCATCTAGCTATTCTTTTACATTATTGTAAGATGATGGATTAGTTTCCCTATGTTTCAGTAATGAATTTAAGAATTTTGAGAAACAGACAGAGTTTCTGGCAGATGTGATGAAACCAGTGAAGAACTTGTGGCTGTCGGAGGAATTTAACAAGTAAGACTAGATTTAGATCACTTTCAACATCCTTTCCTAAACAAGTCCTAGTTTTAACGTCTCTAATAGAAAAGCTTTGGAAAACATTGAGGCAAAATAAGAAAAAGCTGATGATCAGCATTTTCTTCATTTGCCTAAATGTTTTCTATGCTACATTATTCACCTATTTTGTTGTTAGAATTAGGGTTCTTTTTTATTGTCTAGAAAATGTTCATAAAAAGGGAGAAAATACTTTAGTATTTTCTTCATTTGCTCCAATATTTTTCAAAGGTCTTACTTGGTATCACTTGGTAAATTTTCTCAATTTTGTTATTTTCTATTTTTCAAGTCTCCAGATGTCATGATTCATATTGTCGTGCTGGCTTGGCCAGTGTGGACTCTAACATTTTACAACAATAATTTGTCTCTCAAAAATGTGTGTGAATCCTTTATGTTAGAGATAAGCTAGAGGTGCGGATTGGATATTGTGGTAGTACTTCTTCTGGTGAGAGAAATTCCAGGAATTCAAGGTAAGGTGCTTCCGCAATATGACCATAGCTGTTGAAAGCGGTGTTAAACCCCAATCAATTAATCAATTTGTCATGATGTATATGTTGAATTCATCAATGAATAAAAAATGTTGATAAAGGATTTGTGTTTGCCATTACAGTGCCTCGTCTTCAGCAGACAAGTTTATGTCTTATATAGGGTTGGATCAAGCTCCTGTGGAACCAAGTTCTGCAGATACTTGTGGTATAAATAGATCTCATGTAAGTTAAATATGTTATTATATTTATTTATTTGTTTTTCTTTTACTAAACTGATGAATGACATATATAGGGTTGGATCAAGCTCCTGTGGAACCAAGTTCTGCAGATACCTGTGGTATAAATAGATCTCATGTAAGTTTAATATGTTTTATAGGGTTAATTCACGTTTTTGAGGTCGTTAACACGCAGAGGCCCAAGAAATATGTCAACCCCCGAGTGCGAAGCACGAGGGTTGTTTTCGTATTTTTGCTGGCCTCTGCGAATGTTAACAACAAAAATACGTGAATTGACGCTATTATTGCATAAAACACATAAAATTTCAATGATTACTTACCCTAAACTCCTTGATATGTGCAAAAAATGAACCGAGGTGAGATAAAAAATGTCCGCCATTGTTGTTTTGTTCTAAGAAATCTTCCAAGATTTTTTTGTTATGTGTGAAGTCGGTAAGACGATGTTACGTCATAATTTGGTGCCAAAGAAGAATGTCGCTTATTTAAGGTAAGACGTTGAGAATTCTGCGGGAAAAGAGACAATTATTTATTTTGAAGGGTCAAATCGAGGATATTTGAGTTCAAAGCCAGTCCGATTACGCAAGAAAATCTCCCGATTAACGACCGGTTTTTCATGATATCGGCCCGGTTTCTTCTTGTTATTCAATGCTGATAATTGCCCGGAAAACAAACACACATTTTATGCAATAATATATATTATCATCACAAACAGTGAAATATGATGTGAACCATTGTTTCAGAAAACCTGATCTTAACTAGATATAGAAAAGTTACTGTGAGAATACTAGCTTTAACAAGAGCCGTCAGAGACGGACAATGCTCCCCGAATAAGGCATTGTCACAATAAATATATGCCATGCAGAGCTAATATAAAGCTAACAAACGTTAAGCCCCCTTTTTCCATGACATATTTTGTATACGCAAATTATAAATAGTTTATTGTCAAGGGCATCTGATTTGCTACTCAAATATGAAATTTCATCAAATTCTGACCATTAGACTAGGAGAAATTAAAGAAAAACTGTTTTTAACCTTAAGTCCCCTTTTCCCATGACGAGGCCTCAAATCCAAAAACCGGGAAAAGTACATCGGCATTTTGTCATAGGGAGTTCACATGGTAAGTTTCATTTGATTTGGCCCAAGGGTTATGGAGAAATCGCTTCGGACGGACGGACGGAATGATGGACGGACGGACAGACAAATCGGCGACTATATGTTCTCCCTTCGGGGAGCATAAAAATTCAAGTAAAAATATTAATTGCATAATAGTATTGTTGTAATACAACAAATTCATTTTAACATAATATATAAGATGTGTACGCACATGTTAAAACACATTATGAAGATGATTGATCAACATATATAAATCACATGGAATTTGTAAGTATTGGTCTAGAATGTTGGGTAGTTTTCATTAAATTAACGATATTTGATAGTATAGAGCAGTTTATCCAATTATTTTTCTCATATTTGCTTTAACTGATTATTTACCTATTTTACAGATAACTTACTGTATACACTTAATTCTGGCTGTGATGAAGAGAAGCAAGTGGCCAGATGATCAGGAGGTATGTTCATACAGGCAGTTTAAATTGACTCAACCCATCACCAGACGGCAATATTTTAGAATGATCCAGATTCAAAGATCATGCAGACAACAATTGCAAGTTGATGACATTGTGCATGTTTTGGTCTTTTTTGGGTAGAAAACGTTGTGGGAAATGAAGAAATTGCTTGTCACAAGCAATTCCTTCATTTTCCACAATGTTTTCCATGGCCATTATCTTGTGGGGAGTCAAAAAGAGTGATTGTGTGGTAATGGGTTAAGGACAATTTTCCTAATAATCTAAGGAACTTGTTAGCATGCTGGTACTTTATGTCTGTGGAAATAATGTTACAGCCCTAGTGTCGGCTTTGAGTTGACATCGGCATCGCATTGGCGCCTTTTCTTCTAAATACTATAACTTGATCTATATCTCAAACACTATTAAAGACACAGTTGTGATATTTCACTCATGGATACTTCACAACAAGTCTTTTCATTTTTAGCTCGACTTTTCGAAGAAAATGAGAGCTTATACTGTCACCCGGGTGTTGGAGTCGGCGTTGCAACAAAGGTTTAAGTTTTTTAAAACATCAATAACTTCCATACTATCAAAGGGATTCAACCCAAACTTGGAATACTTATTCACCATCACACACTCTACCTTACTACAAGGGCCCATGACCCTGGCTCCACTATTTTTGGAGTTATGCCCCCTTTATACTAAGCACTTAGAAAGTGGAGTGCGCTGTCTTCGGACAGCTCTTGTGGACCATGACCCTTGATCTTATGCACTATCAGAGATAGAACCTTGATTTCAAAACAGCTGCAGAGGACAAAGTAGTTGTAGGTAAAGCAAGGATTTCTGTATATTAAAGCATGCAAAATGTTGATACAAAATTAATGTTTTTCCAAATCTTTTCCATCAGGGATGTCAAAACCAGATCTTACTTTGGAGAGGGTTAAATCTAGTAAATGGATGAATTTGGTGTTTTTCAGAAAGCAAAAGAAGGTGGATTTGTATTGTGCAGTAAGGATAATGGAGAATATGTATATAGAAACCCATCTACAAGTCATGTGACAGTCTTGTTGGAAAATGTTCTCAGAGTCATAAAGTAAGTTTAACTCTTTCACAAAAGACAAAAGTCTATCCATATTTTGACAAGGGGCCTTTGGAAGGATGAGTATAATCACATTTACATGTAGCTATAATGGGGTCCGATTTTATCAATTAAACCATGGCGTAATATCGGACAAATAATAGTATTTCGTTGGTGTTATTCCAAAACCTCGCAACTATAGCTTGATTGAAGCTGTAGTTCCGAGAATCTATTACAACACAGACAGAGCCTTTGGAAGGATGAGTATAATGTCATTTACATGTAGCTCTAATGGGGTCCGATTTTATCAATTAAACCATGGCGTAATATCGGACAAATAATAGTATTTCATTGGTGTTATTCCAAAACCTCACAACTAAAGCTTGATTGAAGCTGTAGTTAAGAGATTTTATGACAACATAGACAGTTTATTAATACATAATGGTAAACCCTGTCTATTTTTAGCAAAAAATTTATTGCTATTTTGTATGCTTATAGGGCCATGAACATGATGTGGTGTGAGGAGCTTTTAGCTAGAAGACATCCAGAGTTTATCAAGTCTTATGATTTACCAGATTCGGAAAAACAAGTGCTACTAGGTGATAATGTATACTTTTCAACGCAAAACACGTTTTCATTAACCATTCCTTTCCTATTACCTCGATCGGCACCATATTTGGGGACACGAATAAGCAAATGTATACACTTCACTCCCCAGCAATTTTGTTGTGTTTTCTGTAAAATATCCGGACATCTGAACTACCCATTACTAAATGCTTGTGTGTCTCGTGCATTCAGACTACGTGTTAAATCACTGAGATATTTTATGTACAAATTGCCACTTTGATTTACTTATTGAAAACATACGAGAACTTCGAAAAAAATATGTGTACAAAATGCTGAGGTTTAGTTTGGGAAAAAGATACCAAGTTTTGGGGCTCTTATTTGTCGTTTTTTTGCAAATGAAGGTAGCTAGACACTTTAATGTAGCCGAATTGACGGTTCTACGATTATTGAGACGTGTAAACGACACGGAAACATTTGCAGACCGCCCACGTCCTGGTCAGCCCCTTGTAACAACTGTACGTCAATACATTTGTATATGCAACGTCACTAACGCAATAGGTTTGTGACGGCTCAGTCTACAGCAAATTCTATGGTTGGCAATTGCGGACGACCTATACATCATGACACGGTGATAAATCGCCTGTGAAAACATGGGGTTCGCTGTCATCGTCCTGCTCGATGCCAGGCTCTTTACTCAGTGCGCATTTTGCTTAATCCGACATCTATTCAGGCATTATTCACAGCTTTAAAGGTCATTTTCTGTCCTGTTATGTTAACAATTGTAACATTTACAATTATACATGGCAATTCATCGGTTTTGTAGACTGTAGTAGATACCATCTGTAAAAGTACTTTTTTGCATTTTTAAATTGTTTCAGTTTACAATAATAGTGGGCACAATACAGCTTTACTGATAAGAGGGGGTAATGACCTTTTAAAATGCAATATTTCGTCAAATGTTCATCAAACATTTTGTTGTGGGTACTCATTATATCATGGAGACGAATCAAATGAGTATCCACAATATAGGGTTTGGATTTGATATATCAAACTTCGATAAAACGAAAACATTTTGTGAATGCAACTGCTCCAAACTATATCAATGTATTTGGATGAAATTTTCGCAGAATGTCCTAGTCACCTGACTTTGTCCATATTGTCAGGTTTTTGCCATATTACGCAATGCCACCAAAAAATGGGACTTTCAACAAAAATGAAAAAAAATGGTTTTGTGACTATGGCATTCTTGAAAACGTTCATATTCACAGGCGTATAGCTAATGAATAACCTTTCTTCTGATTCTTTGTTAGTGAATTTCAAAAAGCAAGTTATGATTTTGGAAAAAAGTGTGTTTTTTTTTTCTCCCAAATAAGACATAGTTTTGACAACCTGAAGAAAAATTTGGGCATTTCTCCTATAGAGTTTTTGCTGCTTTGAGAAATTTCAGAACAGCTGACTAGGTGCACCAGATGTTTGCATATAAATAAACTAAACTTAATTCTAAACTGTCTTGTTTCAGGTATTCCTCAGCCGTGTGTTGACAATACAAGTACCTCTACGAGTAAACGACCACCTGAACGGATGCAAAACTTCTTAACCACAACACATTCTGTCAGGTACGCATATACATGGCAGGGAATTATGTTGCACAATACTTTTAAAAAAATCTTCAATAATTGTGTTGATAAATGACATATTTGAATTCCGTGTTATAGTAGAGAAGGTGAAAAGTGTCAGGAATATGCTGAACTTGATAAACAGCGCCTGATAAAAAAGTTATTGCAAATACAGTGACCATGTTTGACGAATCTAAATTCAAAGATGGCACAGACGACAAATTGAATTGAATAAAATTTTACATTTTATGGTCTTTCTGGGTAGAAAACTGTGTTTAAAACAAAGCTTTTAGCAAAACTTTTCCATTTATTTCAGTTATCACATCCTAGGCAATGCTGGCCAATGTCTAGGTAATGAGTTCTATGCCATCCCTTCTCTAGCTACTTCACTGGTACATACAGCTTTATCACATCTAGATGTTCTACCAGACTACAGGCTTAGACCGGTCATTCGTATCCTTTTAGCAGGAACAATTGACACAAACGCCGGCTGTCAATCAAAACCATAGATAAGCCAATGGACAATCAGAAAATGTCACAACCCCATTGTTTGTCTTAACCTATTACTGCACGGTGCTGCCTTTTGACTCCCTCACAAGAAATGGCTTTGGAAAACATTGTGATAAATGAAGATATTGCTTGTTACTAGCAATTTCTTCATTTTCCACTATGTTTTCTAATCCAAAATGGTAAAATTTTTAAATTTCATCAACTTGAAATTGTTGTCTGCAACATCTTTCAAAATGGAATAGTCCAAAATTTTGCTGTCTGGTAATGGGTTAAATACTTTGTTGCATGTGATATTGTGTCAATCTATTGATTGACTATCAAAACAATGGACATGCCAATGGGCGATGTGATCTATCGAGTGGCATTTGGTCAATTGGGGCTGATTGCTAACAATAGATTTTAGTTAAAACTGAGTTAACACAATCGTAGGGGTGGGGGAGATTTTATGCATGGTATTGCACTGGTCTTGTAAGTTAGAAGATACTGGTTTTTATACCACCCACAACAAAGTTATGGGGGGGTATACTGGATTCAGGTTGTTTGTCCGTCTCTCCGTCCATGGACATAATTTTGTGTCCTCTTCTCTTCCCACAGTTTTTGACCGATTTTGCTGAAATTTTAGCAGGTTGTTTCCTATCATATGAAGTTGTGCACCTGCAATTTTCATCTTGATCCAGGCAGTAGTTCTAGAGTTATGCCACTTTGAACTTTAGCACTTTTTCAGTGACAACGCGCTAGTGGGGGGTATTTGTCCGCTTTGCGACAGCTCTAGTTTTCATCTGTTGCATCATGCTTCAAACCGAAGTCTTGTCTTCATATGACCTTTGCAGTTGAGTGGCTCATAAAACCTTAATCACAAAAGGATAAATGTTTTGTGGTAAATGTATTCCTTAACCATGTTCAGGTGTGTTTATGAAATCATTCATACACCACTGCCCTAGTCAATACTACACTACAGCGTTGTTACCAGTGTTGGAAAATATCTGTCCTTTTATGTATCAGGTGAGAATTTTTTTTAACCCACTAACAAACATCACTAGGTTTTGATGCCTTTAGTAAGAAAGGCCTGAGAATATATTGGACAAAAGAAGAAAATGCTGAAAATCAGCATTTTCTCTTTTTGCCCAATATTTTCTTACCATATTTAGTGCCACAAAAATGCCTTACTGATAATTTCTTGTAAGTTTTTCATGTGAGCTTAACTTGAAGACAATGGCAGCATGTGTATTATACCTTTCAATGATGAATTACAGTTTATGTAATAAATGTACGCAATTGAGAAATTGAAAAGTTATAGATTCTGTTCCTGGAATATTTACCTTTGAATTAGTGCCCATTCTCACAAACAAGCCATTTTGGATGTATATTCACACATCCACAAAGTGCTTATTTACATGGATAATTCAATTAACAGTGGGGTAAAAAAATGTTATTCATTTCATTTCATGAAATTATAAAAGTTTTTTTTCATCATGGTTGATTTGTTGATATGCTTTATTTCAGAGATTGACAACTAAATGGCAGATAATTAACCTACGATGTCAGACTAGGTAAATACTGTGTTCCTTCTAGCTAGACATTTATCATGATTCTATAGTAAAGGTCATAAGCCATTTCCCAAACAGGACCTGGTTTTCACATTCTCTGTATGAAGGTTTGGGAGAACATTGAGGCAAAAGAGGTAAAATGCTGATTATCAGCATTTCCTTCTTTTGTCTCAATATTTTCATTTCCATGCTACAATGTACACAATCTTATTTTTCGTTACCACCAGGTTTATTGTCTGAATTGGCTTTCAAATTGAAGCAATTGAAATCTTTACCATTTAGAAAAGGGTGAAAAAAAAATAATCTAGAAATATTGACACTAAATGTAAAAAAAAACTCCAAATAGAATTTATTTGCAAAGCTAAAACTTAGTTGTACTCTTGTAAATGCTTGAATTTCAAATGCAATGTTCATTATAGGACAGAAACTGGCGAAGAAGAGAACCCTGAATCTCAAGAGGTTTTGGAAGAATATGCAACAAGACAAGTCACCAGGGATTATATAGACTTGTTACGTAAGTTACTCTACGTTGAAAACACATCATTTGGTTAGTGGGAGTTTAAAACATCATAACTACAGCGTCAAAAACAGATAGGAACTCCCACTGATGATTTATATAGTCAAATCAGATTTTCGTTTTGATTTGCGTAATTCATCAATTGGCCTTTTCACCAAGGAGACGTTTCCTGTCAGATACAACAAATAACATAAGTTCCATGATGTTTATGATACAAGATCAGATCTACAGATAAGAGGGGGTGGTCATGGCTTTTCGAAATTGCAGTATTTCGTTTATTGTTCATCAAACTATGTCATGGGTACTCATCGATCCCTGGTCATGGCAACCATTCTTTCTGATATTTGTCTAATGCCAATGAATGGATGATCATAAACCTATGTAGAGAGCTGCTTTGGATCCAGGATTTCTGTGAAGAGGGTTCGAACATAGAAGTAAGGGGGCTCGTTTTCCTAGAATTACACAATATTGACTGAATTTCTGCCTGATAATGAATTGATCAGGTTAAAGAAAGGGGTTTGTTTGAACTTCCCTAACCCCTCTGGATCCGCCGTTGGAGAGAAGCAGGAGGTTTGTAAGGATTTTGTAGTATTAATGGTGAGAGAAATGGCAGGAATCCATGGTTAGGTGCTCCAGCCCTGCATTATGATCACAGTAGTTGAAATATGTGTTAAAACAGTCGATCAATCTAAGGGTTGCTGGTTTTGAACCCCATTATTCTAGTCATTTTGATGAGGTTTAAAGAGTCATTCTATTATATGTACTTAGCGTATCATATCACCTTAACCTTTTCCTGAACAAGACTTCGTTTTGGCTCCCCTACTAGATAAGGCTTGGGAAAACATTGAGACTAAAGAAGAAACTGCTGGTGACCAGCAGTTTCTCCTTTTGTCTCAATATTTTCTGTGCCATGTTATACACAAATTCTATCTTTAATACCATTCATTCTGTTGTCTGCAGCAGCTTTCAAATTGGAGTACCCTAAAATTTTGCAGTTTTGGAATGGGTTAATTGATTTTTACAGGGAGTATATGTTTTACCAAGAGAAGTGATATAAATGAAGATGAAATGCAAGATGACAATGAGGAGAAAATAGCTCAACAATCTCAAACCAACGATATTGGGGAGCTAGGGGTCTGCTGTATGCATTCACAGGTAGTTTGTCCATTTCTCTCAATGTTTTCTTTGCTATAATTTATAAATGAAGATGAAATGCAAGATGACAACGAGGAGAAAATAGCTCAACAATCACAAACCAACGATATAGGGGAGCTAGGAGTCTGTTGTATGCATTCACAGGTAGTTTGTCCATTTCTCTCAATGTTTTCTTTGCTATGATTTATAAATGCAAGATGATAACGAGGACAACATAGCTCAACAATCTCAAACCAACGATATAGGGGAACTAGGGGTCTGCTGTATGCATTCACAGGTAGTTTCTTCATTTCTCTCAAAGTTTTCTTTGCTATGATTTATATAAAAGAATGAAAAGCAAGATGAATTTGAGGAAAAGATAAACCAACAATATCAAGCCTGTGATACTAGTACTAGTATAAGGGAATTAGGGGTGCTCTATTCAATAACATTTAAGCCCTTAAAAATTCCCAATACACTCACTTTGATAATTGACCCTTCAGTTTTAGCGGTTTGGGAAGATTTCGCGTCTTATCCACAGAGCTCCTTACCCAGAGCTTTCCTCTATGTAGTATGTAGTATGTGCAATATGGTATTTGAGATTGAAAAAATATTTTTAACTTTCATCTTTCCAAAGATTATTCGTGACATATTTTGTAACTTACAGATTATATGTGAGTCTGTTGTTCTGTGTGTGTTTAATGGACTATCCTGGAATGACACCGCCACATGTTGTAGGAATATAGGACTCTGCTATCCTCTACTTAAACAGGTAAGTTGGGTTATAAAACATCGCTCTTGCATCAAAAGCCATATTTAAATAAATATCAAAGCCTAGAGCATAATCTCTTATTTTGTTAGGATTCCAGCCTTTTAACCTTTTTCCCAAACGTTAAAATTTTAGGGTGATCCTCATTAAAAACTGCCACAAATGACATAATGGATGTTATTAAAGATAGGATTTGTATAAAATATGGTATAGAAAATATAGAGACAAAAGGGAGAAACTGCTGGTTATCAGCAGTTTCTTCTTTTGTTTCAATGTTTTTCCAAGCATTTTCAATTAGGGACGTCAAAACCAGGTCTTGTTTGGGAAAGTGTTATCTAGGGTGCATAGTTTTAAAGTTGCTATGCTTGTCATTTTGGTCATCTAAAAAAATCAGTAAACTAGGACATTTAACCCAGGGGTCATTAAAGCTTCTACCTTGCCAGTGTATGAAATAAGACTTAAACTAAGATCCTGTCTCAATCATTTAAAGATTCATACTTACAATTACTTACTTATTTTTGGGGTAATTTTTCAGTAGAAATAACTGTAAATAATTAAAGTATGGCCTTTAATATTTCTCTGTGCAAAATTTCAGCTTTGTCTGACCTGTATTGGCTGAGATTATGACGGATATAAAACCCTATATCACATCATTAGCTCGACTTTTCGAAGAAAATGAGAGCTTATACTGTCACCCGGGCGTCGGCATTGGCGTCGGCGTTGCAACCAAGGTTAAAGTTTTTTCAAACATCAATAACTTCCATACTATCAAAGGGATTCAACCCAAACTTGGAATACTTATTCACCATCACACCCTCTACCTTACTATTAGGGCCCATGACCCTGGGACCACTCTATTTGGAGTTATGCCCCCTTTATACTAAGCAACTTAGAAAGTCGAGCGCGCTGTCTTCGGACAGCTCTTGTTTTGTAAATACCATCAACCAGCTGTAAATATTTTATATAGTTTTACACTGCTGCATGATTATGGATTTATGTCATTTACTGTATGAATCTTGCATTCTGTCATATAAAGTCTACAAAAAATGTGACAACATGCTAAAAGCCAACTTTCGTGAATCATTAGAGATTTAGGCCAGGGGATACTAATGTACCTTTTATGATTTCTTTTTGTGTCACAGCTTCTATCAGACAATAATCTATCTAGTGATGGAGCCACACATTTATACCAGGCTGTATTGTCATCTTTACAACTTCATGGGCAGCATGAAACAACACAATCCATGTTGTTAGCAATGGCTGTACAGACTTATGAACTCTTGGTAAGATACTTCAATATTTTTGTAGATTCATTTTAAAACATAGAGAATTCTCAAATTGGACAAAAACGGGCAACAGTGAACACATCATCGAAATGGGACAAAGAGGCATCAGCGAAGGAGAATGCCTCTAAAGACAAGCAACAACAATTCCCTCTTCTGCCAAAGATTGTTGCATTCAAGATCTTTGTCATTTGTAGTTTCACTCGAAGGGCTGATTTGGTATATGGTAACAAACTGGACTTGTTACTCTGGTGTTGCTGGTTAGACCCCCTTACTCCAGTTTTTCAGACAAGAATTTGACATAGGATCTTCATACGACCTTCGCTGTTGAGTGGAACATAAATATATAATATTCAATCTATTCAATTCAATGATAATTATCATACATAGCAATAGATAAGGGGTAGGGGTAAGGCATTCTAAATTTCTTATTATACCCCCGCAAACGAAGTTTGGAGGGGGTATACTGGAATCAACCTGTCGGTCCAGTGGTTGGATGGTTGGTTGGATGGTTGGTTGGTTGGTCTGTCTCCAAAACTTTGTCCGGACAACTCCTCCTACACTTGTTGACCGATTTAGTTCATACTTGGCACAAGTGTTCATTGTGACGTGTAGATGTGCAAGATGCAAATTTCACGAAAATCGCACTGATAATTTCTGAGTTATGGCCCCTGATTTGACCAAAAAATGCTTGTCCAGATTACTTCTCCTACAGTTACTGTCCGATTTGCTTCATACTTGGCACGGGTGTGCATTAGGACCTGTAGATGTGCAAGACGCAAATTTCACGAAAATCGCACTGATCATTTCTGAGTTATGGCCCCTGATTTGACCAAAAAATGCTTGTCCGGATAACTCCTCCTACAGTTACTGTCCGATTTGCTTCATTCTTGGCACAGGTGTGCATTAGGGTCTGTAGAACTGATGTGCAAGACGCAAATTTCACGAAAATCGCACTGATAATTTCTTAGTTATGGCCCCTGATTTGACCAAAAAATGCTTGTCCGGATAACTCCTCCTACACTTGTGGACCGTTTTAGTTCATACTTGGTGCAAGTGTTCATTGTGACCTGTAGATGTGCAAGACGCAAATTTCATGGAAATCGGACCGATACTTTTTTAGTTATGGCCCCTGATTTGACCCAAAAATGCTTGTCCGGCCAACTCCTCCTACAGTTACTGTCCGATTTGCTTCATACTTGGCACGGGTGTGCATAAGGACCTGTAGATGTGCAAGACGCAAATTTCATGAAATTCGCACTGATAATTTCTGAGTTATGGCCCCTGATTTGACCAAAAAATGCTTGTGTGGACCGATTTAGTTCATACTTGGCACAAGTGTTCATTGTGACCTGTAGATGTGCAAGACGCAAATTTCATGGAAATCGGACCGATACTTTTTGAGTTATGGCCCCTGATTTGACCCAAAAATGCTTGTCCGGCCAACTCCTCCTACAGTTACTGTCCGATTTAGTTCATACTTGGCATAAGTGTTCATTGTGACCTGTAGGTGTGCAAGACGCAAATTTCACGAAAATCGCACTGATACTTTTTGAGTTATGGCCCCTGATTTGACCCAGAAATGCTTGTCCGGCCAACTCCTCCTACAGTTACTGTCCGATTTGCTTCATACTTGGCACATGTCTGCATAAGGACCTGTAGATGTGCAAGACGCACATTTCACGAAAATCTGACCATTACTTTCTCAGTTATGGCCCTTGATTTTACCAAAAAATGCTTGTCCGGACAAGTCCTCCTTTACTTATTATCTGATTTGCTTCATACTTGGCACAGGTGTGCATTAACTTTTGTACATGTGCAAGGTGCACATTTTACGAAAATCAGACCGACACTTTTTGAGTTATGGTCCTGATTTGACAAAAATGCTTGTCCGGACAATTCCTCCTACAGTTAATGAGCGATTGGCTTCATACTTGGCACAGGTATGCATTAGGACCTGTATATATGCAAGATGCAAAATTCATGGAAATCAGACCGATACTTTCTGAGTTATGGCCCCTGATTGGACCAAATTTCAATAAAATCGGATTGACAATAATTTCTGAGTATGGCTCCTAAATCAACAAAAATGCTTGTCCGAACAAAGGTGGTGGCGGGGGTATTTTTATGCTCCCCGAAGGGAGAGCATATAGTCGCCGCTTTGTCTGTCCGTCCGTCCGTCCGTCATTCCGTCCGTCCGAAGTAATTTCTCCATAACCCTTGGGCCAAATCAATTGAAACTTACCATGTGAACTTCCTATGACATAATGCCGATGTACTTTTCCCGTTTTTTGGATTTGAGGCCTCGTCATGGGAAAAGGGGACTTAAGGTCAAATATAGTTTTTCTCTAATTTCTCCTAGTCTAATGGTCAGAATTTGATGAAATTTCATATTTGAGTAGTAAGTCAGATGCCCTTGACAATAAACTATGTGAAATTTGGTTATACAAATTATGTCATGCAAAAAGGGGGCTTAACATTTGCTAGCTTTATGTTAGCTCTGCATGGCATACATTTATTGTGACAATGCCTTATTCGGGGAGCATTGTCCGTCTCTGACGGCTCTTGTTATCACCTTCAGTGATAGATTTCTAGTTTAAAATGGAAACCCCTATGTTGTGGGTACTCATTTGAATCATCTTCTCAAGGTGATAATTCAAATGTGTTTTAGGCTTTGATGAACAATAAATGAAATACTGCAATTCGAAAAGCTATTACCCCCACTTATCTGTAGCTCTGATTATGCTAATCTTTTTCAGAGTCCCATGTTTCCAGATATAAAAAATATATTGTTGCAGATTCCTAGCTGTAATGAAAAGAATTTTAAGGTAATTTTCATTATACCCCCCACCTACGAAGTAGGTGAACCTAGGATCATGAAACTTTACACAGTTGATGCCCATGACCCAAGGAGGTGCCCTGTTGTTTTAGGGTCACCAAGGTCAAAGGTTAAGGTCACAGTTGGACTTTGTTTAAAATCCGTTTCCGTGCTCTAAGCCAAGAACCGGTTGATGTAGGATCATGAAACTTTGTAACACAGTTGTTGCCCATGACCCAAGGAGGTGCCCTAATGTTTTTGTGTCACCAAGGTCAAAGGTCAAGATCACAATCAGACTTTGTTTAAAATCTGTTTTTGTGCTCTAAGTGAAGAACCAGTTGACTTAGGACCATGAAACTTTACACAGTTGCTGTCCATGACCCAAGGAAGTGACCTTTTGTTTTTGGGTCATTAAGGTCAAAATTCAATGTCACAATTGGACTTTGTTTAAAATCTGTTTCCATGCTCCAGCTAAAGAACCTTTTGACCTTTTTCATAATAGCACTTTTTCATTGACAAGGCGCTAGTGGGGATGTATTTGTCCGCTTTGTGACAGTTCTAGTTTTACCATATTTTCCATTTCACCATGCAGATCAGAAGTAGAAATACATGTAGTTTTACTGCATTCATTAGATCTTGGCCCCAATTGGTGCAATGGTGTTCACCTTAGCATATCAGATAAGTGGTGATTCCGTGTACATTCCTGTCTGTCTATCTAATTTGTCCAAAGATTACCGAAACAAAAGTAATTCCTCAACATTAAAACCTTCAGAGGTCAAGTTATCATTTTGGACATTACCAGTGTCCCTCAGAATAAGTTGATGCAAAGAAAAAGATAAAGTGAAAAGAAAAGATTTATAACTGCATTTCTTTGACAATAAAGTTTTGTGATAAGGTTTTTATATTAGAATAATGTGCCCTTGTCAATTAAGTGTTTGTTTAGCCAAATTTGATAAGTTTATTAGAACAATAATAATGTAAGTGCAACTGTATATTAAGTTTTGGATAAACACTTTTCAGACTTTTGACGATATGGTCCAATGTGGCAATGGTCCTCAAAAGGTTGGAGATAAAAAGAAAAAAGATGTTTTCAAGAAATTGGTAGCAGATATAATAGGGGTATGTATAAATCATTTCATATCAAGGTGTTGTTGCAAAACGTTTTTTCCTTGCCTTTACTTCTGTTAGCTTTAGCCAATTACCAGACCGTAACTCTTTCCAAAATGTCACCCAATGGTTTGATATCGTGAACCTATGTGGAGCAGCTGGAGGCTCGGTAAGGGTGTTGTGGTACTACTGGTATGAGAAACGCCAGGAATCCATGGTTAGGTGCTCCAGCCGCCGCGATATGACCTTAGTAGTTGAAAACGGCGTAAAATCTTAATAAATCAAATCAAATTAGACTTATCCAAATTCAAAGATGTTGCAGAGAGCAATATCATGTGATGAAATTCAATTTTTTTCGGTTGTTTTGTAGATAAAAAGTTATTTTTTTCGAAATGGACAGGAGTTGGAGATAAAATTACTTTTTAGCGAGCCAGGACTTTATGTCCGGGGAGCTAATGTCACAACCCTAGTGTCGGCGTCGCGTCCCGTCTTCACTTGAAAAACTTTAACCTGGTCTATATCTCAGGCACTATTAGAGATAATGTACAGCCTTGATATTTCATACATAGATACATCTCGACAAGACCTTTCATTTGGGACCATGACCTTTGACCTAGTGACATTGACCTTGGAGTTTGACCTACTTTTGAAAAACTTTAACCTGGCCTATATCTCAGGCACTATAAGAGATACAGCCTTGATATTTCATACATGGATACATCTCGACAAGTCCTTTCATTTGGGACCATTGCCTTTGACCTTGTGACCTTGACCTTGGAGTTTGACCTACTTTTAAAAAATTTGCTGTTTTTGTGACAAGCTCCCATATAGGCGAGCTACGTTGTCTGCGGACAACTCTTGTTACCTTTCAAATGAAATCTTGTAATAAGAATAAAGAAGATAATTCTGGTTTGGAGCATTTTTTTCCTTTCACTGCATTTTGAACGTCCCTTGATTGCTAACCTCAAAATCAGGTCTCGTTTGGGAAATGGCTGACAAGATAAAATCACCAAAATATGAGCCAGGATCTCATGGGAAAAGGGCTCATATAGCATTTTATAGAACCATGTTTCCAGATCAGCATGTTGTCAAATCCAATTAAACCCTTTAGCTTTCCCAAAAGACAAAATTTTACACTTTATATACATGTAGTTGATACAAAAGTTTCTGCAGACGACAAAATGCATGTTCAAAGAGATTGATTTTTTGTATATCGTAGCATAGAAAATATTGAAGCAAAAGGAGAAAATGTTGGTTGTCAGCATTTTCTTCTTTTACTTTAATATTTTCCCAAACCTTTTCTGTTAGGGACATCAAAACCAGGTCTTGTTTGGGAAAGGGATGATAAAGATGTGTTCCACTTCCTAAAGAGTTACTTCACATAATGAAGAAGCTTTTGGAGAACAATATGGATCTTGATCAGCCTGTGCGTATGCACAGGATGATCTGGATCCATGTTGGTCTCAAATGCCATATGGGACCGTTTCCCAGATCCTAGTTAAATTATATCGGGTTGATTTGGTGCACTGGTAACCCGCTGAACTTGTAACAGGTCGCAGGTGTGATCCCTTGCCTCTCCTTTCTTTCGGATAAGACTTTCAACCGAGGTCCGGTCTCCATATGACCTTAGCAGTTGAGTGGGATGTAAAGCTCCATTAAATCCAAATCAAATTCAATTATTTTTTCAGAAAAACATCGGCCAGCAGTTTAAGAGGGACTTGCACTACCAGTGTTTACCAAATTTGTTCAAAAAGGCTCGACCATGGAGGCCGTCTTTAGATGAAATAGAAAACAAGGATATCGGGCTGGCAGCGCTATTTGTACCAGAAAATAATGGACATTGAAATAATGAAGGAAATATAGTCATCCCGACGTGTTCAGATAGGTTTAACCCTTTCCCAAACAAGAAAATAATGGATATTGAAATACTGTACAAAATACAGGCAACCCAATGTGTTCAGAAAGGTTTAACACATTACCAAACAGTGACGCCTTTCATTTTGAAAGAATCCCACAAGATAAGGATTTGGAAAACAACATGGAAAATGAAGAAATTGCTTGTGACAAGCAATTTCTTCTTTTACCACAATGTTTTCTACACAGGAGGACAAAAAAGAAAAGAAAATTTCAGTCACTTGAAATTGTCATCTGTAACATCCTTGAAGTTAGACTTGTTTAAAATTTTGCTGTCTGGTAATGGGTTAACCCTTTCCAAAAACACGTAAATCTTGACTGCTCCAATTTGAAGGCTGCTGCAGACAACAAAATGGATGTTGAAAAAATTATGATTTGTGTACAATATATCAAAGAAAACATTTGGGCAAAAGGAGAAAATGCTGATCATCAGTATTTCCTTTTTTTTGCCTCAATGTTTTCCCAAGCATTTTCTGATAGAGACATTCATTAAAAGCAGATCTTGTTTGGGAGAGGGTAAATCATGGCCACCAATAAAAAAATTTCCAACTTTTTCAAATGAATAGCAATTGCTACTAAATGTGTTCTTATGAAAGATGGCATGTCAAAAAGCGACTTATCTGATATGGGCATTATGGGATAGTATTACGTCGGACTACTTTTAATAAGTCAGCACAGCAAATGTTGGTGAACTTGGCCAAAGCGTGGGACGTTTTTTCGCGATCATTGTATTCCCTTGATGTTGTTATAAAATATCGTAACTACGGCTTTGATAAAGCTGTAGTTACAAGATTTTATAACAACACCAACGGTTTGTCAATATATATCGGAAAACCCGGTCTATTTTTAGTACAAATTCATTGTTATTAGAAAAACTATCCAATCAGATCTTTAAACTCACATTTAAACGCAAAATATCTGTACCTTGTTGTAGCGAAAAACGTCCATCGCTTTGGCCGAGTTCACCACCAAAGCTTATTAAATGTGAAACATTTTGTATTTTTTTTACTGTGTAATAGCAGTCTAAATGTAGTGAATGTATTAAATAAAATTGAGATTCAAGTAATTGTATATACCCTAATTATTCTCTATTTATAATTATAATATCAAGTTCCAACCCTACTCCAAAGGGGTGAAACCTATTCCATTCTTGACCAATGTCTTCTCCTTTGCCTCAATATTTTCTGTGCAATATTGAACATAAATCCTATCTGTATCAACATGTATTTGTCATCTACGGCAGCTTTCAAGTTGGACCACCTAAAATTTTCGCGGTCTGTATTCTTTAACCTTTTCCCAATCTATTCAGCTTGTCTCAACTCTATTTTAGGCGAATAGAAAAGAACTAAAACAATTTCTTAGGTTTATTACTGGATTTTATTATCAGAATTTCTATAAAATCAAATCTGTAGGTATTCTTAACAAAGTATAAAAACTTCAAACATTAAACAAACTCTTGCATAGAAAAGCTTCCATTTCGTGTGCAAAATACCTGAATTGGGGTTAAATCAACATCAAACAAAATAAACCACTTTCCTTCATGTATTGCAGAAAAATATTGACCAGATGTAGACCTTTATGCAAAAATACATTAGAATGCCCCCATTGCTGACAACAATTTCAAGTGAATGAAATTTTAATTTTTTTCATCATTTTTGTTAGAAAACTTGTGGGAAACGAAGAAATTGCTTGTCACAAAACAGTTTAATGATGTTTTCACAAGCTTTTATCTCCTGGGGTGTCAATGACTAAATAAAGATTGAAATGCATGCTATTACAGGTCACCAATTTCAGGTCAATTTTTCCCTGACAAGAAGCGGTATTACACAAATAATTCTAGGTAAAAGACAAGGATTCTTTGAGGCAAATGAAGGAAATGCTGATAATAAACATTTTCTCCCTTTGCCTTGATACTTTCTGTCTGCAGTGGCTTCTAACCCCTGCAGTCCAGTCTTTGGCTGTTTGGAAAAAGGGCTTTATGCACAGGTCTTCAAATGGACTAATCTTTGGTGATCTTATTGAAAAACAAAGAATCTTAAAAAGAAATGCTAAACACAGCATTGGTTTTTGTGGTAATAATGCTTCATGAAGAAAAGGGTTTAACAAGCAAAAACAACAATTCATAGTGTACAAATACTCCTTTAACATTCCTTGTCTTGTTTAATAAAAGAAAATAAAGTAAGAACTTTTGAGAACGAATCGGAAATGCGGTACATGATGAATTTCCAAGTTCCCTTCTTTTTCTTGTTTAAGCAAAACTTATACATTTTCCAATTCCAAATTGTGGTGCATTCTTCAGGAGCTGTGGAAAAAATGAAGGAAAAGGAGAAAATGCCAATAACCAGTATTTTCGTTTTCTCTCATTTATATGCCATAACTTAAAGCTTTCAACTTTAAATTCTGTTGTTTTGGAAAGGATCATACCAGTGTTATAAGTACATATTTTACAGTATTGTTCAGAAAAAGATTAGATATTTGGTATCAGTTTATATTTGGATGTAATTCTTATTTGGTAGATATCGCAGAGTAAAGAAAGATACATGGGTGCATAGTTTGAATTAAGTGTTGCTTTGTGTGAAAAAGGCTTTCTAAAACAGAAAAAATATTGACCCATCTCTGCCTACACAGTCTTGCAGTGCTGAAAGTTTGTATTACATTGATTTTTATCCAGACAACTCATAGTTTAGACAACCCTGTCAATGAAAGGGTTAAAAGACATAGAAAGAAAAGAACAAATTGCTGATTACCAGCAACTTCTTCTTTTCTCTCAATGTTTTTTTATATTACATACATATTTCCATAAATCTGTTATGTTGAACAGAACTCCTTTCAATTGAAAAGAAGGGTTAATGTCATGTCATGCATCAAAGCAAGCAAATACTTCTCTACTACTTGCACTATGTTCCTTATGCAATGTGGGTAGTACGCTGTGCATGCCAAGGTCGTTGTCGAACATTTTGAAATATTGGCCCTGATCATTAAGGACTCGCTTTTGACTTTGATTTAGTATCAACACAGCCAAAAGTGCAGGCTGACTTGGGCGTATAGTTTTTTCCCTCATAAGCATTTTTACCACAAAGCAACACTTTTATCGGTAGACGCAAGTTAATTAGAAGCATGATTCTGTGTTAACATTGAGCAATTCTAGGACATGTCTAACTGTAGGGAATGTTTCCCAGACATTGGGCTGTCCGGACATGGGTGATGCCAACCTGCAAAATAAAATACAGGAAACATTATGGACCTGTAAGAAAAGGCTTGGGAAAAAAATGAGGCAAAAGGAGAAAATACTCATAACGAGCATTTTCTCCTTTTGCCTCAAAATTTTCTTTGCTTTATTGTACACAAATCCAAAACTTATCAAAATCTTTCAAATTCCACCTTGGATCACTCCCAATGCTATCGGTTTACACATCTGTAAATTAGAAGCATGATTCTGTGTTAACATTGAGTAATTCTAGGACATGTCTAACAGTTGGGAATGTCTCCCAGACATTGGGTTGTCCGGACATGGGTGACACCAACCTGAAATGTACAGAAAACTGGATAAACAGCAGTTTCTCTCTTTCCATAATCTCTTTCCGAACAAGTTCTGGTATTGACATCCCTTATAGAAAAGGTGTGGGGAAAACGTGGGGAAAACATTGAGACAAAAGAAGAAAATGCTGATAATCAGCATTTTCTCCTTTTTTCTTAGTAACTTCTGTGTTAAATCATACAAAGAGTCTATCTTATCAACAGGCATTTGTTGTCTGCAGTACTTTTAAAATTGGACAAGGGCGATGCCAACCTGAAATGTACAGAAAACTAGAAGATAACCAGATGTTTCTCGCTTTCCTAAAGCAATTGCTTTTCAACATTTTTATGCTCCCCGAAAAAAATTCGGGGGAGCATATAGTCGCCACGCTGTCCGTCCGTCCGTGTGTCCGTCCGTCCACAGCCAGATCTCAGTAACCCTTGGACCAAATTCAATGAAACTTCACATGTGAACTCCCTGGGATAATCCCTAGGGACCTTTTTCTCCGTTTTGTAATTTGAGGCTGCGTCATGGAAAAAGGGGACTTAATGTCAAAATTAGTTTTTCTCTAATTTCTCTTCATCTAATGGACAGAATTAAATGAAATTTTGTGCTTATCTGATAAATGAGATGTCCTAGACCA
Source organism: Fragum sueziense (assembly GCA_963680895.1). NCBI lineage: Eukaryota > Metazoa > Mollusca > Bivalvia > Cardiida > Cardiidae > Fragum > Fragum sueziense. The sequence goes on from OY804593.1 coordinate 32,570,818, forward strand.
TATTCTATAAATAATGTGTGTACAAAAAAGCTGTCATGGGAAAAGGGGGCTTAATGTATGATAGTTTTTATTTTGTGACAAACACTTATTCGGGGAGCATAATCCGTCTATGACGGCTCTTGTTGGACACAGCTTTTGTATGAATTTTACTCTCAAAATTTACCCTAAAGCAATTTTCATGTTATTTGTAGCTGAAAGTCATAAATTGGAAGATTTTAGAATGACCTTAAAAGGTCATGGTCAAATAACTTCATGTGCAAATCCAGGGTTGGGGCCCATGGCCCCAAAAATTGATTGATTTATTGGGGTTAAACATCTTTTTCAACTGTTATAGTCATATCGGGGCAGCTGGAGCACCTAACCATGGATTCCTGTCATTTCTCATACAAGTACTACCACAACATCCTAACTTAGCCTCCAGCTGCTCGCCCACATAAGTTAACAATATCAAATCATTAGTGCGAAACAATTTTGTCTGACAGGTTAATTGCAGCTTCCAGGGATCAAACCCTGGATCGCAGGAGTGAGAGTCTGATGAGCTACCAACAGATTACCTACCTCTTTAAATTCATCCACTGTTTTGTAACCAGTATGAAAGCATCTGGAGCACCTGACAGCATCGCTTCCATCTCTAACAACTGAAATATATACCAAATTATTGCATTAAATGTGTGTTTTTTTATTATTAGCATTAAGGTATACGACCCATCAATAGAATCATAAAGATACATAAGTTACTATATATATTCAAAATCAGCATGGTATCCCGCATCTAATTGCCAATTTTTATCAACTTTGATCGTTTCGTTAGTGAAATTTTGATAATTTTATATCTTGCATCAGGGTCATACAAAATCATGAAATGCCAAACACCCCAAGTGAGCTTTTAAACACAAAAACAGCATGATTAAAAGCAATAAACACAAGTGTTTGCATCTAATCAATAGCTTATATTATCCCCAACAATGGACTAACAAGTAAATAAATAATAATCAGCAACAAAATATTTTTTTTTGCTTTTGTAATACACGGCTACCATACTTTCGACAGGCTTTTCGGACGAATCTGAAACAATAGTCAATTTTAAATAACATTAATTTCAATGATATATCAAAATGCACGGCACAAAAGGAAAATAATAATTTTCCTATGTGTATATTCTTTCAAATAAAGTAAAAATTAAACAGTTTCGCCGTACACAAATTTAAAAAAATCCCTTTGACTTATACACCCCCTTTTTTACCACCGCCCAATTTCTTAAGGAAAATGGCACTCTTTGTTCATTATACTTAAATAAATTGTTCCATACGAATTTTACAGGTTTTTTATTGTTTGTATTGGAATATTTATAAAATAGTAAATGTTACTATTAAAAAAACATATATATAAATAAAAATGTTTATAAAACAAGAGTTGTCAGTGGACAGGATAGCTCAACGAAAAAGTGTTGGATTATGAAATTTTATAGGATGAAAAGAATAAAAAGTCTACCTAAATAGAAATTTGAAAGGGTAATGAATCTTTACCCAGTCTTTATCCTTAATAAGGAATATATACATGTCTGACCACAAGCATGTGTGCAAAGTTTCAATACTTTAACAATGGTAGAAATAGAATTGTTACAAGTACATTATATCTGCATGTAAATCATAAGCCAAACATGTCTTTTCGACAAATTGTTAAAATGCCCCAGAAATATGTGTGTCTGAGTGTGAGTTGAGGACGGTATTATCATCACAAGAAACATTTTGAAAAAAATAAAGCCAGGAATGTTGTAGAAAGATAGGCCTATGTCTCTGCGAAAACTAGGTCTTGTTTGGGAAAGGGTTAGGTGAACAAGCAACTTTTGAATATCAGTTTTCTGATGTCATGTTTGAATCATGTTTGCTGCCTTATTAGTAGCTAAAGAGATGGAAAAAGACGAGACAGAAACACAAAAATATATAATCAAATAGAAATTCTACAGAGAAAATGAATACAACTGCTTGTATTAGTATTTGCTTCTTTTCTCTCATTGGTTTCTTTTTTCACGCAAACCTAGCGTAGAGAAAGCATCAGTTGGTCTTATCTTGTGTCTAGTTGTTTGGGAAAGGGTTAAACAGAAAGAAATGGCAAAGGTCAAGCTTACCTTTTCCCAAAGAAAAGGCCCAAATTACGGTAAACAAAGTGACCAGTTATGGAACGAAATATTTATGGTGCGAATCAACCTCCAAACAGTGACATATTACGTCAGAGGTACGTAATTCGGATTCAGGGGAGATCACTGGGTGCGCTGTAGTTGCTGTTGTTGCAAAGGGAGGTCATTCTAAATGCCAAAATATTTTGATTTTTTCGTCTTTTGTTGTTTCATTTGACGTTTTTATAAATTCATCGGCTGGGATTCGTTGTAGAAACTGTTCGTACAAATTCAAATTTAATGTAGAAGTCTCTTTACAAAAAATATTTTAAAAAATCTCCGTAATTCCGAACATGCTCGATTATTTCCGTTGTTGCGGAAACAGCCGACATAACACGAATCATTTAGAGCTAATGATGGGTCGTATTCCTTAAGTAACGGGAAGAAATCGGTTCGATATCGTGAAAACCGGTCTATATTCAGTGCGATATCGGACCGGCTTTGCACTCAAATATCCTCAATTGGACCCTTCAAAATAATTGAGTTTATTGGGGTTTTACGCCGTTTTCAACTACCAGGGTCATATCGCGGCAGCTGGAGCACCTACCCATGGATTCCTGTTGTTTCTCAAACCAGTACTACCACAACACCCTTACCGAGCCTCCAGCTGCTAGCCCACTTAGGTTAACGATTTCAAACCCATTGGTGGGTGACAATTTTGTCAGAAAGGGTATTAGCCGCGGCCGGGTATCGAACCCGGGACCTCTCGAATGAGGGTCGGATGCGCTACCAACTGCGCTAAGGCCGCGGCCCCCTTCAAAATAAACAATTGTCTCCTTTTCCGCAAAATTCTCAACGTCTTATGTTAAATAAGCAACGTTCGCCTTTTGGCGCCAAATTATGACGTAAGGTCGTTTCACCGACGTCATGCATAACAAAAAATTCTCAGAAGATTTATCAGAACAAACAACAATGGCGGACATTTTCTTATTTTTCAGTCGTTAACATTCGCAGAGGCCCGCAAAATACGAAAACGACCCTCGTGCTTTGCACACGGGCGTTAACGTATTTCTTGGGCCTCTGCGAATGTTAACGACCTCAAAACGTGAATTAACCCTATAGTACATACATGTATTCATGGAAAATTCTGGCTCAAGAGATTTTGGAGAAAATATCTCACTCAATAAAGCCAGCATTGTATTTGACCATGCCTTAACACCCATTTTGTAGCATGTGGCACATTTACTAGAATAGGAACATCTAAATTCTTGCTGTTAAGATAATTTATTGCATAAGATGTGTGTTTTTAGGCCGTTATTGACATTGAATAACGGGACGAAACCGGTCCGATATCGTGAAAACCGGTCTATATTCAGTGCGATATCGGACCGGCTTTGCACTCAAATATCCTCGATTTTACCCTGCAAAATAAACAATTGTCTCTTTTCCCGCAAAATTCTCAACGTCTTACGTTAAATAAGCGACGTTCGCCTTTTGGCGCCAAATAATGACGTAACGTCGTTTTACCGACGTCACGCATAACAAAAAATTCTCGGAAGATTTATCAGAACAAAACAACAATGGCGGACATTTTCTTATCTCACCTCGGTTCATTTTTTGCACATATGAAGGGGTTTGGGGTAAGTTATCATTGGAATTTCATGCTTTTTATGCAATAATAGCGTCAATTCACCTTTTTTCTGTCGTTAACATTCTCAGAGGCCCACAAAATACGTTATCGACCTCGACCTTCGGTCTCGGTCGATAACGTATTTTTTGGGCCTCTGAGAATGTTAACGACCTCAAAAAGGTGAATTAACCCTATATTGATTGAGAATTCTGTCTGAAAATGGAGAGAATTTCTCTTTATCAGAGAAAGGCCTAAAGTATCTGTTTCTATGCCTGTTATGCAGGTAGATGTAATATTATTTGACAAATAAGGTGGTGAATATTAAAGAGGGACTTCATAACGATCTCCTATGTAAAAAGGTGTAATAAGCAATCAGTTCATTTAAAATTTCAGATAAAATTTTGTTTTGAAAGATAATAAATCCACTTACTTTCCCTGACGGAATTTTCCCTGTCACTTGCTTACCCACAGACATCAGTAAACCTAAAGCCACGGAATAAGCTACCACACTGTAATGAACAAACATATAAAATGGTAAATGCACTTAGATTTGCATAGGGACGCAGGTAAACCAAATAGGGCCTTGTCATCAGTTAAATTAGGCACTTTTTCATATTGATAATACCAATGTCAATCCTTTCCTTAACAAGACAATGTTTTGATCATCATCATCATCATCCTGTTTTGATAATCCAGGCTGCCCAGTCTGGATAGGAGTCTTCCTCTCCATGTCTGGCGATCAAGAAATAAAGTTTCATATACTGGTGACAAACAGATTTTAATGCCAGTTCACCAAACTCCTGATGAAAAAACACTCACCTTGATCCCCTGGAAAGTGGCATCAAATTGTAGAAATAGTACACCAGTGACAGTATTATATTTACTACTGAATCTATATCCTGAAATCAGACATCACATACATTATTAGTAAACAGGTATCTTGCCAGTGTACATGATCCATTATCAGACAGTAAAATTGTAGAAAATTCAAAGATGTTGTCGACAACAATTCATGTGAATGCTATTTTACAACATTTTGTCTCTCTGCGTAGAAAAATCTATATCTATGATAGCCTGATAGAGACTGGTATTATGGTCACAGAAGCATGTGTAAAGTTTAAAAGCAATAGCATTGGCAGAAACAAAGTTATGACAGATATAGGATAGTTGTACATTAAAACATGACCAAGAATTTCTGTATCCAAAAAGGGTTAAAATTCCACTAAATTATAGATCTACGTCAGTTATGAATCTTTGCCTAGAGGCTGATATTATAGTAAAAACAAGAGTGGAAAAAGTGTCAAAAACTGAAATTTTGTCAATTTCAAGGGCTCATAACTCAGATTGTAACAGTGTGATCATGTTGAAAATTACACAAAAGCAAGATCTTGTTGTCAACAAGATTCTTTCCAAGTATCATCTTGATTGGTTGACATTTGTGGTTGTTAGAGGGAAAACAAAGTCGAAAATGGTAATTTTGTCAAATTCAAGGGCACATAACTCATGATGTAAGATTCCAATCAAGCTGAAAATTACACACAGGCAGCATATAATGCTTATATATATTCTGTCCAAGTTTTGTCTTGATTGGTCAATATTGGTAGATTTTAGAGTGTAAATAAAGTCAAAACCAGCAAAATAGAGCCGAAAATGGCAATTTTTGGCAATTTCAAGGGCACATAACTCATGATATAAAATTCAGATCAAGCTGAAAATTCTACCAAGGTAAGATCTTATAGTCAGCATCATTCTGTCAAAGTTTTATCTTGTTAGCTCACCTGAGCACAAAGTGCTCAAGGTGAGCTATTGTGGTCGCTCACCGTCCGTCGTCCGTCCGTCCGTCCACAATTTCTTTAAACATCTTCTTCTCCACAACCATTTGGCCAATTTTGACCAAACTTGGCAGGAATGTTCCTGAGGTGACCCTTTTTAAAACTTGTTCGCAAATTTTTGATTTGTCAAAAAACGTGGGCGTGGCAGGGCGGGGCTTAAAAATCCTTTGAAAATTCTTTAAAAATCAACCATTGGGCCAATTTGAATCAAATTTGGCAGGAATGTTCCTTAGGTGACTGTTTCCAAAATTTATTCACAAATTTTAAGATTTGTCAAAAAATGTGGGTAGGGCATACCAGACTTTGAGAAATCCTAAGAAAATTCTTTTAAATTAATTCAACCAGGTATGATATCGTTAGTGGGAGACAAACCCCCGTAACTACAGCTAGACAAAGCTGGAGTTACAAGGGTTTAATCCCCCACTGAGGATATGTCTAATCCCCATAAAATAAACAAAGAGGAGAAAATTGTTTACATTTACCAAGAAATGTTTACCAGAATGGGGAACAGCAGGTAAAAAGGGGTAAATACATTCTATCTGTTATTTAAGCTATCCTTTGTTGATGGTACTAATTTAAATAGTTTTATTAGATCATTCAAATGAATACCCACATCACAGGGTTTGATAAAGTTTAAACATTGAAAGATATTTTACAATTTGTAAAGCCCTTAACCTCTCCTATTTGAATCTCTAGTACAGCCTCTAGATATGTACTTTAGTGTAACCCTTTCCTGAAAATGCCGGGTTTGACATCCCTAAATAATTAGAAAAGGCTTGGGAAAATATTGAGTCAAATGAAGAAAAGGCTGATAATCAGTAATTTTCTCCCTTTGTCTCAATATTTTATCTGCTTTCAGCGTTCCCATTCACGTAATATTTTACGTGAAACGCGTAAATTTTTTTGACAGAACGTACAAATTTTCAAAAATAAAAGACGCTCTACGTGACCGGCACGTAAGCTAATTCCCCATGAAATTAGTCAAATTGATGTACATAAAGAGACTCCATGTTAAATGTCAACAAGGCTCCTCGTACTTGATACATCTGCGCATGTCATTTTTCTGAATCTCCGGTGTTTAAAAAAAGCAACCTATCGGAAAACGATTGGAAATCCCCACCAAGTCGTAAATATAACGTGTATTTCCGTAGTGGGTGATAAAGTTTTACGGAAATATCCGATTGCTTTTCGGACTTCTTTCTGCCATTTTCATTAGTGTAGAATCGCATTTACGTAATGTCGTAAATGGTCGAGAAATATTCCGATTGTTGCCGAGTGTTCCCGAATGCTTCTCATTGCGTCATTCCTACCCGTGACGTCATTAAAATATAATTCTTCTGCAATTGGCGACCAAACAAAACACGCTAACAAGTCTGTGGGGACAAGTTCCACGGCAGTCAACCTCGGCAGACAATCAAACTCCCACACCATCTAAATCTACTAGTGAGATCGTCACAGCAAAGGCTACCGCTAAGAAGGTGAAAAAGTTCCAAAATTCGTGGCTATCATTGTTTTCCTGGTTGTTTTCCAAAGTCATTTCTATCGGGGATGTCAAACCAGGTCTTGTTTGGCAAAATATGGTGTACCCCCAGTTTTGTCTTGGTACCCCCAAAATTTGAAAATATGGATGTGGAGAGGGTACAGGGAACCCCCAGTTCAAAAAGGCAGTGGGAACACTGGCTTTATTTTGCATGAATCCTTTCTTTATCCATATCAATTTTATGGTCTTTTTTCAAATTGGAACTGTCTATTCCTTTTCAGTTTGGAAAGGTATTAAGCAGGCTTTGGCTCACTTATTGAAAATGCTGGGAAAATATTATCGCAAAAGAAGAAAATGCTGATAGCCAATATTTGCATCTTTTTCCTCATATCATTTTCTGTTGACTTTTGTAAATGAATGCAGTCTTACTCAGCATTCTGTTTTGTTAGTTACAGCAGTTTTTAATTCTACTGCTCTGATGTTATGCTGTTAGGAGAAGATTTAACCAAAATCAAATTGTTACTGTTCAATGAATAGTTCCCCTATGTTGTGGGTTGACTGGGTTCCATATAAAAATGATAAAGAGGGCAGTGTTTGACAATCTTTTCTCAAATTATAAGACCTGAATATTTGAAGATTTTGTGTAGTTTAATGTCTAAAGACTGAAAATTATCCCTATGCTGTAGCTTCTGATTGTAACAGAAAGTTCTTATATATAGTTATATGCCTTTTTAGGTCACCTGACCGAAGGTCATGGTGACCTATTGCGACCGTGTTTTGTCTGTCGTCGTGCGTCATGCGTCGTCCGTCTCGCGTTAACTTTTAACATTTTCGACTTCTTCTTGAGAACCACTGGACGGATTACAACCAAATTTGGCAGGGAGCATCCCCATGGGAAGCCGCTTCAGATTTGTATGAATCATGGAGTTATCTCCCTTTGGGGCCCCATAAGGGGCCTAAAAGGGGTTAAATATGGTACATCTTAAAAAATCTTCTTCTCATGAACCGGCTGTTGGATTGGATTCACATTTGGAATTTAGAGTCTTTAGGGCAAGGACAACAAAGTTTGTACAAGAGAAAAAAATCCGTCCAGAAATGGCCGTGCTGGGGATGGGGGATGTGAGGGGGGGGTCGCGTTATTAGTTAACTTAACATTTTCGACTTCTTATTAAGAACCATTAAACGGATTACAACCAAACTTGGCAGGGAGCATCCCCATGGGAAGCCGCTTCAGATTTGTACAAATCGTGGAGTTATCTCCCTTTGGGGCCCCATAAGGGGCCTAAAAGAGGTTAAATAGGGTACATCTTAAAAAATCTTCTTCTCATGAACCGGCTGTTGGATTGGATTCACATTTGGTATTTAGAGTCTTTAGGGTAAGGACAACAAAGTTTGTACAAGAGAAAAAAATCCGTCTAGAAATGGCCGTGCTGGGGATGGGGGATGTGAGGGGGGTCGCGTTATTAGTTAACTTAACATTTTCGACTTCTTATTAAGAACCATTGGACGGATTTCAACCAAACTTGGCAGGAAGCATCCTAAAATAGAAAGCCGCTTCAGATTTTGTACAAATCATGGAGTTATCTCCCTTTGAGGTCCCATAAAGGGCCAAAAAGGGGGTTAATAGGGTACATCTTAAAAAATCTTCTTCTCATGAACCGGCTGTTGCATTGAATACACATTTGGAAGTTAAAGTCTTTAGGGCAAGGACTACAAAGTTTGTACAAGAGAAAAAATCTGTCAATAAATGGTCGTGCTGGGGATCGGGGATGGGAGGGGTTCGCATTATTACTAAACTTTGAACATTTTCTACATTTTTTTGAGACAGATTTCTACCAAACTTGGCAGGAAGCATCCCATTGGGAAGCCGCTTCAGATTTATACAAATCATGGAGTTATCTCCCTTTGAGGCCCCAAAAGGGGCCAAAAGGGGGTAAATAGGGTACATATTAAGAAATGTTCTATTGTTGGATTGAATTCACATTTGGTATTTGAGTCTTTAAATAAGTTTGTACAAGAGAAAAAAAAAACTGTCAAGAAATGGTGGTGCTGGGGGTGCGCTATTAGTTAACTTTTAACATTTTCCTTAACTGTGTCTGCTCATTTGATTCAGGTGACCGATAAGGCCCTCTGGGCCTCTTGTCAATTGACAAAATTACCATTTTCGTTCATGTCACCTATGTTCAGGTGAGCGATATAGGACCATCATGGTCCTCTTGTTTAGTTAATATTTGTAGTTGCTAAAGTGAAAACAAAGTCAAAATAGGGCCAAAAATGGCAATTTTGTCAATTTCAAGGGCACATAACTCATGATGTAAAATTCAGATCAAGCTGAAAATTCTACCAAGGTAAGATCTTGTAGTCAGCATCATTCTGTCAAAGTTTTGTCTTGATTATTTAATGTTTGTAGATTTCAGAAGAAAACTAAAGTCAAAACCTGCTATTTTTGACATTCAAGGGCAGATAACTCAGGTTATTCTGGTTCAATCCATATTCTTTGAAGGAATCTGAGAGAGGGTCACCCAAGGATCATTCCTGTGAAGTTTTGTTGAAATCCATCCAGTAGTTTTTGAGAAGAAGATTTTTAAAGAAAAAGTTTACGGACGCACGGACGGACGCACGGACGCACGACGGACACACCGCCATGACAATAGCCCGCTGGCCTGAAAGGCCAGTGGAGCTAAAAACATGTGCAAAGTTTCAGAGCAATAGCATTAGTAGAAATAGAGATTTGACATTTGCATGTGAAACCTTAACCAATCATTACGCTGATGCCAAAGCCCAGGTTATCAGAATAGCCCTACCCAATTCCATGAATAGTCATGCTATAAAAGGGGAATGGATTGAGAAATCATATTGTTGAATCTGCGAAATCAACTAGAAATCTATCACTAAAAGTGACATAATACCCCCGCCACTACATTTGTCTGGACAAGCATTTTTGTCGAAAACAAAGGCCAAAAACTTACAAAATAAGCAAGAGTTATACTTTTTGTACACTGCACTTCTCCTACGTGAGATCTATCTACACATGAAGTTTCATGATCATAGCTACTTTACTTTCAGAGATATGGTCCAGACAAGTATTTTGCACACAGACAGATGGACAGACAGAAAGATGGACTGACATAAAGACAGACAGACTGATTCCAGTATAACCCCCTAAAACATTCATTATGCAGGGGTATAATAAAACATTCGTTTTGCAGGGGTTAAATAAATTTTTTACATCTTATAGGCACAACTTACTGCTACTTTATTGGACCCAGTTCGTCTAATTTCATCTTGTAACTGGTTGTATATATAATCTAATTCTGCATGGTAGTCCTCTGTGCGCGTCCGTGTGTTGGCAACCTCTATTGTGAACAAGATACGGTCTGCTCTGAAAAGGAGGGAAAGAAACATGGTGATGGAATCTTAAATCATTGTTCTTTTCAGCATTTGAGACCAACATGAATATGCACATACACAGTCTGATCAAGATCCATTTTGTTCTTTAATAAGTTCTTTGTGACGTGGTAGTTTGCTGTGGGGATCTGTGTGTTTGAAGATGAGTGATAAATCGCAGTGGAAAATTGTGGTGATTCCACGGGTTTGCGTGAAAAAATATGCATCACTGCGGCCATAGGGATTTTCCGCCCGAAACCAATTGCAATCATATCAAATGATGCGTGGAAATAGGCAAAAAACACAAAAGCTGTACTGCATACAAAACTTACATATCATCAGCCAGTACCAACATGGCCGGCCGTCTCCAGTCTATCTTTATCTGCCTTTTCTTCTAGTACTCGGTACTTGTGTGGACACAACAAAACCATTCTGATTACCCATCTAGCTAAAAATCCCCTAATCAGAGAATTGGAAACGATTTTATCCAGATAACCGTGACATAATTTCGGACAATGACCTTTGGTCAGTGTTGTTATGAAATCTGGTAACTACGGCTTGGATCAAGCCGTAGTTACAAGATTTCATAACAATGCTGCTAGTTTATCAAAACATGATCGTAAACCAAGTCTATTTTTAGCACAATATTCATTGCTACCAAACTTACATATCATCAGCCAAGACCAACATGGCCCCCTCTAATCTATCTTTCTCTGTTTTTCTTCTGGTACTTGGTACTTGTGTGGAAACTACAAAACCATTCTGATTACCTTGGTGCTTCTGTAACGAAAAATAAGGATGAAACTGAAGGCAAAGCTGCAGATAAGAGGGGGTGCAATTCATTCAAATTTAAACAAATCTTTACAGTTGTTTTTGTTTATTCTATGTAGGGCAGGTGTATATTCTGTTTGGTTATTTAGTCTAAATGTCAAATTCGAAGTTCCTTTTTAAAATGATAAAAAATATCTATTATAAGATGTGTTAGTGTCAGTGAATATTTAAAAATCAATAGATAAGAAAAGTTTAAGATTTACAGAATTTTTGTAAAATTTCTTGAAATATTACATAGCCAGAAAAGTACTGTAAAGTACTTCAAATACTGTCTCAGTTTGACCTTTAATAATAGAATTTAAGCTTTATATGTATTTAGTATGGGGATATTGTTCATACAGGATTAAGCACATACCATAACCCATTTCAAAATAATTGACGCTTTTTTGACATCCCCAGAAGATGAAGGCTTTAGAAAGCATTGATGAAAAGAAAGAAATTGCTTGTGACAAGCAATTTCTTTATTCCCCTCAAGGTTTTCTACCAAGAAAGCCAAAAATGTGAAATTTAGGTCTCACGAAATTGTCTCCTGCAATATTTTTTAATTTGGACAAGTTAAAAAATTTGCTGTCCAGTAATGGGTTAAGCAATTGAAGAGGTACAAAGGACAAGCCAGCAAAATCAGAGAAAATATTAATCTTTATCATGCGGACTCCGGAATAATTTCTTCTTTGTCAGGCAGCATTCATAAGAATTTCACTCCCTCAATATCACATCAACTTGGGAATCTAACAAGCTAAGACAGGCAGAATGACATATTTACCTATTTTGACAAGGAGCCATGCATCTTTTAATAGTAAGAAGAGAGGCCTAATATTGTACATAGATCTACTAAGAAAAGAACTACTCTTCAATCGTCAACCAAGAAAAATACTACCTTTGTACCACTACTTAAACATTTGAAAAGGCCAGCCTGTGGATAGATACTAAATCACTTAAAATTTGCTAATTACATTGACATTGTTATTTGCAAATTGGACAAGTCAATAATCTTTAAAGTCTAGAAAAGGGTAATGAACACCTTATAGGTTGACAAACTACCCCGAAAATTGGTTACCAGCATTGCCTTCTTTGCCTTCAAAATTTTTCAAAGCATTCTTGTCCAGGAAAGCCCACACCAAGGATTGTTTGTAAAAGGATTAACAACGAAGCAAAAGACCATTCCACCGACGGAAACACAATTATACTACCTCAAGGCCATCTTTGGCAGAACAGGTAAATAAACCAGCCTAAAGAGTAATTTTATTTTCTTCAGAGAGGTGAACAAAATTTTATGAACTGAATTTTGCATTTTTGAAAAAATTTAAACATTTTTGAAAACATTAAAACAATGATCAGATTGTTAGAATAGGGAACGATTTTATCCAGTTAAACGTGACATTATTTCAGACAAACAATAGTATTTTGCTGGTGTTGTTATAAAATCTCCTTACCATGGCTTGATTCAAGCCGTAGTTACAAGATAAAATATCAACGATGATTTATCAAAACATAACAGTCAACCTGGCCCCGGTTTCTCGAAAAAACTTAAGTACGTTCTCATGCTCAAATCTGAGCACCGTGCTCAAATCGCACGAAATCCACGTGAACTTCAATCGAATACCCTTCAATGTTGGAGAGTATCCCTTTGAAGTTGAGCATGTTCTCATGAGAATATACTTAAGTTTTTTCGAGAAACCAGGGCCAGGTCTATTTTTAGCACAAAATTCATTGCTATTATACATATCTCCAAATAATGGACAACATCCCGTCCAAGTCATCAGCTGCTGACCTCACTTAAGGTTACAATTGTACACAAGTTTGTTCCGTTTCAATGAAATCTCAATGTCATTGACTGCAAGGGCTTTTAATTTAGACCTGGTGAAATCTTTGTCATTTTGCAAACAGATTTGACTCCTTCCCGAATGGAAAAATGTAAGGTTATCCAATTTCATAGCTGTTACCAAAGACAAATTGGGTGTTAATAAAGATAGGATTTGTGTACAATATATCACAAATATAAATATTGAGGCAAAAGGAGAAAATGCCGGTTATCAGCATTTTCTTCTTTTGTTTCAATGTTTTTCCCGAACTATACTTAGTACATTTAAAAACGCAGAGTTTTCAAAGCCTTAAATCAAGATGTTATAAGATGTTATAAGAAATATAAATAATTGTTATGAATCTCCCACAAGTTTTTAAACGTGAATAGAAAATATAAGAGTTAGTAATTTTGGATCATTTTACGGCACCATGGCCAAAGCGTTAAACACGTTGGCGCTGCTTAAATTTGATCCACGTGAAACTCGAGTTAAATTGCAACATGTTTATAAAGTTTATCTATAGGGACACTATAAAAACACGTTTCATCGAAATATTCTCAATTCTATCAGTGTGTCCCGTCTTCTTGAAAGTGAAAGGAACCAAGTTTTTGGAACGTATTCGCTAGGTTTTTCAAAATCGGACATTTCACTGCACGTAGGATGCCGTAACTTATTAATATCACGACTAACGACACGATGGCTCCGCCACATACTGTGGTTACACACTGTTGGTCTGTCATGTACCCTATAGAACATGCTTCGAATGACCCGAAGAAATGCGTGTATTTACGTACCCCACCACCCAAAACGTTGCAAAAACTTCATATTCCTGTTATTCAAGAGCGGAACAAAATACCACAAGAGGTTTCATTGCGAGAAAAGTCCTTTTTATGCGACGACGATGTAAGGCTTTAATTCAAGCTTTAGGTGGGCACACTTGTTATTAATTGATTTAACCTATCTCAATTAAAAATAATCAAATTTTATTCCGACGTGTATTTAAAGCATCTTCTACCTTTAGAGTTTATGGAATTAAATAAGTCAACGAAAATAAACCCGCATCACGTAGAATTTGCTTGTCATTTCCATCCTATAAGAGAACGAAGTATCTCTGCGGAATTAAATGTACTCAGTATATTTTCTTTTGGGACATCAAAAGCAGCTCTTGCTTGGGAAAAGGTTAAACAGTTAAAATACTTCTTCAAATGTGTTAATACTGCTAGTGTTATAAACCCTTTCCCATACTATAATTAATTTTTTATCATATCATCACTGGTAAATTTCTCCTTTTCCTATAAAATTTGCTACTGTACCAAAAATTCTAATATTGAAGTATGAATAGTAGCATCAAACATTATACTGCAATATTTCTTAACCCTTTCTCAACAACACCTAGTTTGATTGCAATAATAAAGCTTGGGCCAATTTGGAGACAAAAGAAGAAAATGCTGATAACTAGCATTTTTCTCATCTGGCTAAGTATTTTCTATGCTTTATCGCATCTTTAACAACACCTGTTTGTTGTCTACAGCAGCTTTCACACTTGATCAGTCTAAATATTTGGTGTTTGGTTTGGTTTCTTGGGGTTTTACGCTGTTTTCAACTGCTATGGTCATATCGCAGCCGCTGGAGCACTTAACCATGGATTCCTGTTGTTTCTCATACTATTACTATCACAACACACTAACCGAGCTTCCAGCTGCTCGCCCACATAGGTTCATGATATCAAACCATTGATGGGTGACATCTTTGTCAGAAAGGGTATTTGCCGCAGCCGGGTATTGAACCAGGAACCTCTCGAATGAGAGGCAGATGCGCTACCAACTACGCTTAGGCCGTGGCCATTTGGTGTTTGGGAAAGGGTTAATTTGTATCTGTGTCAATTTTTTTCTGTTGGAAAAGGGTTAGCGCTTTAAAATAACCACCACCCAGTCTAATGAATATATATAACTATATGATATTACATTCTTTACATTAACCTTTGTAACCTCCAGCAAATCTTCACAGGTTTTGGCACTCTCTATATCTTCCTTGGCACTGTTCCTCTTGTGCTTCGATTTATCACTGAAAAATATTAATTTCATATAAACACAAGGGGCCTGTTTCATCAAAACGTTTGTCTCACAACATGTTAACCCATTACTGCACAGTGACGGCTTTTGATTCCCGCATAGGAAAATACTTGGGAAAATATTGTGGAAAATGAAGAAATCGCTTGTGACAAGCAATTTCTTCCTTTTCCACAGTGTTTTCTGACCTAAAATAGAAAGAATTTTAATTATTCTTCAACTTGAAATTGTCATCGGCAGCATTTTTTGAATTGGAATAGTAAAAAAAATTAAAAGGGTTAAAGCAAGAATCATGTAATGTCTACCTATCAAGTCCTAGGTAACGTGAGAGTTGTTTTTAGCGTTTTATGGTACATTGGTATTAATCATTAGATAGTCTTGCATCACAACCTCTGTATTATTTCATTTCCACATTCAGTAATTTTTCACTATTAAATCAAGCAAATGTTCTAATGAATTTTCATCAAAATCTTACCTTGAACTAGAATAATGCTCTAACATTGTTTTCACCAATTTAAACACAAGATCAAAATAAGGCACTGTCTTTATATTATGGACATCTCCTCTGTAATAGAACAAAAAGTGTTAACCCTTTCCTAAACAAGACCTGAGGTGCCTTCTTTAGAGCAAGATTTCTTAAGATATCTTGAGATTTCTTCTTAGATGATTTAGGATATAGCGTTCTTTAGAGCAAAATTTGTAATACGCTCAATGGGATGTGCCGTTACCCTATATTTCCTGCCGAACCCCTGGATCAACTTTGTAGACACAATATAAAAGAATTGACCAAGTGGTTCCTAATGATTCATGATTCACGAACCACAGTGTTCCAATTGCTCCTTACTTATACAAATGATGTCATGAAGTATGGAATTTTCAGAACACCTCAGTCAGAATCTAGGTTTTTATAAGCGCTATATCAAAACCGTCTTAAGAAATCTTAAAAAGTCTCGCTCTAAAGAACGGGCCTCTAGTTGTGACATCTCTAATAGAAAAGGATTGGGAAAATATGGAGGCAAAAGAAAAAAAAATGGTAATCAGCATTTTCTCCTTCTGCCTCAATATTTCTTGTGCTATATTATGCACAAGTTCTATAATTATTGCATTTGCAGTGGATCTAAAATTGAAACATTCCAAATTTTTGCTGTTTGAGAAAGGCTTAAATTAATGAAAATGTCCCAATACCATTCTATAAGCAAGTACTTGGCAGGAGGCATCAATGAGTGAAATATCACTATTTCATCTATGATAGCGCATGAGACAAGAGCCACTGTAGTTTTTTTAAAAGTATGTCAAACTCCAAGGTTAAGGTCACTAGTTGAAAGGTCATGGTCCAAAAATGAAAGGTCTAGGTGGGAAATATCCGCATGTGAAATATCAAAGCTCTAACTCTAATAGTGCCCAAGATATAGGCAAGGTTATAGAAATTATATAGAAAAGTATGTCAAACTCCAAGGCCAATGTCACAAGGCCATGGTCTAAAATGAAAGGTCTTTACAGAAAATATCAATATGTGAAATGTCAAGGCATTATCTCAAATAGTTAATATGATATAGACTAGGTTAAAACATTAACGAAACCAATGCCTACGACACTAGGGCTGTGACATTAATTCATTCAATTAGCTCCAAGACATAAAAGTCCCTGTTCAAAAATGGTAATCCAGAGGAACAGGTAAGAGGGGCTGAAGACATTCTAAATTTGTTATTACAAATACAAACCCTATATTATGGGTACTCACTTGAATTGCCAGAGACTATTCAAATGAGTACCCACAACATAGGGTCTGATGAACAATAAAAGAAATATTGCATTTTGAAAAGCCACCACTTCCTCTTGTCTGTAGTTTTGGTAATCAATGACACAGACTTACTTGACCATAGTAATAACTGTTTTATATCCTTCCTTATATTTATGGTCCGGTAGTTTGTCTAACCACAACACAGGCTGTTCTGGGTCTACTAGTTTACGATATTTCACTGCGATATCAAACAATTCTCTCCATCCATGGTTACCTTCTGAAATATTGAACAATGATTGATTAAAACCTTTACCAGAAGAAATATAATTCACTCACATTTCCCTGACAGAATTGAAAAATTCCCTGACATGTTTTGTCACGGTAATTTCAAAGTAACTCGTGATATTTTGACACAATTTCAAAAGAAGATGATGAAATCATTTATAAAATGGCAGTTTATTATGGCACTGCATCTTATTTCTTCAAAATTCCCTGATACTTCCCTGACATTTGCCTGTATTTTCAAATTTCCCAGACAGTTAACAAAATTCCCTGACATTGCACTGACCTTGAAAAAATTTAAATTTCCCTGACTTTCCCCTGATGCGTGGCAACCATATGGAAAAGTTTAGAGTACAAAACAATGGACAATTGAGTACCTACCAAATGGCTTATTCTGTCTTAAACCTCGCCATCTTGCCTACAATACAACCAGTTACAATAATTTATAATTACACAAAAACAAGCAATTTTTAATATGAAAATAAGGCAGAGCCTCTAACCGGGGTCAAGATATAGGTCTAGTAGTTGTTATTTCCTATCATATTCAGGCATTTGCAAGGACGGATCCTGGATTTTTTCCCAGGCGGGTCCAAGCCCAAGATTTTTTTCAAGGGGGGTCCAAGCCCAAATTATGGCTTAAAATGTAGTAAATATGTAACTTTACACTGAATTTATATAGTCAAAATTTAATTTTTGGCCAATGCCAGGGGGGGGGGGGGGGGTGTTCAGACCCCCCCCCCCCCCCGACCCTACCTCTAAATCCGCCCATGCATTTGTGATTCTTTAATGATAATCTGGTAGTAAAAGACAGATTCAATGACGTGAAAAAATTTAGCTTTTGAATTAGTAACAGAAGTCGTTTAGTGGTGTAGGTCCCAAGCCATAGCCTAATTATTATTGTATTTGGCCAAATGTAAGGGAAAAAAAGAGACCTCAAAACCTTGTTTCAATTTGAGTTCTCAAGACAACATTCTTCGTTTGTCTAGTCTTTTTCATTAGCCTTCAGAATTGAAGAAGACAAAGACAGATCTATGATGTATTGGAAAGGGTTTGTTCATGATTGACGTGCAAACTCCTGACATATCAGTTAAAATTAGAATATGTTCAGTTTGGTCTCAATTTTCTTTTCTTTCAAATAAAAAAAATAATTAAAAAAAAAAAAAGAAGAAGAAGAAGAAAAAAATCTAGCTTTGCAAAGTTCAATCCGGTCACTCATGACTCATTATTTATAATGTAGAATCACTATTTTTGTCGTCCAAGGTAACTTCTTTGACCCTTTCAAAACAAGACATGATTTTGGTGTCCCTGAGAGACGACAAAACGAAAAAAATCAGACAAAAGATATACTTGTTGAAAATCAAACATTTCTCATTTTGTCTGTATATTATCTGTGCTATATTGTACATTGATCGTATGCTATCTTTATCAACGGCGAATTCGTCGTTTGCAGCAACTTTCAAATTGAACGACCCTCAAATATTGTCGTTTGAGAAAGCGTGAAATTGGACCAGTAGATCTACTTCCATTATTTGGCCAAGACGTAACCCTTACTCAATTCAGCGATATTGTATGAAAGCTTAACGGAAAATGTCTATAGTTACTAAAACGTTGAGACAAGAGAAGAAATTTCTGATAACTAGCATTTTCTCCTTTTGTACAAATGTTTCCGAAGCCTTCTCCATATCCATGATAATCGTCAAGAAGGTCTTGCTTGGGAAAGGGTTGACACGAGATGCTGAGATCTATGTATATTTTGCTGTGAAACAGCCTTTAGGCCTAATGAAGAATTCTCGAAATGATTAGATCTATAAATCTTTTCCTTCATTTTCCCCCAATATTTCCATCTAGTCTAGATCTAAAATATTTTTTGGTTAAAAAATGGAAAATTTATTTTCCTTTCAAATTAGCTGGCGCTTCTAGCTCCGATATAAGATAAACGGTTTGAATAATAATACACAAATCCTACACCCCGCAGACAGAATTGACGTGGACTAAAAAACTTCTAACGTCGTAGTCATTTGATAAAAAACGCGCATTTCCAAACAACGCTACTTGACGTCTGATAACGCGCGGGAAATGGAACGTCGCGAGAACGCAGAAAAATCCATGTTGACGTCATATCGGCTAGTTATATGACGTCACAAAGTCAAAAACTGACTGGTTCACTAAACTCGGATATTTCAATGTCACGGGACCCCAGACAACGGAGGTAATTAGCACTAAACCAATTCACAATCTCAGTATCTTGGATAAAGCCTGGCAAAAGGACAACCGAGGGTGTCCGAAAACCGGAAAAAATTCAGAACGAGACTCGTGCAACTCAACCCAAAAACACAATATAACAAGCACTGAAATCTATACGCCCACAATACCGTAAGCCGTGGTCAATTCCATTGACCCCGGTATTAACCCTTTCCCAAGTGAGACCTGAGGCCTGTTTTATCAACACATTCACGACATATTTTTTACTTATCAATGACTACAAAACACATAATACAACAGTCCCATAACCCAGGTCTTGACTGAAGGGGTGATAAGCGACTCTTGTCCAAAACATGTAATAAGACATTGGTAAAATATTTCATATTGGTAAAATATTTCATATTGATAACTAGTAAGGAGGCGTAGCTAGCATATTTATCAGCCCATAAAACCCTCCCAAATCCTTTTAACCCTCTCCCAAAACACAAAATTTGAACCTTTCCATACTCAAAAGTATTGTTAATCATGAAATGACAAATTTAATGCGACTGTCTGAAAAAAATCTTTTTGATAGGGTGGAAAAATAAAGGGAAATGTATAAACTTTTAGAAAAACAAGCATTTTCTTCCATTTCATCAATACAAGAAGCTTGAAAAATTCACAGCGCCAATTCCCATCATTATTTGAGAAAGGGTTAACAAATTCCAACATAATGACATTTTTTGATACCCCACTAGATATGGGCTTTGGAAAACGATGTGGAAATTCATTAAATGAAGAAATTATTTATGACAAGCAATTTCTTCATATTCCACAACGTTTTCTACCAGGAACACCTAATATTTTATTCACTCGAAAAGTGTTGTCTATAACATCTTAAAATTTGGACAAGTCTATTGCAATCTGGTAATGGGCTTAACCAATGACTCACATCATATATTTGAGCAATATGTGCAGAAGAGAGCCCCATTACTAAATTACGTCGTTTGTTGGACACAAGTCATTCAGCCTACTCTATGAGCTTTAGACAAATCTAAAATATTCTGGTAATATGTTAACCCATTCCCAAACAACAAATTCAAAGGGTGGTCTACTTTGAAAGCTGCTGTACATGAAAAGCTGGATGACCGATGTTGATGAAGACAGGATTAGTGCATAATGTAGCACAGAAAATATTGAGACAAAAGGAGAAAATGCTGGTTATCAGCATTTTCTTCTTTTACCTCAATGTTTTCTCAAACCTTTTCTCTTCAGGATGTCAAGACAGATCTTGTTTGGGAAAGGGTTAAACCACTGGCTTACCTCGTATATTTGAGCTATATGTATAGACGAGAGCCCCATCACTAAATTTAGACGTTTGTTGGGCGTATATCCATCGGAAGTGACTTGAGTCATCCAGCCTACTCTATGAGCTTTACAGATCAAATTTTGTACAGGCCGGGGATAATCGGACAAGTTTAATTGAGCAACATCTCTGAAAATATAAAGCAAAATTAAAAGCTTCAACATCATCTATACTTCTTAGTGACAAGTTCACTGTGTTAAAACATCAATTTATTTTAAAAAGAAACAAAGTAATGACATTGTAGATAAATTTTCAACAAATCTGCCTCCTGAAAACTGCACCAATTCCCCTTATAACAAGAATGTTATCTTTTCCTCTCAATATTTTCAGTCTTAACTATACAGATTCAATTTTTCATCATTGACCATATTGTTATCTACAGCAGTGTTCAATTCAGACCAGTCTACATATTTGCTGTTTGGGACATGGTTATAATTTTAACATTATAGCTGTGTGAAATTCTTCTACAATTGACAAATATTTTCACTCACTTAATATGTGGTTGAATGCCTGGTTGTTCTTTATATGATTCCTGCAAAGGCAAAATGCAAAATAATAATACATGTTTGAACCTGTGTCTTGGAAATTAGGGCACATAGGGTATACTGATTAAAACTGTAGGTGGAGTTGCGCACACAAGAAATTGCTAATGGATAGACAGATGGATGGACGGACAGACAGACGACCATAGCCCTAACATAATACAACCCTTCAGGCGTATAAAAATTGATGAAAAACATAACTGACAAAATTATGTTTATTTTCATACAAAATATGTAAGAATTGGATGCTCAGTTCTCAAAATATATCAAAATTGCATAGACTTTGCTAACAAACCCAAACCTCTTAATGCAAAAGTCAGCAGAAAGGGTTAAGAAAGGTTTAGAATCTTACCTCAAATTCAAAAGGCATATTTTTCAACCAGTGATCCAAATATTCATCACTAAAGTCTTCTTCTATATCAAACTTATCTATTGGAGTGTCTAAGTTGGAATGTAAATATCTTGCATATTCTGAAATGGTAGAACCAAAGCTAGACATTAGAGGGAATGATGGCTTTTCAAAATGCAATATTTCTTTTATTGACCATCAAAATCTATGGTGTGGGTACTCATTGGAATCGTCTCGTCGAGACAATTCAAATGAGTACCCACAACATAGGGTTTTGAAATAAATTTTTTAGAATGTCTCAACAAACTCTTATCTACACTGTCAGAACATTCATTATTCTAAACTATGGAAGCACATACATTTAACATGATACTGTCTTTCTTTATTTTATTGTTTTACCCTTTCCGAAATTACACATTTTTAACCAGTCCAATTTAAAAGCTGCTGCAGATGACAAAATGATCATTGAAAAATATTGGATACATACAAAATAGCACAGGAAATATTGAAGCACAATGAGAAATGCTGGTTTCAACATATCATCATCATGATCATCCTGTTTTGATAATCCAGGCCTTCAATTAACCCATTCCAAAACGACAAAAAATTAGTGTCCCAAATTCAAAGACATTGCAGACGAAAAATTCAAATGAATAAAATTAAAAATTTGTTGATCATTTTGGGTAGAAAACGCTGTGGTAAATGAAGAAATTGCTTGTCACAAGCAATTTCTTCATTTTCCACATTGTTTCCCAACGCCATTATCTTGTGGGGAGTCAAAAAGAGTCACTGTGTGGTAATGGGTTAATGGCCTTCAATAATGAATAAGTCCTCTGCCGAGGTTGAGGCCTGGCTGCCGAGTCTAGATCAGTCTTCTTCGGCAGGTCTGGCCATCAATAGGGTCTGTGTTTGTTAGTCCAACAACCTCATGGTCTCTCCATACGACTTCACCCCCATGTCAGCTTGGGTCTGCCTCAAGTTCTATTTGAGCCGGGATCTGGAAAAACGTCCCTTATAGCATTTTCAAAAATTGAGTTTCACGATCATCCTGTTGTCAAATGCACTCCAATATGCATCCATGCTGCTCTCTTTAGGTTACTTCATGTCACGAAGAAGCTATTAGAGAACAACTTGGATCTTGATCAGACTGTGCGCAAGCGCAGGCTGATCTGGATCTATGTTGAGCTCAAAAGCCTTATTGGACGTTTTTCCAGATCCTGCCTCATTTTTATGTACATTTATGGATCACACTAATTCTTTGTGGCCAAGCCATCTCAGTCTGTTGGACTTTAGGATTTGGAACAGGTACTTAATACCCAGTTGAGAGGTGAGGTACTCATCATAATAAGATAATTCAATTAGCCTTTTTGTGATATAAAAACCAATTAATACTGCAATGATTTGTGTAAATATTGTGCTTACCTCGTAAATAATGAGCTTTCAAAAATTCTGGACTGGCTTTAATAACTGGAGGATGTTTAACCATAACCTGTAAAATGTGCAACAAAATGTCATAAGAATATCAATTAATAGACAAGATCTGATTTTGACATACCTAAAAGAAAAGGCTTTGGAAGATACTGAGGCAACCGCAAAAGAAGAAAAAGCTGACAACCTGCATTTCGTCAGTCACATCAAAAAATGCCCTACGCTTATGTCAAATGTTACAATCAAATTACTCTTTTTGTCCCAATATTTTCACTATTTGATACATAAATCCTATCTCTTATCAACTGTTGTGTTGTATGCAGCAGCTTTGATATTGAACTATTGTAATATTTTGTCTAGGAAAGGAATAAATGATTATCCTCTCTCTTTTCTTTTACTTACTTTTTAACCAATTAATCAAAATACCGTATAGCACTTTATTTCTGCGGGGTCCAAATTCTGCGTTTTTTCCAGAAATCAGGCGGGTTAAATTTCTGCGAAACATATTTCTGCGGTCTCTCATTTTGCAAAATCAAAGATTTTATTTCTGCGCTATCAAATCAGTTTTAGTCAGTATCAGACATAGTTTGAAATATGATGCTTACCAAATATTCTAATTATTCCGTTAGGGTAAAGGGATAATCCCACTTATTTACCTATAAAGGCGTTATGGGAAACAATGCCGTATACAGATAGGTGTGAAAAGAAAGAAGGCCAAACTGTTACCAATCAGTCAAACTTGTTAAATCTTTGTTTATTGATGAACTAAAATGTCTTATCTACACCTAAGTTAAAGCCGTAGTTACACCATTTTTGAATAGGAAAGCACTCCATTGTTATGGTATTGTTCTATCCATCGGGTGGTAACAGTTTAACTTTTCCATGTACTGACTGAAATAACAGACAAAAACCTCTACATTCAGGATTAATTATCTGCGGATTTTATTTCTGCGGTGCCGTCCACGACCGCAGAAATAGCAGAAATAAAGTCCCCGCAGAAATAAAGTGCTATTCGGTAGATTTAATTGAACATCAATAATAAGTCAAGCTACTTCCCACTTACTTTTGTTGCTGCCTTGACTCCCTCATAAAATTTTCCCTTTGATACTTTAGATAAAGCCTTCATATAACCACATTTTACATTGACATGATCTTCTTCCAAACATCTCTATAAAACATTAAAAACAATTATAAGTGTACTTTGTTCAGAAGTATAACATTACCATGTTTTATCTTAAGCCATTACCAGAAGGTAAAATTTTAGACTTGTTCAAATTCAAAAGAATTGCAGACAACAAGTCCATGTGAAAGGAATTTAACATTTTGGGGGGCTCTTTTTTCGCTAGAAACCATTGTGTGAAATGAAGAAATTGCTTTTCACATGGAATTTCTTCATTTTCCTCAATGTTTTGCGAAGCATTTATCTTGTACACAAGGGCGTCAAAAGGCGCCTCACTGTTTGAGAATGGGTAAAAGTATTCAATCAATACTAAGATATCAAAGACTTCATTAATCAGGGTTCGACATTAACTTTTTTTTATCACTAGACCAGTGGTCTAGTTGCTCATAATTTTAACTACACCAGTGAAGTCTACTAGACCGCAGAACAACAGATAAGAGGAGGTGAAGGCATTCTAAAATTTCATTTCATATCCAAACCCTATGTTGTGGATACTCATTGGAATCGTCTTGACGAGACGATTCCAATAAGTACCCACAATATAGGATTTGATCAACAATACAAAGCTTTCACCCCCTCTTCCTAAGACCAAAACAATAATAATCAAAAACACACTATAATTGAAATCTATCTGTTGTTATTTACCAACTCTGCAAGACAAATACAAAATAAAGAATGCATGATTATTTAAAAATACATACTGTTGTGAAATAGACTGTGATTATTGAAACTCTACAAATGGACAAAATTGCATTAAAAATTAAAGTGATGTAAGCAGTGGATGCACTTATTGTGAATGAATTTTTACGAAAAGGAGGACAATGTAACTAGATCGGACCGTAGATAAAAAAAGCAAGATATTTCTTATCGTATAAAGAAAAAATTGCGAGAATCAATCACATTTTCTTTTCTTTTTGCGACAAACAATTTTATTCAGTCGTCAATCCTCGGGTTATCTCCGAAGTCTCCGAGCTATCGTTCGGTGAGTTACGGAAACGGCCGAAAGAGACGAATGATTTGACCTAGTTCTGTGCACGCTCGATTACACCGATCTGTAAGCTAGAACGCTAAATAAATCGGCAAACCGGGTGACAAAATTCAATTCAATGTCAAAATGCGTACATTGAGTCGAAAGTCGGGCCAAAATCGGACAGGCATAAATGAAATACCAACCCTAAGCCTTCTAGTCTAATTTCGCTTTCTATCGCGACTGCGCATGTCTGTTGTCTACTAGAATTCCTGTTTATCAAAATTCTACTTTCGCTACCGTTCTTGCCGAGTTTTTGAAAAAGAAACTTGATTTCTCGCGACTTAAATGGACATGGAATATCGTCAATTGTGACCAGGCAAGCTATGAATTGAAAATTTATGTGAACTGTATTTTGATCATCAAGATTTTTTCACTAGACCAGTCGGGCAAGCTCGACGTGGATTTTACTAGCCCGAACGGACAATTTACTAGACAATGTCGTTCGGACGTGCCTTAATGTCGAACCCTGTTAATATTAAGCTTCATCCATGGCAATGGAGATTGAACAGGATATCTGAATTTATAAAATGATGCTATATTATTGACATATAATATGAAAGTAGGCAAAGCTTAAATACCAGCAAAAAGATGTCCGGTTAATTCCTCTACCGATGGAAAACAAGAGTGCCTGAAAGGCACTGATATCGCTCACCTGAGTTCTTCGTGTATTTGATTGTGTAGAATATAAATTTTGTTTTAAACAAATATATATGTCAGTATTATGTCAAATTACATTATTGTAAACTAGAATATCACTGAAAGTGATCATACCCCCCATTGATTTTTCACATGATTTCTCCTAGTCCGATAAGCCCCGCCCTGCCACGCCAACAATTTTTGACAAATCAAAAATTCACGAACAAGTTTTGAAAAGGGTCACCCAAGGGACATTCCTTTCAAGTTTGGTAATAATAAGCCCAGTGGTTAAGGAGGAGAAGATTTTTGAATAATTATCTTACGATTTCTCGAAGTCTGATAAGCCCCGCCCTGCCACGCCCACAATTTTCACCGAATCAAAAATTCATGAGCATGTGTTGAAAACAGTCACTCAAGGGACATTTTTGCCAAGCTTGATTCTAATTGGCCTGATAATTGATTTTTAAAGATTTTTCACATGATTTCTCTAAGTCCGATAAGCCCGGCCCTGCCACGCCCACAATTTTTGACGAATCAAAATTTCACGAACAAGTTTTGAAAAGGGTCACCCAATAAACACATCTGCCAAGTTTGGAAATAATTGGCCAAGTGGTTGAGGAGGAGAAGACTTTTGAAGAATTACCTAAAGATTTCTTTTAGTCTGATAAGCCCCGCCCTGCCACGCCCACAATTTTTGACAAATCATAAATTCACGAACAAGTTTTGAAAAGGGTCACCCAATAAACATTCCTTTCAAGTTTGGTAAGAATCAGCCCAATGGTTAAGGAGAAGAAGATTTTTGAATAACTATCTTACGATTTCTCGAAGTCTGATAAGCCCCGCCCTGGCCCGCCCACAATTTTCACCGAATCAAAAATTCATGAGCATGTGTTGAAAACAGTCACTCAATGGATATTTCTGCCAAGCTTGATTCAAATTGGCCTGATAATTGATTTTTAAAGATTTTTCAAATGATTTCTCTAAGTTCGATAAGCCCCGCCCTGCCACGCCCACAATTTTTGACGAATCAAAAATTCACGAACAAGTTTTGAAAAGGGTCACTCAGGGAACATTTCTGCCAAGTTTGGAAATAATTGGCCTAGTGGTTGAGGAGGAGAAGAGTTTTGAAGAATTCCCTAATGATTTCTTTAAGTCTGATAAGCCCTGCCCTGCCACGCCCACAATTTTTGACGAATCAAAAATTCATGAACAAGTTTTAAAAAGGGTCACCCAATAAACATTCCTTTCAAGTTTGGTAAGAATCAGCCCAATGGTTAAGGAGAAGAAGATTTTTGAATAACTATCTTACGATTTCTCGAAGTCTGATAAGCCCCGCCCTGGCCCGCCCACAATTTTCACCGAATCAAAAATTCATGAGCATGTGTTGAAAACAGTCACTCAAGGGACATTTCTGCCAAGCTTGATTCAAATTGGCCTGATAATTGATTTTTAAAGATTTTTCAAATGATTTCTCTAAGTTCGATAAGCCCCGCCCTGCCACGCCCACAATTTTTGACGAATCAAAAATTCACGAACAAATTTTGAAAAGGGTCACTCAAGGAACATTTCTGCCAAGTTTGGAAATAATTGGCCTAGTGGTTGAGGAGGAGAAGAGTTTTGAAGAATTCCCTAATGATTTCTTTAAGTCTGATAAGCCCCGCCCTGCCACGCCCACAATTTTTGACGAATCAAAAATTCATGAACAAGTTTTGAAAAGGGTCACCCAAGGAATATTTCTGCCAAGTTTGGAAAGAATTGGCCCAATGGTTGAGGAGGAGAAGATTTTTGAAGAATTTCCTAATGATTTCTTTAAGTCTGATAAGCCCCGCCCTGCCACGCCCACATTTTTTGACGAATCAAAAATTCACGAACAAGTTTTGAAAAGGGTCACCCAAGGAACATTTCTGCCAAGTTTGGAAAGAATTGGCCCAGTGGTTGAGGAGGAGAAGATGTTTAAAGCAATTGTTGACGACTTCCGACGACCGACGACCGACGCACGACGCACGACGCACGACGGACACAGGGTGATCACAAAAGCTCACCTTGAGCATGTTGCTCAGGTGAGCTAAAAATAATCGGATAAGATCTACCTTGTTGCCCTTTCTGACACTAAAAAACTGAATAACAAACTGGTAAAATACAGCTGAGTTAAGTCTAAATGAAGTATAATAGGTATTTCATATACATGGTCTGAGGGTAGCTGCTTTGGCCAAACCTGAAGTATGGTTATCTGAAAAAGCTAATGCGCGGAACATTTAAACGTGTCGGGACCGCATAACTACCATAAGATTTCATCATTTGTTAAAGGTTTAAATCAACTTACATCAAAATCTGACAATGCTGGATCAGGCTCCCCGGAATGATAAAATAAATCTCCCCTGAGTTGAAGAGTTAGTATATGGTATTTGTTGATAGCCAGGGACTGGTTAAATTTACTCTTGGAGGCTCGGAAATTACCAACCTCTCTGAAAAAACAACAACCAAGATTTGTTTGTGAAACACTAATGCCCCAGACAATGCTAATGTTAAGTTTTCAAATGAGTTTTCCGAATAAAAGACAAACAGACAGACAGTGATAAAATAATATGCCCCTGATCTTTCAATATGGGATAAAAAAAAAAAAAAGATTGTTTGTTTGGAAAATCTAGAAACACCTTCATGACAATTCATATTTACTTCACTTCATATTTGAAACCCAAACTATTTTGCATCCTGCCCCTTTACGTAAGCTTGCACCCAGGGTTTTATATAGTATAATAAGTATTTATAATCAACATTTAGCCTGGTTTTCCGATACACAGAAAAGAATCTGTGGGAAAACACTGAAAACTCTGAATTTTGTCAAATCTTGTTACAAATGTTCATTCAACCTTTTACCAAACGACAAAGATTAATATTTTTCCAATTTAAAGGCTGCTGCAGATAACAAAATGGATATTGACAAGATAAGAATTGCATATAAGATTCTATTGCCTCAATATTTTCTCAAGCTTTTTCTGTTAAGGACACCAAAACCAAGTCTTGTTTGAAGAAGGGTTAAAAGAATTAACAAGTAGACAAGTGAAGAAGAATATTTCTCACCTAAATGCCTGCCCTAAACTGGTACATGCATCTAAATGTTCACCGTCTTGTTTTAAAACTTCTTTAAAAACTTCAATAGCATTCTGAAAAGAAAAAAAATTAGACACTTAAAAATAATAAGTTATTGTTTCCAAAAGAGAAAAAGCATGCAAAATCAAGATGTGTTTGTGAAACGCAAATGCCCCCTGAAAGACCCATGTAAGTTTTCAGAGAGACAGATGGACAGACAGACAGACATGAGTAAAACAATATGCTCCCCCATCTTTCGATACATGGGCATAAAAACATTGAATGAATAGGCTATGCTTAATAAATACATTTTTTTCACAATAGAAGTGTACCATTTTTGTATTCAATTTGTTAACTTAACCTTTACCAATAAAAAATAACTTAAACAGATTTGAATGGGGGAAAAAATATTAATTGAATCATGGAAGAATTATGGCTAATACCATCGTCTTTAAGATTGTGGATAATTCAAACTTTTGTAACAATACAAAACAACCCAAATCTGCCTTTTCTTCACTTTACCATCAGTCTTTCTTACTGTATTTGTTTGTTTTAGTCAGAAATATTAGTGACAAGATTCAAAATCATGGTCATTTTAAAATAGGAGCTCTTGAAATAAATTGTTGCTTTTCGACGAAAAACCTCATATCTAGAGCTTTAACCCTCATCCTACCAACATATTTTACATACACATCCTACCAACTGGGGTCCATTTGGACCCCATACATAATTTTGAATTTCATGACAAAAATAAGTTTCACAAAAGACATATTCTTTGTTTAAATGTTATATTGGTTACTAACAAATGATAATAGCACAAAAACATACGGAAATGAAAAAGTAGAAGGCCCTAAAGGGCTTGAATCGCTCAATAGGCCTGTAAATATTTTACTATATATGCAATTTTTGCATAAAATTCAAGGGCACATAACTCAAGATCTAAGATTTCGATCACGCTGAAAATTGCACTCACATAAGATATCATAGTCACCAACATTCTGTTAACGTTTTGTTTTGACTAGTCAAAATTTGTTGATGTGAGAGTAAAAATAGTCAAATATTAGTCAAAACCGCAATTTTGGACAATCAAGGGCAGATAATTTGGGTATTTTTTATCAAATCAAAATTCCTTGAAGGAATCTCAGAGAGGGTCGCCCAAGGATTATTCCTGTGAAGTTTGGTTGAAATCAGGGTGCCCAGTGACATATGGCATTAAAAATATAGGTATGTCCCAATAATATAGGTATCAGTTAGCCAGAAATATAGGATAATATAGGTTGTGTTTATGATGAAGAAAACACTACTTTTAACATTTCTCTACCACCACCGCTACCTTCCAGCTCTCTGTTATTAATAGGACAACAGGAGAAACAGACAAAACAGCTATTTACTAGCTATTGCTTTCTGTTCTGAAAGTTAAGGTGTTCCAGAGAATACCATAAACTTATCAGGACATGAGAGCCAAGAAGGCCATTTATCTCTCACCATAGAGAACATTTAGGCTTTGAGGACATGATTGTATTTGATATCTTGTCTCATCCTAGACCAACAACTTCCAGCCAATTTTCATTGCAAGAAGGCAATTTGGAGAATTTTGGCAGAGTCACGCTGCCATGATACATGCAAAAAACTCAATATAGGGTCTCTGAAAAAATGATTTGTCAAGAGAAGTTTGCTCTAGATTTCCTTCCAATATCTTTTTCTATATATGGAATATGATATGGAATCTCTTCACAACATAGAACCAAATTTCATAATACTATAAAACTTTGAAGTGTTTTGGTGGAGGGTCATTAGACAATTCTACACACCACATTTGAAAGTCATTGGTTAAATAGTTTAGGAGTAGAAGATGAATGAAAGAAATTATACAACATAGGGAAAATTTCACAGAACCAAAAAATTGATGTGCTTAAGTATTGGGCCTGAATTAAGACAATACTACAAACCAAATTTCAAAGACATAGGCCAAGCTGTTTCTAAAGGAGAAAAAGAATGTGCATGATTTCCTACTTTGTCTTTAATGAAATAAAATATCAAACAACATAATTTATGACCAATTGTCATTGTACCACAATATTTTGAAGGATATTGGTAGAGGGCCATAAGGTGGTTCTACACATCAAATTGAAAGCCCTGGGTCAAATGATTCAGGAGTAGAAGATTATTCTAAGATTTCCTGCTTTGTCAGTCTTTATATGAAGTCTGATACTCAAACACAGAGCCATTTTTCATTGTACCAATATGATTTGAAAAATATTAGCAGAGGGCCATGAGACAATTCATTATACCAAGTTTAAAGCCCTACGCAAAACAATTTAGGTGAAGGAGATTTTACAAGATTTCCCTCTTTATCCCTATTATGAAATCTGATACCCCACAACATAGGGTCAGTTTTTATCAACCCATAAATTTAGGATAATAAGTATTTCAGTAGAGGGTCAAAAGACAGTTTCACATACCATTTTCAATGCCATAGGCCAAACAATTCAGGAGAAGTAGATTGACCTTCCTTATCCATATAAGAAACAAGATACACCCCAGAACATACGGCCAATTTTTATAATACCACATTGATTTAAAGTGTTTCAGTAGCAGGCATTTGGCTGATGCTACAAACAAAATTTTAAGACACTTTGCCATATTAATTGAGAGAATATGTTTATGGACAGGCAGATAGATGGATGACCATAGTTCCTAATCACAATACCTCACACTTAGCACTAGTTGCCAAGGTGATCTAATAATAAATGTTTAATTCTATTATATTTAATTTTAGACATACTGTGTGTCTCTATTAAACATAACAAGACAAGCAACTCCATGTACAAATTTCAATCAGTCTCTGTGACAGTTGAGCAAGATGAAAATTTAAACACTTCTATCAAATTTGGCTTCTAGTCATTAACAGTTGAGTACAAAAGAAGGTTCTCTATTCTTTAATCTTCCTCAGAACCTAAATGGAAGACTGCTACTGACTATGTTATATCTTCAGGACAGAAACTCGACCTCAGCTTTGTGTATCAGAGGCAAAACTGACCTGCTTCAAGTTATAAAGGTTTTCCACCTGCATTCACATAAAAATTTCATTATTCATTTGTCCATAAGTAATACTTGCACAAAGTTATTCGAATAGAACTTTATTGTTCATAAAAGGCATATATCCACTTCATAAAATGGTCAATACCTGTAAAAGTTGACAAAACATACATGCAAGCTTCTTCACCAGTGATAGATATTATGTTTGACCTGGCATTAAAGTTTGAAAGAGGCCTGAAAGGAATATACTAATTTCTACTGTATATTGATAGATAATAATTGCTTTTCAATCACAGAAAACTGCTATTTTGAAAGTATTTGTTTTAAATTTTGTAATCATCGCTTACCCAAAACACAAAAATATAGGTATTTATAGGTATTTGGGTCAAAATGGGTGATATTATAGGTTTTTATAGGTAAGGTCCAGAAATATAGGATAATATAGGTATTCATAGGTATTTATAGGTTACTGGGCGCCCTGTGAAATGCATCCAGTGCTTTTTTAGATAAATATTTTTTTTTTAAAAATGTTGAAATAAGTTTAAATAGTTGAAATAAAGAGTAATTATAGTGGGGTCCAAACGGACCCCAGCTAAAAAATCAATATTACAAACTCAAATTTTGTTGAAATCTGAAAATTTTGTGTGACATGAAAAATGTTATTGTAGACCAACAAACTCCTAAAATTTGGACACCAGAGTGCATGCGGTAAAAATATGACACGCAAAAAATGATGCGTGGGGTCAGATTGACCCCAGTTGGTAGGATGAGGGTTAAACAAGCTGTAGATATGAGGTTTTTGTTGAAAAGCAGTGAAATGCTGTACCTACCCTAACTTTTCCCCTATAGTATTGAGAGAGGCCCAAATAAAACATATTCTGTACTTCATCACTGTCTAATCTCTCTAGGTTGGTCTTGAAATCTGCTTCAGCTGACACAAAATCCTGGGGATATACACAGGTATAGATAAGAAGGAGTAAATGCCAAATATTTAATAATAATAGTTATAAATGTCCATTATTATTATTTTGATTAATATTAGATATCTAACCCATTACCAGATGGCAAAAATTTAGACAAAGGTTTGCAGAAGACAATTTCAAAGTGAATGGAATCTTACATTTTTTTTGTGTAGAAAACATTGTGGGAAATGAAGAAATTGCTTGTCACAAACAATTTCTTCAATTTCCACAATGTTTTCGAAACTTTATATTGTGTGGCATTGTAAAGCGTCCCTGTGGGGTAATGGCTTAAATGGATGATGAACAAGATGATTCGTGTTCAAAATAGCTCAGAAAATATTTAGGTGCAAAGAAAAAATACTGTTCAACTTCATCAGCAATTTCTCCCTTGGCCTCAATGTTTTCCCAAGCATGGTTTTTAATAAATGATTATTACACGTGTGAATGTCAAAATTGAGTAATACTAGGAAAACGATCCCCTTATTTGTGTGTTTGAACCCCCTTCACTAAATCCTTGATCCCCAACAGCATGTTCATTCTCACTATTTTCTGTACTCTAAATATTTTTTGAGTTTCTTTATTCACTTTTTTCTATTTATTATTCTTTTTATATCTTATACTGTTCTAAATAATTGTTTAAATCTTACCTCAAGTAAAAGATATACCACTCCCCTGGCAAACAGTGCTTTACTGTGGACGGCAAGGTCTATAACTTTGGTTAAATCTTCAATGGCTTCTTTGTATTGTCCTAGAGAAATATGCGCCTACAATGAAATTCATATAAAATGTTGATACACATACAGCTAACATTTGGTCACAAGATGTCTTGAAATACTAATGCAACTATAATGTTAACTGTTCTCTGTTTTGGTTTTTTAAACATTGATCATTCACTTTACTAACTAGCTTTAACTGTTTGAACTGAAATGGTTTGTCGCTAAAATACCTTTTGATGTATTGATTAATCACTTTCATAGCACTTACAATTTACAAGAAATTTTATTCAGTATGAATACATGAAGAGTTTTCGTCTATAGCTATAGCACTTAGGGAGACAAAAATTAATTGCAGAAAAAATCATCCATATTTTTTAGAAACTGCTGAATATTAGCATTTTGATCATAGTATCATTAGTATGAGACATGATAAAAGCTATTTCAGGTTTCATTTATCCTACCTCTGCTCGCCTTTCATATGCTTTCACAAATTTGTTGTCACGCTGCAAAACTTCATTAAAGTCTTCTATAGCAAGGTCAGCATATTTTGAATCCTGTAACAAATACAAACAAGAGGACCATGATGGTCCTTAATCGCTCACCTGAACCTAGATAGAAAGAAATTCACAATGTTGTCAAGTTCAAGAGCACATAATTTAAGATGTGAGATTATGATCCAGCTGAAAACTGCTTTCATTATCTTGAATGATCAATATTTGTGACTGTTACAGTAAAAACAAAGTGGAAGAAACCAACAATTTTGTAACAGTCAAGGGAACATAACTGTTCTGATAAAAAATATTCTCATCAACATTATGTCCAATTTTTTTTTGATTGGTCAATATATTGTAAGAGTGAAAATAAAGTCGAAAACTAAAATTTTGTGAAATTCAAGGGCCAATAACTCTGGTTTCCTAGTCAAATCAAGCTGGGTTCACTCATTCAGGATCTTATGGCCACCAACATTGTGGCCAAGTTTTGTCTTGATTAGTCAATAAATGTAGATGCTTCAGTGTAAACAAAGTCGAAAACAGCAATTTTGTCAAATTCAAGGGCACATAACTCCAGACTTCCAACTTCAATCACACTGAAAATTGAAGACATCCAAGATCTTATGGTTACCAACATTGTGGCAAAGTTTTGTCTTGATCGGTCAATATTTGTAGATGCTAGAGTGGTAACAAAGTCAAAACTAGCCATTTTAGAGGTTCAAGGGCACATAACTCCGGACTTCCATGTCCGATCTGACAAAAAATCGAACTCATCTGAGAACTTATAGTTATCAACAATGTTGCAAAGTTTTGTTTTGATCAGACAATATTTGTAGATGCTATAGTGGTAACAAAGTCAAAACTAGCCATTTTTGACGTTCAAGGGCAAATAACTCCAGACTTCCTGGTCCGATCTGACTCAAAATCAAACTCATCTGAGAACTTATAGTTTGCAACATTGTTGCAAAGTTTTGTTTTGATCCGTCAATATTAGTAGATGCTAGAGTAGTAACAAAGTCAAAACTAGCCATTTTTGACGTTCAAGGGCAGATAACTCCAGACTTCTGGTTCGATCTGACTCAAAATCGAACTCATCCGAGAACTTATAGTCATACATATTGTGACCAAGTTTGGTTAAGATTGGTCAATATTTGTAGATACTAGAGTGGTAACAAAGTCAAAACTAGCCCTTTTTGATGTTCAAGGGCACATAACTCCAGACTTCCTTGTCCGATCTGACTCAAAATCAAACTCGTCCGAGAACAAATGGTCATACATATTTTGACCAAGTTTGGTTAAGATAGGTTAGTATTTGTAGATACTAGAGTGGTAACAAAGTCAAAACTAGCCCTTTTTGATGTTCAAGGGCACATAACTCCAGACTTCCTTGTCCGATCTGACTCAAAATCAAACTCGTCCGAGAACTAATGGTCATACATATTTTGACCAAGTTTGGTTAAGATAGGTTAATATTTATAGATACTAGAGTGGTAACAAAGTCAAAACTAGCCATTTTTGACATTCAAGGGCAGATAACTCCGGACTTCCTAGTCCAATATGACTCAAAATCGAACTCATCCGAGAACTTACGGTCATACATGTTTTGACCAAGTTTGGTTAAGATTGGTCAATATTTGTGGGTGCTAGAGTGGTAACAACAAAATGTGAACAGACGGACGGACAGACGGACAGACAGACGGACGCCGACGGACAAAAAGCGACCACAATAGCTCACCTTGAGCACATCGTGCTCAGGTGAGCTAATAAATGTACAGATTACAATCATAAAAAGGTTTTCCTTCTTTAACCAAATGTCACCCATCAATGGTTTGACATCGTGAGCCTATGTGGGGGAACAGCTGGAGGCTCGGTAAGGGTATTGTGGTAGTACTGGTATGAGAAACAACAGGAATCCATCAGTGTTGCATCCAGGATGAGCCCAGAGAGGGGGAGATCCCCCATCAAATTTTCAAAAAGGGGGGAGTAAAAAGTTTGAGCGCGCAGCAAATAGACTTGTATTTTCTGATCAAATCATGTGTAAACACCGTATGGTAGAGCTACACGCTGATGAGGGAGGTCGTACATGGGGTTCTCTTACTCGATTTTTAACATAACTTACATAACATACCCTTTCAGCACATTATTGTCTTTTTCCGCGATTCCTTATCCGTGATGTTTTATTTCTTTTTTTCGTGACTGGCTGCGTATTCCTGTACCGGTTCATCCCTGACTAACAAATCGTCAGTTGCAGGTCAGTACCTGACTTGGAAAAGTTCGTAATCCGTTTAGGTGGCATCTAGCTTACCCTAGAAATATGGTTTCAATCTATTCTACTATTTCAAACGAACTCCGCATTCGTAGGTTATTTTCAACACGTTGAGTTTACACACTTGAAATCCAATGAATGACGTCATTTGACTGTCACAGCAGTTCTCGGCTATTTCCGTTCTCCGTTGATCAGCCGAGGGATGGTCGTTTTCAATCGGAACTTCTCTCTGCCAATCTAAGACAAGGTTGCAGTTTACGAAAATAGCCGAGTGTCTTATTACCAACAGGGTTACTTCCCCTAATTCCACTGCGTCATTAGGGAATTTCCGAGGAAAACCCTTTTTCGGATCAGAATTTTTTAGCGAATTTCACTTGTCTTGTTAAAAACATGTTTTGATTTTCTTGTGAAATGCAATTTTGCTGCGCACTGACTTTTGAAGAGGGGGCGATTATTCCCTATTCTGCCGGAGTTGCCACCCACGAAATTTTGAAATTGTTGGAGTGAAATTAAAATCAGCGGGAATCACGGGATCGCGCGCCCTGGATGCAACACTGATCCATGGTTAGGTGCTCCAGCCGCCGTGATATGACCTTAGTAGTTGAAAATGGCGTAAAACCCCAATAAACCAAAGCAATCCTTCTTTAACCCTTTACCAAACAAGACCGGGATATCATGTCTCTGTAAGAAAATGCTTGGGAAAACACTGAGACAAAAGAAGAAACTGCTGATGACCAGCAGTTTCTTCTTTTGTCTCAATATTTTCTGAGCTATTTTCTACACAAATTCTATCTTTAACAACACTAATATTGTCATGTGCAACAGCTTTTGAATAGGACTGCTCCATAATTTGTCATTTGGGAAAAGGTTTAATACAGATATTGATTGAATTAATAAATCCAATCAACAACTACGAATAAATCATAGAGACAGGACCATTTTCATACAACTGAAAGATTAACCCATTACCAAACGACAAAATTTTAGGGTGGTCCAAATTGAAAGATCCTGCAGACGACAATTTCAAGTGAATGGAATTTTTAATTTCAAGGTCTTTTTGGATGGAAAACATTGTTGGAAATGAAGAAATTGCATGTCACAAGCAATTTCTTCATTTTTAACGATGTTTTCCAAAGCCATTATCTTGTGGGTAGTCAAAAAGGGTCACTGTGTGGTATTGGGTTAAGTACTAGTGAAGTTATTTTGATATCTAGTGCATGTTCACCAACTAAGTGTACTATATCATCTTTCTCCCTTATATGCCCTTGGCCACTTGATGAAACTAGAAATCAATCACTGAAGGTGATAAAACACCCCCGCCACTGCATTTGTCTGGACAAGCGTTTTTGTCGAAAACAAATGGCAATATCTCACAAAATAAGCAAGGTAGAGCTATGCTTATTGTACAGTGCACTTCTCCTTAGTGAGACCTATCCACCCATGATGTTTCATTGTCATAGCTACTTTACTTTCAAAGATATACCCAAGACAATCATTTGGTACATATTTCAGATGGACAGATTATGATAGACAGACAGACAGACAGACAGACAGACAGACTGATTCCAGTATACCCCCTAAAACATTTGTTTTGCATGGGTATAATTATACATTAATTTTGTAGGGTATAATAAAACATTCGTTTTGCGGTGGTACAATAACTCATTCTGTACAAAGAAAGTAATTTCTTATGTTACAAGTTCAGCACATTACCAATGGAAAAAGAGTTCAACCTACCAATTATGCTTTTCTTAGTAGCTATTAGGCAATGTTTAAGATCAATTAAATACCTTTAATCCTCTTCTTGCATTAGCTACACCCCTCATAAAGTATCCAGCCAGTGTATTTGGTCTAGTTGAGATCAACAAGTCTAGGGTCCTTACAGCACCCTCAATGTTACCAGCATTTAGCATCACAAGACTGATAGCTGAAAATGAATTAGATTAAGATTCCAAGAACATGTAATATATAAACAAAATATACCTTGAAACATTGATTTTTATTCATTTGATTTGTTTATTACAGCTCTAGATACTTATTTTCACATGAAAACAATAATTATATTCAGGGTTGCCACTAGTTAGAGGAGATAAAATTCCCTGACAATTCCCTGACAATTCCCTGACAAAATTGGAAAATTCCCTGACATGTTTCGTCGCGGTAATTTCGCGGTAACTCGCTATGTCTCGAGACAATTTTTGATGGCGATCTTGAAATCAATAATTTCATTGAACTGCATCTTATTTTTTCAAAATTCCCTGACAATTCCCTGACATTTGCCAGTATTTTCAAATTTCCCTGACAGCTCACAAAATTCCCTGACAATTCCCTGACCTTGAAAAAATTTAAATTTCCCTGGCTTTTCCATGACGCGTGGCAACCCTGAATATGCATTTTGACGCTTTTCAAAGAAAACCTCGTAATTGCAGCTTGATGAAAGCTGCAGTTACGAGGTTTTTGTTGAAAAGCGACAGTTTGTGAAACACCATCCCCCCCAAATATTTTTTTTGTCAACTTGATAATCAGAGCTACAGCTAAGAAGGGGCGAGGTGGCTATTCAAAATGTAAAATATGTTCCAATGTTCATCAAACCCCAAGTTTTGGGTACTCATTGGAATCATCTTTCAATGAGTACCAAAAGCACAGGGTTTGGATTTGAAAAGAAAAATATTATTTGACCCCCAAAATTGGAGAAATTACCCCAAACTTTGAAGGTAAGTGGCTCTTAATGACCCACAAATTCTTATTTACAGGGAAAACCCTGAATAATAATTAGAGATTGAATGTAAAACCTCACCTATTGGTCTATCAATATCTTCATCACCAGTTCCAAAAGGTACCATCTTCTTGTAAACTATCTCTTCTGCCAGTTCCTGTTTACAAATAGAAAAAATCATTCAAGCTAAGGCAATGGCAGATACCAGAGGCGGATTCAGGGTTTCTGTGAGGGAGGTTTGAAAATGCAAATAGGGGGGTTAGTTTTCCAAGTATTACACAATTTTGACAGAATTTCTGCATGAAAAGGAGATAATCAGGCTACATAAAGGGTTTGTTTGAACCCCCGAACCCCCTCTGGATCTGCAACTGGATCCAGAGGGGGTGGAGGTTTCAAGTAAACTCCCCTATGAAGCTGTATTATTTCATTCTAATATCCACAATCAGTCCAAATTGTGTAATTAAATATTAGGAAAATGAACACCTCTTTTAACCCTTATAATGCTGTTAGGGGCGGAGACAGTGCAGTGGTAACGCACTGGACTTGTAACACAGGGGTCGCTGGTTCGATCCCCTGCCTCTCTAGTCTTTTGGATGAGACTTTAAACCGAGGTCTCGTCTCCATATGACCTTAGCTGTTGAGGACATATTCCTGTTTTGACAATAGCTTTGGCAGGCAGTTTAGACTTAGATCAGCTTGCACAGACAAGCAGCTCGATCTTAGAAAAAAACTGCCTGCTGTCTACTCAATTATTCTGGCAAAAACTAAATAAAATATTTCTAAATTGGCAATTTTTTTAAAAAAAAATTAAAAGTCAGCAGGACAAGGGTTTAAGTTTTTGCATGTCCAAAGCCCCTTCACAGAATCCTGGATCCAGTTGTGACAGATTAATTGTAGTTCCTGACATATAGTCACAAAAAGTGCCAAAAAAAGAATGTTCATGCTTCTACTCATCAGCTGTGTTAGTAATAAGATAAAAATATCTCGAAAAGTCTGGGAGACATTACATAAAAATTGTCTGACATTCCCTATGAAAGCGCTGGATAATCTGTCAAATGGAATAAAATGTTGTCAGATCGAACAATCAAAATGCAAAATGCAATATAAAAGACACAATTTCAATATAATTCCAAAAGTCTATTAATCATTCCATATACAGTCAAACCTCGATCTCTCGGGCACGGGCCTCTTCGAACACCGCGGAAAATTCGAAATAGAATCTCGGTCCCAACACAATTTGTTCTTTATTCCTTATTTTCAAGCGCGGATAACTCGCACACCTCAGGATCGAACTTTCGAACACATTTTCCGGTCCCGTGCATTGATTTACTATATATTTCACCACATAAAGTCGAACAAAGGGTTTTCAAATTAATCGACCTGGCTTCTATTGTTTGTTTTCACACATATCGCCGGATAATCTCTTTTTGACAGCTTCTTGTCTATCAATTAAACCTGTGTGTAA
This sequence comes from Fragum sueziense, assembly GCA_963680895.1. Lineage (NCBI taxonomy): Eukaryota > Metazoa > Mollusca > Bivalvia > Cardiida > Cardiidae > Fragum > Fragum sueziense. The sequence goes on from OY804593.1 coordinate 32,611,445, forward strand.
CTATTACTTGTCATGAAAAATACACGTCTGTAATAACCATTTATTGGTTTTATTTGTATCGTGATTGGGTCTTAATTGCAACCAAAGGTTAATTGATTGGGTCTTCATTCTGATTTTAACATTTGAAAATATCGTAACTATAGATAAGCCGAGCTGGACTTACAGCATTCACAAATGTAGGCAGCTAGATCGTATAAATGAAGGACTTTTGTAGAGAATTTGCTTTTATTTTATCATGTACGTACATTATTTTGAAAGATTAGTAATATGAAAAATTATTCTTTGTGATTAAAGATGTCCTTAGTTACACGAATAAAGATATCTTCTCTTGAAAACATTTTTGTTCGTCATGCAAGTATTCCATATGTGTTTAAGTGTACCAAAAGTCGGATATAACCTATTTTCGGACGGAACACATTTGCCCATCTATACGACGTCGTCATGTAGAATTTTGGATGAGTCGAACTTCCGATATCTCGAACAAATTAATGGGTCCCGTGGGTGTTCGAGAAACTGAAGTTTAACTGTAGATCTAACAAATAGAAGTTAATGCTGGACAGTTTGACAGATGTCAGATTAACCCATTACCTGGCGGAAATTTTTTAGACTTGTCCATATTCAAATGATGTTGCAGAGAATGATTTCAAGTGAATGCAATTTCATATTCTTTGGTCTTTCTTGGTAAAAAATAATGTGGGAAATGAAGAAATTGCTTATGACAAGCAATTTCTTCATTTTCCGCAATGTTTTCCCATATCTTGTCTTTGAGGGGCTTCAAAAAGCGTCACTATGCATACAACATATCTGACAGTCCAACAGTCATTCCCCATGACAGGTCTGGGATCAGCAAGAAAGATTTACCTCTGATGAGTGTGGACAGGAATCTGCTTCATGTGGATTACACTGGCTGGAGTCTGTATTGAATGAGCACAGGCCGGGAGGCAAGTCAAGTCTGCTTGGATCTGCAATATATAGAATCATACAAGTGGTTTGGTTGAGCTTTTTCCAATCTGCATTCTGACTCCATGGCTTAAAGTTACATCCATGGTTATAGTGATGTAGCAAATAAAGCAAACCGTCTTATCGGCCTCATCAGAAGGAAATTCTCCTATATGGACAAACAACTTTTTTGACGCTATATAAATCGCTGGTTCGTTCACATCTTGACTATGGTAACCTTGCTGCATACCCTGTGACAAAGAAATGTAAGCAGATTATTGAGAACGTTCAACGTCGAGCCACCCACATAGTGCCAGCCTTGAAAGGATTATCATACCAAGAACGACTCAAAGAACTTGACCTACCATCTATGGACTACCGTCGCCAGAGGTTTGACTTACAAGTTTTCAAAATCATTCATCAAATTGATGACATAGACTTGTCGACTTTCTTTACATTCTCCCAATCTGACCACCTTCGAGGACACGGTTTTAAGCTCAGCAAGCCAAGAGCTAAGAAATCCATCCGTCTTAACTCATTTTCCCTACGCACTATAAACGAGTGGAACAACCTACCTCAGGACATTGTAACATCCAAAAAAGTGGACTCTTTCAAATGTAAATTGGACAAATTGTGGATACACAAACGTTTTAATATTTCAAATGTGTATTAAATTCATATGAAAATGCAGCTCAACCGGTCTGGAGAACAGAAAATCCAATATTAGAAGGGGATGACAACCCATAAGGGGTTACTAAGTTCCCCAGATGACAAAAGGTTGACAAAGGGTTGTATGAAGTACTAAATGGGTCAAAAGTCTATATAGAGCGTACATGCATAAAATATACGCGTCAACCCATATATTTTCAACTGCTCGCATAAATTTTATGTGTTGACGCGTAAATATGCGCCTCAATGCATAAAATTTACACGAGCAGTTGAAAAAATATGCGTAGATGCATAAATTTTACGCGAGCAGGAGTAAAAAATGTGAAACCGAGGCTTGCCAATGGGAGAGGCGGTTAGAAACCTTTCCCTTTATACCATAAAATTGATGGATAAAACGAAGGATCTGATTGGTTAATAGATAAAATACGCGTCAACACGTATATTCACACGAGCAGTTGATAATTTACACGTTGACGCATAAATTTTCAACTGCTCGCGTATATTTAATGTGTGCACGCTCTAAATAGACTTTTGACCCATTTGGTACGCCATACATGGTCGTATTGGAGTGTTGGGGGCACTCCTTTATAATTCAAAATATTTTTGGGGACCCTTTTCAGTAGGACCAATATTTTGTCGCAGTTAACTTACACTGATTATGCAATGATTAGTCAGACATTGATAAAACTTGTTTAGAATATTGAAACTAGCAAAAAGTATAATGGCATGTCCATACTTGGGCGCATCGTGTGCAATCAGTGATCACTTCAGTACACATTATTGACGGTACTACCTCATTATTGACAATTGATCAGATATTCAGTGGTCGACTTCTACGTGGGCCGAATTGGAAAAACTTATTTCTGGCACCTGGCTAACGTTACTAATTATAGAAATCATCATCGTATTCGTACCACATTCACTGGATATCTCCTTTTCAGCCACTGACAAAACCAAACTGGATTTTAGAGTGGTAAATTCTGGGGCGGAGTTCATTGCGGGATGAGCGCAGAGGGCACAAGCCTCCCCCTTCACTGACTCGACTTTTTTCATTTCAAATGTTTGCGTTCGTCCATCTTCGCTCTCCACTTCAACATTTGCTACCTCACACATCAGTTCAACTTGCGAACTGATCTGGACAGCAGCTAGATACAAAATAAACAAACTTTGGAGAGAGTTGACCCGCGCCATGTCATCGTCTGACAGCCTTACAAATTTTCACAACTGAAGAGTAATTTTGTTGCACTTGTTATCTCCCTTGCGTTACTAAGGACTCGCACTCGTTATTTTGGTTTCGCAAAAAGAGGCGACATAAAATAATAAGCCGACAAGAAACCAAACTTAGTCAGTCATTGAATGAATTCTTTAATTTCAATTGTAAAGCTAGGTGAAAACGATCACAACAACTGGTTGTTGTTTTTTTTAAACTGATCGATGCTTAATTATTATTAAAATTATAATGTTGATAATTACTTTGATAACGGTACATATCTAATTCATCATTTTCACACAAAAAGGTCAGAAAAGATTAACGTAATTTCAATCAAACTTTCGTGTAATGTCGATTATCTAAGCTGATAAGATTAGCTAATTGGAATTTGACAAAACGAGGGAAAGATGACGTCATTTATTGTTGTGACGTCACCATTGTATGTTTTCAAAATGGCGTCCTAAAAAGTTTTGAGTTGACGGAAATGTTTGAAAAATAGACAATCTGTTATGAAAGAGGCGAAAATGACTTAGACTTTAAAATGGCGGGTCCCTTTATTGACTTTACAGAGGTTGGACGATACAGACTTGCCAAATACCTAGGCATTACACACTGGATTTGTATTGTTCCGTCGTTCATTTGTTTACTATGCGCGCTTTACATTCAGTTAATCATAGAAGACAAAATAAGCTTCATAGAAAACTACAACGGCGCTATTCTTCCCGGATTTCTCGTATTTGCCGGAAGCTTTGGATTTTTCTCTCACGTAATATGTGGGAAGGCCATATACTCGAACAGAATCGCAGAAAAACGAAATAAATGGGCGAAATTTCTTTTACCTGTTATTGTGATGACTGTCATCATATTTCTTCTGGAGATGATCGGAAGCATAATGTGTTACGTGCACATAAGCGATCTTGGGGAGTCGTTTGATAAGGGTATACGCAGTGCGATGTTGGTCTATAACACAGACATCGTGAAGAAAGAAGAACTGGACATGCTTCAGATGACGTATGAATGCTGTGGAAGCAAGTCGTATTCAGAGTGGTTCTCGGTATCGTGGACCGACCCAAATGTAGAGAGGTAATATTTTGAAAAAAAAAAAAAAAAAAAAATGAAAATGAAAATGAGAACATATAGCAGTTGTCACGCAATTTCTTCCCTTTAATTTTTCTGCTAAATTTTGACTAAACACAGTAAACAGCAAGTTTAAATTATAGGTTAAACAAAGTATGCTACTAAATTAAATTTATACTTACAGCCTGTTGCCATGTCTAGCCCCAGTCTTTGAGAAACTGATGATAGGCTGTCATTCTGAGAGAACACGATTCTTGTTTTTAGTAAGTTTGAGTATGTCCTTGGTACAGACACGTCTAGGAGCAGGGAGACCAAAGAAATCATATGGGGAATAGTGCATTTCCTGATTTGACTACAAATTCTTGAATTCGTGCGACTAAAACTGTGAGGAAAATGTAATACAATCAAAATTGTTAGACATTGTGGCATGCGTATGCTGGCCAATGACCAGACAACAAAGTCTATAAAATAAATGAGACAGGACCTATATGGGGACCTTTAGTTAAACCCTTTCCCAAACGGCAAAAATGGTCCACTTTGAAAGCTGCTTAAAAGGACAGAATTTAATTTAGAAATGATAGAATTTATATACATTTTAGCTAAGAAAATATTGAGGCAAATCATATAATCAGCATTTTCTTCTTTTGTCTCAATGTTTTCCAAAGCCTTTACAAAAGGGAAGTCAAAACCAGGTCTTGTTTAGGAAACGATTAAACCCTTTGCCAAAATGTCAATATGAGACTGTTTCAATTCGAACGGGGTAGCAGACAACGGAGACATAAATGAAAAAGATGTATGTTTTAGCATACAACACATTGAAAGAACGTAGAAAATTTTGCTAAATATCAGCAGTTTCTTCTTTTCCGTGAATATTTTTCCAGTCCATTTCTACAATACAAAAGACTTCCCAATTAGGTCTTGCTTTGGAAAGGTTTGGTTTGATTTAATATGGTTTTACGCCGTTTTCCAACTGCTATGACCATATCGCGGAGGCTGGAGCACCTGACCCTGGATTCCTGGTATTTCTCTCACCAGTACCACCACAATATCCAAACCGAGCCTCCAGCTGCTCTCTCATAAAGATGATTCACACCATTTTGCTTTGGAAAGGGTTTAAGCGTCTGATACAACCACGAATCAAGCCTGGCCATGTATGTAGTTTGGTCACCAGGATCCAGGTTCACGGTGGGGAGGGATTTTGCATGCTGGGATGGGTAAATCTACGGACAAATTTGCCTCGCTTCAGGTAAGAAATTTTGCAATAACTTCCTTATTTCTGCGTCAATTAAAAACGGTTTGTTGCATGTACCCCGCCTTACTGAGCTCTTTCCTCCGATGTATGCTTTACACGAAACCTTTTTGTACTTTTTGCGAAAAGTGATCCCAACCGACCAGAAAAACGACAAAAAATCTGGTCGTTTTTCAGGTCAGTTGGGATCAAATTTTGGGAAAAATATTATGAGTTTTCAAATAAGTAATACACCTGAGGAAAGCGCTCAGTAAGGCGGGGTACATGCAACAAACCGCTTGAAAATTGACACAGAACTAAGAAAATTATTGCACAATTTCCTACCTGAAGCGTGGCTTATTTTGCCGTAGTCGTTATCATTTCGTTTTCTGGTCAGTTGGGATCAATTTTTGGAAAAATTAAAAGGATACTACAATAATCCATGTATCCGAGGAAATGGATTTTCAAGGCGGGGTATATGCAACAGACCTTATGATAATCGACAAAAAAAATAAAGGAGTTATTGCAAAATATTTGACAAGATTCGAGATTATTTTTGTCCGTATTCGTTATCCATCCCAGCATGCACAATCCCCACCGTGAGGTTGCTCTCTAAATGTTCCATTCGGCAATGAAGGGGTTATAAGGTTTATTGCAATATGGATGCATATACTCAGGCTGATATCGAATCACGTTCATCTCAAATATATTTAAGGTAGAATACCCGTAATGTCGCCATTTTGAAATTTAAAAAAAAAAAAAAACATCAGATTTTTTCGAGCGTCGTCGTTACGGATCTGAACTTATTCGAACGCGATCGTAAATATTCGGCGGTGGAAAGTTTCACCGCCGAATGTTTTAGACGTCGCCTGTATAATTTCGACGTTTCGCGAATCGCATTAGGGGCAGACTACCTTAAAAAAGACATGCGACCAGTTTCATCAAAGCAATTTTAGACAAATTTTGTCTTATGCTAGGTTATTAATTTTACGGCCGATCTGATCAACTCGTTCAATCGACCAAGTACAGATCGATGTTGGTTGACACAAATGATTGGGATTGGTCGAGGTGATCGAGCATGGCCTGTCTCGATCGAGTTTCATACTAAGATCTTTTTAAATGTAAAAAATATTCGTGTGCGGTCGAGTAGAAAATTGATCGGGAAGCGATTGTGTGGTGATCGGGTTGATATTTTCGACCAGACCACCCGACTTGTCTTTTGTCGGGATTGATATGTGTCAACTTTATAGATCGAGTTGATTTGATCGGCAGTGAGAACCTAGTTATATTCTTGGCACTTGACACGAACAAATTCTACCAAATGACTTCTTCTCGAAATCTTATTTGGAAAGGAAACCCTAACGATGCAGATCAAGGTCGAACACTGCCGATCGCCCATTCCCTCCGAGCTAGATCTTTTGATCGGGTCTAATCGAGTTGATATGATCGGCATTGGGAACATACGGCGTAGCATTACCAATGTCACACATCACGTTAAAAAAAACAAACAAAAATAGCATAATTATCACCCTTTTTACATCAATACAAAATTCCAAAGTTATCAATACTTATTTACTGATAAGTAAGAAATTCGTTAAATAGATTTTTACAGACTATTTACGATCATACAAGCTCAATAAAAGTTTGGCATTTCTGAAATTTCTCTAATTTCTAATGAGTTATCTAATTTTATTACGTTTTAATTACGTTTATCAAGTTTGATAAAGAGATTAATAACTCTCGATCCTTTCCCAAACGAACAAATATTTTTAACTTGAATTGAAACGAAGAAAAAAAAAAAAAAAAAAAAAAAAAAGAAACCACCGAGGGAAAAGAGGAAAATGCTGATCACCACCATTTGAACTTCTTTTCAATCGACGTTTCAAGTATTTACTCACACAATTTAACCAAGACCAGTGCTTATTTTGAGAAAAAGGATAAATTGCCAATGATTACCTATTTGTTTATGCACGATTTACTAGAAGTAGCCAGTAATCTTTAAGAACTAGACGTTCTGCAAATTGTTGCTTTGATTCCCGAGATAAGGCTTGGCTACCAGTGATTGCAATAGCAATACGAGGGACGTTCAATTAATTTTGGAACTTGGGTTCTATAAGCCACAGTTATGTCGCAATTCAATTTTAAGTTTCTTCAATCCTTCGAAGTAATCCTCTTTGACACCCACACACTTCTGAAGTTATGAGATTCATTACTTATATGCCAAAAAATGAGCCTCTTTTGGAACACCTCGCAGACACTGGAAAATTGCACTTCATATGGAATATGAAGGCCTATACCGACGACCAGAGGCTTTTTTCGTCATCATGGGGAACACAAAAAAAGCCACACGGGCTTAAGCCCGGTTATAAGGGTGGATGAAGACGCTGTGCAGCATGTGTCTCTTTCAGAAAGTCCTGGACAATATGACACAAGTGGACAGCTCCGCTGTCATGGATTTGGCACATGCCTCTTTAGCCGGTCCTAGACCTACTCTTTTCATGACATTTCTTTACTTTGGCCGACATACATTTCTTGTATGAATGACCGGCGATAGTTGTACTATTTGAAACAGTAATATGAACAATACACCCGTTATATTTGAAAAAATACCGTGTACAAAACTTTTGCCGCGCTTTTAATTTTTTTGGCTATTACGGACCTTACTTGATATTTTCGCAGCCATTGCTTGCTTATGACACGTCATTGGTGCTCATAATAATAGATTATTATTCAATCATATGTATAAAGCCAAGAAAGCCCACATTTGTTGCATTTATTGCATTATTTCAAAATATATTTTTCATGGGTGGCTCTCAGTCCATAGGCAGCAGGTGTGGGACCCAATGGGCATAAACCTTTCTGTGTTTCAACCTTTTCGTCAAAATCGTATAACATGTCCCCGATGAAAAACCAACTTTATCTGCTATTTCTTGCACATTGAACCATGCCTCTTGTTCGGTCATGTCGGAATCTACAGCAACATTTGCTTTGGTACTAGCTCTACCCGGGTTGCCTGAGAGGGGGGCATCATTCAAGCCAGTTTTACCAAATTTAATTTTCATTATCTTCCTAATATCTGACGCATATTCAACGTTTGAATGTCTACGAATCTGATATAGTTCATTATATACATGTGATGTAGATATTTCAAAGTCTATGCGACCTTTAATGTAGACCCGTGCATCCTACTTCAGTTCGTTTTCCATTTTGCGCACAGCGAAATAGCCAGTGTATACGACTGAACCAACTTAAAAGTTCAGTAACTTTTGAAAGAGTCAACGAATTTGTCTCAAATTTTGACCAAGTATAGACAGTAACTTTCCCGTTAAATAGTCGCAAGCACCACTAGTTTTATAGAACCTTTAGGTATGGTGGACAATTAGTACCACTTTTAATTGAACGCCCCTCGTATTAACGTTATTAATCCATTACCACACAACAACTCTTTTTGACTGTCCACAAGATAATGGCTTTGGAAAACATTGTAGAAGAATTCACCTGGCAGAGCATTACATTCGATTAGCATGGGCTGCTCTGCCAGGTCGATTATCGTCCGCTATAACAAGCAGAAAGACCGATGAAATGGAAAAAAATCACTTGAAAATAATGTCTGCAAAGTCTTTGACAAAGTCTAGAACAAACCTAAAATTTTGTGGTCTGGTAATGGGTTAATTGGGAAGATTCTGGTTGTACCTTTCAATTGAAATATAAAAATAGGCCTAGCCTTCTCGGATATTACATACTGAAAAATATCAAACGCTTCGACCTGGTCGTCTGACCAACCGTTTATCTGTCCGTTTGTCCATTGGCCTGTTACTATTGTCCAGTCAACTTAGAACTACGAGTTCATTCAAGTTGAATCAAGACTGTTCGCTTGACATTCGACAAACATTAAATTGTTGCAATGAATTAAATGAAACCAAGACTGTAAATACTACAGAGGTTAAATCGGTATATTTGCAATTGCTTATCAACTTTAAACATGTATTTGTTTGGAACTTTTTGTATATACCTCACGATAAATGACCTGGCAGAGCAGCCCATGCTAATCGAATGGAATGCTCTGCCAGTTTTCGTCCGCTATATATTGTAAATTGTATTGTAAGAGTGACAACTTCTGTGTGGAGAGAATGTCATGCGCAGATGTCGCCATTGTCTGTCGCACTGTTCTTCATTGATTACATTTATCCACTTTATAATTTTGATTGTTTACTAATTTTTTTTTAGAAACACGGACGTACCATTCAGTTGCTGTAATCCGTTGATGAAGCGACCGTGTATCCATCATCGTATCCATGACAACGGATTCCACTACAACTACGACTACCGATCCCAGATCACGATCCATAAACGAGGCTGCTCCACCAAACTGATGGAATTCTACGAGAACTCAGTCCTGACTGTTATTGGCTCCATAATCCTCTCATTGTCCTTCATTCAGGTAGATAGAAATGAATGTTTTGCTAAAAATAGACTATGTTTACCCGAACTTTAAATTACAGTTTAAAAAATTGTAAACCGTCGTTGTTGTTATAAGATCTCGTAACTACGGCTTGATTCAACAACTACGAAATACTATTGTTTGGCCGAAATTACGTCACAGCTTACTTGGTAAAATCGTTCCCTATTAGCTATTTAAAAAAAACTGGACTGGTCCAATTCGAAAGTTGCTGCATACAACAAAATGTATCATGTAAAGAAAGGGGTGCACAGAAAATATTTAGACAAAACGAAAACAATTAATTAATTTCTTGTTAATATCAGCATTTTCTTCTTATGTCTCAAGGTTTTCATGTGCCTTTACGATAAGAACACAAAGTCATTAAAGTGACATTTCACAATTATTTGCACATAAATTTTACTTTTATTCTATCTGAAAGAGCATCTTTTCTTATGAAATTTCTGAAAATTTCAAGCCAAAATATTAAACCGTTTACGAGAAATATATATTTTTGTGCTAAAATTAAACAAATTGTTGTGGACAACAGTTCAGATTTATATAGAATTTGTCATTTCTGTCTCAACTTTAAAGGCGTATTTTTTGCTTATAAATAACAACTTCAAAAAACTGATAGCATTTCTACGCATTAGAATAAACAATCTTTGCATCAGAACATACTTTTAAAAACTGAAATGAATGTGAAATGTCACTTTAAATAAAAACCTGATTTTTTTTTCAATTTGACATGGCAAAAATCGAATGGTAAACCCGAACGTTGCAGGTCTATCTCGATCACAACGATCGCCCCCGATTACCCATGTATACCGACCTCGATATTTAGGCCCACTCAGTCGCTTGATCGGGCGGGCTTAAACGATTTGATCTATGATAGGCAGAAGGAACCTAGCATATGCCTGTTCAAATCCTTTTTTTTTCACTCGTTGACACATATAATTATATTATATTTTTTCAGGTGTTATTGCAAAACCAGCTTGATAAAATCTGTAGTTACGAAGTTTTGCAAAAACACCCAATAAATGTAATTTTATTTTAGCTGGTTTCCTGCTTCGCTTGCCGTATTCTGCAGACCGCCATAATGGAAGCCATGAAGAGCGGGGATCCCGAGGGGCCGTCTCAAGGTTATATAATCGGAAAAGAAAAGAGAAAGGGTAAAGTTTTTCTTGAGCGACCATCTTTGATAAGCGACCACTTTCAGCAAGTGACCTAATAAATCAGCAAGTGACAAAATAAATCAATTATAGCATGATCATGTGACCTGTGCTCTTTATTTTAACCCTTTCCCAAACAAGACCTGGTTTTCACGTCCCTTGTAAAAATGTCTTGGGACAACATTGAAACAAAAGAAGAAACTGCTGATAACCAGCAGTTTCTCCTTTTGTCTCAATATTTTCTGTGCCATATCTTACACAAATCATGTCTTTGTTATCATCATTTTTGTCGTCTGCAACAGCTTTCACATTGGAAAGGTCCAAAATTTTGTCGTTTGGGAAAGGGTTAAACAATGAAGTTATAATCAATGACAAATGAAGAGTTGCAGACGACATGATAAATGAAAACCTACACATTTTATTCAAAAGTGGTTAAAAAACCCTGAAGAAAAATTTATGCTGATTTTCAAGTGTTTATATTTTTTTCTAAAATGTCTTCTAAAGCTGTCTGTCTGAACGTCTACATTATCAATTGTTATGGGAATAGAACAAATAAACAACACAAAGAGAAACTGAATTGTTACACATCGTCGCTTTTTAACAAAAACCTCGTAACTGCAGCTTGTTTAAAGCTGCAGTTACGGTGTTTTTGTTGAAAAGCAGCGATATATTATTTTTCAACAGGCCTTGACGATACACAGAGCACAGAAGAAGAGACGGAACCTTTAAACGAGACAGGAGAGACGATTGAAGTAACTGGCGACACCACAGCGGACGAATCTTTTGAGGACAGATATGTCGACATGGAATTCGCGGGAGATGAGCCCGTCTACGAAAATATCCCACCATCAGCGGAGGGGGAGGAGGAGGAACACATTTATAACGAGGGAGATGTCGAGGATTACCTCGCCATGAAGTTTGCACAATCGAGAGAATTCTTCGAGCCAGCACCCCCACCCCCACCACCCGAAGATGATGAAGAACCGATCTACGAGAACGAACCACTACTACGGGAAGTGAGGTCAAACAAAGGCAGCTTCATGACCATGAACACCACCACGAATTCCCACTCCAGACCGGTCTCCGCGCCTTATACAACTATTCACCGCCACCCGTACCCCAGTCCTATACCACGTGACAACCGACCCGGATATTACGTCATTGATCTGGATCCAGAACGAGGCCATGTCAGGACGACTAGTTCTTCTGGAAAAGGGAACGCATCGCCCGAATCTAAGTTTAGTAACACAAGGACACAAAACGACGGATCTATACGAAAGGATACGAAACCCACATCATCGCCCAGTAAATCTCTACAATGGACGAGGCCGAGGTTTGAGACGTTCAAGGTCCAGCCTCGGATGCGGACGGTTCCAGGTTCGATCTACCACAGTTCACCACGCAGATCATCTCCGCTGTATGGCAGCATCAGCTCACCACAGAGGAGGTCCCCGGATCGCCGAAGTGTGTCGCCGGGGATCAGAGCAGCTAGGGGACCGATGATGTTTGCTGGTGGACGATCACCAAGTAAGAGGCGATCACGATCGAGCTCTGCGTCACCAGAGAGGCGCACATTCAGAGCTGGGTCGTCTTATGGATGCCACCACGGCTTTGCTGATTAATTAACCCTTTCCCAAACATCAAAGCTTTTGGGTGATCCGATTTAAAATTGTCTGCAGATTAATGAATACACTTAAAGACACTTCCAACGCAACACTTACATTTTTCATCATAACTAAATAAATAATACAGTATATTTTATGAAATTTTCAGCAAATATCAATCAACTACGTTTACATGTTTCCTGTAAGTTTCATTAAAATCGACCGATCCTAACATGAAAAATATTTAGGTTTTCCACTAAGACTCAAATATGAAAAGTCACAAAACCCCAGGTAATTGCAGAATCCAATAGCATCAAAGCAGCGTCACCAAATCATGCTCATATCTCATACCACTGTTTCAAAAGATTTGATAACATGCTTTCACGTGCGAAGCAATACTAGAATTCAGTTGCATCTATTTTGTTTAAGAAATAATGTTTTGTACGTGTCAGAATTGCACAAAATCATTGAATTTGTTACCAGACATTAGTTTTTCGCCTTTTTGATCCAAGAAATTTTCAACAACTAGAACAGAAACTTAAAAGGGACGAGTTAAGAATGATCCCGCAAAGATTCATCATCAGTTATGCTTTATCAATGAGAAGTGGGTGTCTTCGTGTCATTTTGGCCCATGACGGACACACAGAATGTTAGCAGAATGTCATAAACTTTACTGATGTTACATGAATAACATGAATCAACGTTATCAGCTCGCACAGCTTTTTTGCGACTTTTTGTTTTCTAGTCATATTATATGAACAGCAAATTTCAACATTTCTACTCAATGTTTCTTTATGAAAATTACAGATATTATGCAATTTTGTATGAATTAAATTTGTTGAAAATTTGATGGAAAATGGTTTATTAAATATCAAGTTATTACCAAAAAGGTAAGTGTTGCGTTAGAAGTGTCTTTAAGTGTATATGTTTATATTGATTAGATTTGTGTACAATATAGTTAAAAAACGTTGAGACAAAAGAAGAAAATGCTGATCATCAGCATTTTCTTCTTTTGCCACAATGTTTTACCAACCCTTTCATACTAGGGGCCTCAAAACCAGGCTTTGTTTGGGACAGGCTTACTTAAAGAATCGTAATCTGTAATACTAGACCTATTTCCCAACCAAAATTTATGAAAGCATTGTACACTGGTCCAATTAGAGATGGTCCGACTGGACAGGAACGGCAGACAATTAACATAGATCTCCATGATAGAAGAGGGAAATCGTTGCTTTTTAGCAAAGACATCGAAACTGCAGCTTAAAACAAACTGCAGCTACGAGGTTTTTGTTGAAATCGAGCGAATGCCGCTTATTATCATTTTCTTATTTTTCTTTGCATACTAATTTCTCTTGTAGTCGTTACTCAAAACCAGAGCATAGTTGGAACAAAGTTCTTAAACCTCTGCACTTAACTGATTCATTAAGGTTATTCCTTTACTAAACATTACTTTGACGTCCACAGTCCATAAATGATTTCTCTCAATATTTTTGTGATATGTGAAATATAATCAAAGCCAGAGCACCAATTAAGTGTGAATAAAGGTATTCTAAATGCATTATTTTAACTCTAAACCATATGGGTACTCATTTGAATTGTGTCGATGAGACGAATCCAATGAGTACCAACAACATGACCGTTTATGAACATTAGATCATTAAATGAAACATTGCATTTTGAAAAGCCATTACCTGTATCCCTCTTATCAGTAGTTAGCGCTGATCAAAGCTAAATAATTATTTTTGTCTGCAACAGTTGCTTCCAACTGCATTTATAAGTATGCTTTGCTTTTGTTTGCGATGGGTCTTAACCTGTTAACTATATTTAGATCTAGCAACCCTTGTTATGTGATTCCCAGATAATTATATTTTTTGCACGCAAGCATATATTTTATAGATTTTTAAAGTTGTATGTTACATCCAAATTATTATTCCATGATTTTGTTGTCAAAATATATTACACACAAATAACATGTTTTCCTCTTTTGTTTCCATGGTTACGGAAATCGAGAAAATAGTGGCCACACAACAACAATTTGACATACGCACCCTCTGGATGGTTGATTAGATTAACTATGCCCCAAACTACAAATTTTCTGGCTAGTCCAAATTTAAAGCTAATGCAGACGGCAAAATGAATGTTGATTATGGAGGAATTTTTGTACAATACAGCACAGAAAATATTGAGACAAAAGGAGAAAATGCTGATCATCACCATTTTCTTCTTTTTGTCTCAATGTTCTACCACTTTTCTGAGGGACGTCAAAATCAGGCCTTGTTTGGGAAAGGGTTAACTATGCCCCAAACAACACCTATATCGACGTCCCTGATTAAAAAAGTTAAGGAAAATATTGAGACAAAAGAAGAAAATCCAATCTGATCCACCAGCTGCTTATCACAATGACTGATACATTTATTTAGTGACATTGTGCGGTGAAGAATCACACAACACTACAATTGCAGAAAAAATGTTAATTGCTTTGTTGACGAGTGACCGATTCAAAAACGGCTCGGAGCAGAGGAGGCGAAAATACGTCAGTGATTAGATGAATGTGGTAGTTTTTTTTTTAAAAAAATCACCTGAAAGAAAAATTATTGACGAAAATCACTAGTATTTTGGTAGGTCGCCGATAACTTTTTTATCAGCTGATGTACTCAGCAAATCACCGGCATTTCCCGCTTTTTCTGCTTCAGAGTTCAGACTGAATACATCTTAGTCAAGTCTTAACGAAATTATAGAAGTTTTTTCCGAGGTTTTGTTATGTCACGTGAATCCCAATCGTGATTTTGACTTCTTGCCGAATGTCATACCCCGGTATTTGAATCCAATAATGTTCAGTAAAGGAATAGGATGTGTGCACATTTGTTGAAACGCAGAATGCATAGATATCCTATTGCTAAGTGGCAAATAAACAACCAATTATATGAGCATTAACTTAACAATAAAACTCAAGCATGTAATAATAAAGAGCACCGAATCCACATCGTTCTTTGTCAAAATACAGGGATTTCGTAGTGCAATTACCTCATTTTCTTACATTTTCCGTCAAAATTTTTTGACCAATAATTGCTTGAGAAAAGATTCCACTATGAATTAGTTCGTCGATTTTCTTCGAAAACCTCGTAACTGCAGCTTGCTTTAATCTGCAGTTACGAGGTTTTCGAAGAAAAGCAGTGATACATTACAATTATTGAAACTTGCTGTAGGGAAAGAAAAAATGGTGCTAAGAATTGAAAAAAAAAAAAACCAAAAAAGTTTTCCTTCTATACTACGGGCAGTCGAATGTGAAGGTACGTGTATTTATTCTAAGTAAACGATACATTTTGGCCATAATATTCGCAATTGCAATTATGCAATTTCAAGAATCGGCGCTTTATCTTTAGTGGGTGCAAATTCACCATCAATATTTTCATGAAATAAATTTTGATTTCCACTCTCGATAACATTTTTTCCTCTTCCAAATTCCATCAAGAATAGTACCAGTTTTAAAGCTTGGCCCTTTTCATTCTTGAAAGACATGTCTTTGTATTAGCCCCATGATTTTTTTTGTGTGAAGCATTGATACAAATGTCTAAGATAAGAAATTACTGATGCATTTACGCAAAAGAAATTACTGGTGCATTTACGCAAAATTTCGTCTATTTGGTCGTCTGCGACATCTTTGAAATTTGGACCAGCCTAAAATTATGTCGTATGGTAAAAGTTGGGAGTATCATCTGGTTAAGAAATCGTGCATTTTACATAAGGTGGGCGATCAAATACCGTGGTGTTTTCAACAAAAACCTCGTAACTGCAGCTTGTTCTAAGCTGCAGTTACGAGATTTTTGTTGAAAAGCAGCGATATATCATTTTGCTATCTCAAATTTTGCGCCAAGTAATAAAAGACATATCGTCGCTTTTCTGCGAAAACCTCGTATCTGAAGCTTGTTTTAAGCTGCAGATACGTGGTTTTCGAAGAAAAGCAGCGATATTTCCTTCTTAATATTAGATTGACATGTTTATTCCACAATAATTGCGGTAGACCGGTGCATAGAAATACAGTTGATTGCTCTGAAAGCATCATTCGGTAACAAAACTAATGACAGTACCAGTATATCGTAGATAAAAGACAAATAAATCGTGACACGTCGTAGAAAAAGTAGACAAAAATTCCATCAAACAATCTTTTCCCGCTCGGAAAAAGAAATAGACTTGAGTGGTCAATATTTCAAAAGTAGACAACAAGACAAAATGTAGTGGTAGTTAAAAGAACGAAAAAAAAAAAAAAAAAAAAAAAAAAAAAAACAAAAACAAAATAAAACAAAAAAAAAAAAAAAACAAAACATGAGCCAGGATCGTGAAAATGGTTGGTCTTTATAGCATTTGAGAACGACATGGATCCAGATCAGCATGTACAGACGTAATGTCTGATCAAAACCCAAGATCTTCTCTAATTTCGCTTCTCCGTGACCTGTAAAAACTACCGCAATAAGGAGTTAGTATTTGTGCTGATTAGACTGAATTTAGTTACATTTTGATTTAGTCTAAATACTGTAAGTCCTAGATGTTATTGGTAAAACCTCATAATTCCAGCTTTAATCAAGCTTGAGTTACTAGGTTTTGCAATAACCGGCGACAAGATTCTTTTTAGATACCGGCTTGAATTTAAGTCATTACTGTCTTCTCGATTGTTTTTCAATAAACATGTAATTTCATTTATTTATCTTTATGAATTGTAGCATCATCATTTTGATATGATCATTTGAATTACAAGTTATTAATTACAACACATCATTAGACACCAAATACTTCATTCATATTCGGGTGTCATTTGTGACAACGGAAAATAACGAGATATAGACTACCTTCGTAAATTTCCGTGTGTCAATGACAACGGAAATTAACGAGATATACTTTGTCGTTTTCCGTTGCTACGGATAACTGGTGGTGATCAGAGCTTTCCCTGTTTCAGATTGTGCAGTCTGACCAGGGTTTCAGGACCGATAGTTTTCGCTATTATAAATTGCATAAAGCCCTTCCGTACGTGGCGGGTCTAAGATTGCTATATCTAAGATAAGAGACATATAAATTATTGCACTTCTACAAGTTTTTTCTCCGTAAATTGCCGACCAGGTGTTCGTTCGTAGCAGTTCGTGAACTGAAAAACCCACGCGAAGTTTGCCGCGAAATTCTGCATATGTCATAAATATAACATATCGATGCTTTCTGAAACAATTTCCCTGTTTCGTCGTACCCATGCGCGGAGAGGGGGGGGGGGTCAGGGGGTCATGACTGGAATTTGGCGAAAAAAGGGGTTATCAAAAAGATTACTGGTTATGTCCCAAATAAGCTGCGTCATTCGTCCCTGTGTGCCACGATAAACCGTTGTTATATTTGGTCATTCAGGGGATGCTGCCCCCCCCCCCCCCCCCCCTGGAATTTGGTGAAAAATGGGTTAAAGATCGGATGACACCCCCCCCCCCCTGGGAAAAATACCTGGATCAGCGCTTGGTACACATAAAAGTTATTCAGTGAAATGGAAAAATGACGACGATGGTCATTAACCCTTTCCCAAACAACGGACCTGGTTTTGACGTCCCAAATAGAAAAGGCTTGGGAAAACATTGAAACAAAAGAAGAAACTGCTGATAACCAGCAGTTTCTCCTTTTGTCTCAATATTTTCTGTGCCATATTTTACACAAATCCTATCTTTAATGACATCCATTTTGTCATTTTTTCCAGTTTTTGAAGTGGATCTCCCTAAAATTTTGTCGTTTGGGAAAGGGTTAAGAGAAATTTCATGTTTTATCTAAGACAATACCCACGGTGGGTAATCACTTGATACACCAATTTCAAAAATTCTTCAATATCTTTTTAATACGGGGCCGATTTGAATTCTGTTTGAAGCAGGGATGGTTGACAGACGTCACGCGTTAGATGACAGATGTGGATTTTTGAAAAATCAGCTTATAAAAAGATATTAAAGATTTACCAAAATTTTGGTTGATATCCGATAGTGTTTTATCTGTTGATTTTTCACCACGTCTAGCTTCTTCCTGGCATTTTCCCACCTTCTCTGCTTGAAACCGAATTCAAATTGGTCAAGTATTAACAAAACAAAACAAAACAAAAATGATGATTTTCTGAAATTCGGAGTTACGTGATTATCCAACGTTTCTATGGTGTCTAATTCAGACTACACGATCTAATTACATAAAATGATTTATATTCAGACAATACATCTGAGAAAAAATGCCTACAATTAGCAAAATTGAATTATTGTTATTACACCCATTTACATGGACAGACGCAATTTTCAGCATAGGATCGCCTTTTTTTTTACTAATTTATTATAATCAGTGTTTCCATAGAAACTAAAAATAATTAAAAAAAAAAAAAAAAAAAAAAAAAAAAAAAAAGAAAAAACTAATTAGATATTCAACTTTCGGCTTTGTGAATACATACTTTCTTTTTTTTTTTTTTTTTTTTACACAAAAGGCTCTTTAAAAAAATCCCTCTCAACGCGTCGCAAAAATTAATTTGGCGGTTGGGTGGAAATGGTCTTATCTTCTAGTTCAATAGTTGTCGTTGTTGGGTAAAAGCATTTTGAGATAATGAGAAACATTCTGGTTAACAATACTTGCATGAAGTTCGATACTTTGTTTATAGGAAATAATTAATAGCATAATATAATCTATCAAATTGTCGCTTTTCTCCGTTATTTAAAGGCCTTAATATACCAGAGCACAAAAATGGTGACTATTTTTTTTTGGGGGGGGGGGGCGAGGGGGGCCGGGCAGGTACAACAACAACAACAACAAAAAAATGAAAAATAAACAAAAATTGATAATAAAAAAACCACAAAAAAAAACCCAGAGTAAATACAAGAAAGTGTTTGGGTGTTAACATCGTTAAAACAAGCATCATTTTACCAAAATTATTTACAGATGTTTTGCCTGATAATGACCGCAATTTGTTCGTCATTTACGTTCTCAAATATCCGATACAAGACTCTAAATCCATCATCATCGCTTAATTGTCTCATTTATGTAACAGCAAAAGAATTCGATCGGTCGAAATTCCAACCAATATAGTTTTTCATAAATATGAAAAATTGGTAGGCCTATTATTGTTGAATGAGAGCGAAAAGGAGAATTGCTTGGCATCGGTATTTTTCTTCTTATGATTGTCCTCAATGCTTTCCACAGATTTCTTTAAAAAAAGGGGGGTGTTGTCAAAGCTTGGATCCGTATTCGAAAATAAAAGACAATTAGTATTTTATGTAAAGAATGTAATAAAGATTATGGAGCATTTGCGAAAGGGTAAACCCAGACAGCAATACTTTGGATTGTTCCAATTTTGAATAGTGTTGTAGACGACAATTTCAAAGTGGTGAAATTTTAAAAGTAATTCCGTTTTGGGTTAGAAAACATTGTGGAAAATGAAGAAATTGCTTGTCACAAGCAATTTCTTCATTTTCCACGATGCTTTCACAAACCATTTCTTGTGAGGGATTCAAAAGACGTTAGTGTGCAGCAATGGGTTAATTGGTGTCGGATTACACTGCGAAGCCATGCCGGTCTTGCAATATCTCGAA
This sequence comes from Fragum sueziense, assembly GCA_963680895.1. NCBI lineage: Eukaryota > Metazoa > Mollusca > Bivalvia > Cardiida > Cardiidae > Fragum > Fragum sueziense. The sequence goes on from OY804593.1 coordinate 32,631,359, forward strand.
ATAGGCCGTACAGCACGTATATAATTTCCATCCAATTTGTGAAAATCATCATTCACCCATGTCGATTATCATCGCCCAAGATTAGGCCGGTACTTCGTGTACTTAGATCGACATTTTAATGGCGTCATATTCGAGACATCCATTCGGAACACCTTGTTTAAGGTTTATAGACTCTCATTAAAAACACCACTTTCTAGGCATACGAAATGCTTAAAATAACACACGTGCCGGATTTCAAGATTATGCTTCAAGAAGAAAATAATTTACAAATAGGCCTATTATTTTACTATATATTCATATGCAAGGGAGGTAATTTTGAACATTTTTGTTAAATATTTCCATAACTATTTATTAGATCTATATGGATTTATTCAAAATTCTAAACCGTACAAAATGTACATAGATCTATTTGTATTTGGAATGGAAATGTAACACAGTTTAGGAATTACTGGTACTTTTCAAATTTCGCCTCTGGCTCTTAGGTGCTAATGAGGGGTTGTAGGCCTATACCTAATGAGATTCACGAGGCGGCGGAGTTATTCGAGCGACGTCGATTTCGAAAACATTCGGCGATGGAACTTTCCATCCTTTACAACCGCACCCGAATAGGTTCGTATGTATACGTAATGACGCCGCTCGAAAAAATGCCGATGTTTTATTAATCTCAAAATGGCTGCATTATGGGTATTCTACCTTAATAGGTCATGGGGCTATTTCAAAATTCGACATAACGGAAACGCAAATAAACACCCGGACCAATAGAACAGGCAAGGACATAATTTTATCTTTACCACAATTCGATAATAGACGGTTTTTTTTTTTTTTTTTTTTTTTTGCTTTCGTAAAAGAAATGCAACCTGTAACTTTTTTTCATTTTTGGGTGAATTGAGAGCTACTTGCTTTAGCGTAGTAACAACTTCTTCCGGCAAAGAAATATCCTTTTTTCGACGTTGCTTTATTCACGTATCGGAACGTCGTTTCATCTTTCGGCAACACACGACTGATTTCGTATCAACAATGGCGCCAAACTGCAAACAGCAATTACGCTAGGACAGATGATATATCTAATCCTGATTAAGGGTAGATCACAGAGAATGAGATTGATATGGCACATGGCTCCATTCGACGATTCACGTATTACGAAAATGACATTTTCAATACAACTATCATGGTGTATAATCACGTGACTCAGAATATCCGATAATCTTCAATACCTTATTTAATACTTGACCAATTTGAATTCGGTTTGAGAAAGAGAAGGTGGAAAATTGCCAGGAATAAACTGGACGTGTTGGATTTTTGAAAAATCAACTGATAAAAAAGTAATTGAAGATAAACCAAAATTTTGGTTTATCTTCAGTGACTTTCTTATTAATTTATTTTTCAAAAATCAACCACGTCAATCTAATGTGTGACGTCTGTCCACATTCTCTGCTTCAAACCGAGTTCAAATCGGTACAGTATTTACAAAATTATTGAAGATTTTCTGAAAATATTGTATCACGTGATTATCCACCGTGACTATGATATCTCAAAATGTGCCGATTTGAGCCTCTACATCATTCTGAACGTCTACACCAATATTACAAATTACAGTTTCAAAACACTGAGCAAGCTTACTAAAACATTTTTTTGAAACCCATCTTCCACAGCTTTTCTGCGAACGGCACTTAGACTATAAAGTTTCATCCAATAATAGGCCTATTGCAAATATCATTTTCGAGTATTGATTATGCACGAAGTTATTTGAGCACGGATCTATATTTTAATCCATTACCAAACAACAAAATTTTAGTCTTGTCCAAATTCAAAGTTGCTACAGACGACAATATGAATTGAATGTAATTTCGCATTCTTTGATCTTTCTGGGTAGAAAAAATTGTGGGAAATGAAGAAATTGCTTGTTACAAGCAATTTCTTCATTTTCCACAATGTTTTTCAAAGCCATTATCTTGTAAGGAGTCAAAGGGAGTCATTGAGTGGTAATGGGATAGATCAACATGAACCAGATCAGCCAGTACATAAACACAAATTGATCAAGACTCATATTGTTCTATATCAGATTATTTATTGCCTACGACAACTGTTATTTGACAGCATGGCAATCCGAGTTTTCTCTGGTGAAATTAGCTCTATGATATATGTTGATGTCACTTATCAAAATATCAAAGAGCGTATTTACATAAGAGAAGAATCTGATTAGAAGCATGGATCCTTTAAGAGTAATAAAGACTGAATTTGATCACATAACAGACTGGTCTTGCAACACGGATGTTTCAAATGCATTGATGGCGTTTCACTCCCACCAGATCTATGACAGTTCTCTACGACAGCAATTACTATTTCATTAGCGCAAATGAAATGCGTAGTGATAACTGCTGTAGAGAACTGTCAAAGAGAAACTTTTTTTAAATTTATAATCCAAAGATGGATAACGTCAAATAAGTTCAATTGACCCATTTCCATTATCGTTTTAGTCCGTACCCGCAGAACACTTTCGGTAATTCGCGTCTTCTCTGATGAAAATTCGCTCGTTAATATTGGGATGTCGCTATTTACATCAGAGCGCTGTCCCATCAAAAACAAAAGAAAAGTCCGACACAGCGACATAACTTGTGTCGGAATTTTCTTTTTTTTTTCTTTTTCTTTAATGGGACCGCGCTCTGATGTAAATAGCGACATCCAAATATCATGAAGAGCGAATTTTCACCAGAGAAGACTCTGATTAACTTCCGGTGGCAAACAATGGTTTTATGAGAAAGTAACATTGTATTAGATCTATAAGATCTATCGAAATGGTTTTCAATTGCATCGTTTAACGATGTAAGAATCGGAAGATAAATGACGGAAGTAAGCGCAGAGCATGGATAAAGGCAGTGAATAGAGACGAATTTCGCCTTTTGCCTCTAAGGACGACTTCCGGTGGTTGTTGTGTGTGTGTGGTCTTAGTGGAAATAAGCTAATTCTTTGTAGAATTTATATCTTTATTATAGTTTCATCCATGTAGATCTACATCATTAAGATACTAACAAAAATAATTATATCAAAAGTGCATGACCATTCATTTATATAATGAAAAATTGAAAGATACTTTAATTATTAAAACAATTGTAAACGTTAAAACAATTAGCTTGCTAGAATTTACATAATGAATAATGAAAGAATCATTTGCTTAAGTTACGTTTTGTTTTTATTATTATCTTAAAAAGAAAACATATATATTAATAAAATGAGAGTAGGTTATTAGATTCTGTTAATTCGAGTTTTATAACAGAGTGAGAAACATTATGCTCTGTTTTTTCATTACTATGGAAAGAGAATTGACATCTTACATAGAAGGCTACACCTCAAAAGCGTATGATTCTTGGAAATGAGAATAGAAATACATCACATAGACAATTGTTTAAAATCAAAGTTATCTATATACATGTATAAATAAAGACCATTGAAAAGCAAATTTTGGCTTTTATTCTTATCAAATTATGATCGACAATAGGCCTATACTATTTTCCTTATATCGTTCCTATTTTTGTAATTTGGACATTCAGATGATGCTGCACTACAGTAGTATAAATATCTTTGTAGATATTACAATGAAACAAAACGAGATATGATTCGTCTATCGAAAAGATACAAAACGGGCATTTCCGGTCTATCAACTAAATATTTTTATATCTTCCGGTTTCTAGTCTTTTAGGAGGCACACCACGTCTAAATTTAATAAGAGCTGAACGAAACTCATACGGTAAAATTACTCACTCTTCAGTTTCGATATTACTTTTAAAAAGTGCATAAGTTCTCAATTTGTTTCTATCAATATTATTTTATATGTGACATGCACTCGTTATCTAATCTGTATAGGTGCCTGTCACGAGTATGTGATTATGTTCAAAGTTTTTTAAGGTGACAATATACAATGTTATCTTTTTGATACTATCAAACAGATAACATTGAATCACGTCACTTAGAAAACTTTGAACATTTGGTAATATTTACTTTTTCCCAAACGACATAACTTTAACCGATCCAAAATGTTGTCTAATGCAATGATTTAACCCTTTCCAAAATATCGGTAGAGTAGACTCTTCTAGTTTCAAATGGGTTGCAGACGACGAAGATAATGCTGATTTGCCTATGAAATATCCATAAAAGAAAAGGAGAAAATGCTTTTTATCAGAATTTTCATCTTTTCCTTCGATGTTTCCAAAATCCATTCCAGAGGGACTGTTTGGATACAGCAATAGTATTTTTTTTCTCTACAAATTCCAAATCTTTTTGTATTTGGTAGTGTTCCGGAGAGAGTTAAGCTGACTTTTTGTTAAGGGACACAGGGAGTGTTAATCAATGTGAGCTTTATCAACCTTTTTTCCAAACAAGACCTGTACTTTACGTCCTCAAAGGAAAATATCGAGACAAAAGAAGAAAATGCTGATAAGCGCCATGTTCTCTGTTTGCCTCGGTATTTTCATAGATATAGTGTAGAATATGCTTAAATTTAAGGTTAGAATACTCGTAATATGGTCATTTTGAGATTCATAGGACATCAGGGTTTTTTCTAGAGGCGTCGTTATGTGTATGAACATATTCGGGCGCGGTCGTAAACATTCGGCGATGGAAATTTCCACCGCTGGATGTTTTCGACTTCGCCCGAAAAACTCTGACGTCGCGCGAATCTCATTAGGGGCAGACCACCTTAGCATAAAGATTGTCGTATGCGGCAGGCTACAAGTTGATCAGTATATACATTTGTGTTATTGTTTGGATAATGTTTATAATGACAAATGGTGAATACAAATAAATAAGTCCTGAATAATCGCATATTTCTATACATGTTTAATTTTTAATGAACGATTAATCATATTTAAGTTTTGTATAAATATTTGAGCCAGGATCTGAAAAAAATGTCCCTTAAGGCTTTAGAGACCAACATGGTTCCAGATCAGCCTGCGTATACACGCAGTCTGATCAAGAACCATATTGTTCTCTAATAGATTTTCCTTGACCTGCAGTAATTATAAGAGAGTTTCAAGGGTCCTGATCAGTCTGTACTTTGGCATAGGCTGACCTGGAAACATGAAAGTCGCAAATGCTATAAGGGACGTTTTTCCAGATCCGGGCTCATTTATAACTATTAAAAGCTTTTTAACGATATATTGCCATGTGAGAAATGGTATTTTTGAAATAGAATCCATATTTTCAACTGATTAGACGTTTTTTTTTAAAAAAATTATGTTCAATTTCAATCTTATTCGGGAGTTAAACAATCATATTTTGACAGGTTTCGGAATCAAGAATATGCAAATAAACAACAACAAAAGTAGAAAATCACAGAAACAAATTATACGTTATGTAAAGTAATATAAAAATCCATTCGCCTTAGTCGACATTGATCGAGATTAACAATTTATACTTGGTTTACCATTATGTTTTGATAAACCTTCGGTGTTGTTATAAAATCTCGTAACTACGGCTTGATTCAAGCCGTAGTTGCGAGATTTTATACCAACATCCACGAAATAGATCTATAACTCATCGGCTATAAAGGTGTAGTTGTATACAAACACTTTACTCCTTGTTGTTGATAAATGGCCCAACACAAACACTTCCTCTTTTGTGAATAAAATAATTAGGTCATTAATTCGCTCGTATAACTTACGATAAATGGTTTGGTAAATGTTAAAACTATATGTATTTGGTTTTTAGTGTTTGTATACAACTCTACTTTTATAACCGATAATAATAATAATAATAATAATAATAATAATAATAATAATAATAATAATAATAATAATAATAATAATAATAATAATAATAATAATAATAATAATAATAATAATAATAATAATAATAATAATAATAATAATAATAATAATAATAATAATAATATGATTAATAATAATAATAATAAAAATAATAAAAATAATAATAATAATAATGATAATAACTTTATTTAGAGAAGGTAGCATATTAAGACATATATACTAGGCAAAAAAAGAAACGCAACTTCCTTTTCAATTCCTTCTTACACAAAGACATCAAATCAGATTTAAACAAAATGTGATTCATTTAAAGCAATAACATTTCACCCTATAAAGTTCACAAAATCTTGTTTGTAGTAAATTGCATATTTAAGAAAACACCCAGTTTACACCGGACGTCAACACAATTTGACAAAAAAAAAGTGAACGCAGACCTGTCGAAAAACACATTCTGTTTCGTTTAGTCTGGTCCGATATTCGAATGTTGTGAAGTCCATGCGATTTATTAGCGGTCTCCGTTGCAGTCTTAAACCTATCCCGTAGGTGGGGGTTAACCTGATGATACGGTCCTGCCTTGACGTCATATCTCTTGCACGTCCGCTCCCTGCTCGATAGGCTGTGGTCCCGTTGAGAGCCAACAGCGTAAATAGTGGAAAATGTGTCGATTTGTTGCCCCATCAATGTCTTGCGACAGCAGTTTGACTTTTTCAAACAAACAACATCCGTACTGCAGATTGGCGCTAGGTTTGGCGTAGCCGTGCTATGCGTAGGGTAGCGAGAAGTGTATGAACGCTTTGGCATCTTCTTTGTCTATGTTTCACCTTGTGTTTGAAGAAAATTTGTTTTGATAGTAGTCATTTAGAAACCACGGCAGGGGGATAATCAATTTTTAACAATTTACTATGTATCACGTGATGAATTTACGAAATGTGAAAGAAATGACACTATATCTATGCGTATGGAGGCAGGTATATTAAAAATGTACTCAATATCCATTTAAAACATATTTGGTCGAAAACATTTCGAAAAATTTGGGTTGCGTATCTTTTTTGTTCTAGTATATAATTCAATTGAATTTATCTTATTTGAATATGGCCTTCTAACAATAACACTCATACTAATACAAGTGTACGAACACACTTCCGCCTTATTCTCACCTTATCTCCCTTCTCTCTTACTCACACACACATACACACACACACCCAAACATTCATAAACTATATCGTTCAATCAAATTAAAATTAATTAAGTTAGATATTAATTTTATTTTATTTATTTGTTTGTCCGAAATTACGTCGCGATTAACTGGATAAAGTCGTTCCCTATTAAATGAAAGATCAGTTTGTCTCTTGTTTAATCATGGCCTCCATGTATGTGCCAAGTTCACTGGTTTTTCTAGTTGAACATTTGTCCAGTAATAGATCCTCTTGTCTGTACGTGGATCAAAGTCGCCGGAATCTCCTTTCTTAACAAAGAAAGTATCTCCTGTTCGCATGAAGCAGTCGCTGTTATACAAATCCAGGGGTTGTAGGTTTGGCTTTGGTCCCTCTGTGAGCCACAAATTGTTGTATACGATTATTGAATGTTCATTTACTTGTGACGGACCCGAACTAAGAGAGTATAAATGGGGGTCGTTATAGTTGGCTAAGATGTACCCTGGTCGTACGAGTAACGTGTCCGGTCCATAGGGAGTTTTCGATGGTATCCCTCCTTGGTAGAGTGTACAGCAAAACCACGAGTTTCTTTTAAGCTGTCCTGACTGAATAATATCCTCCTTCTTATTGGTACCATGATACATGTATTCAAATGGTTCCATGTACAATACAAAATAACAATTAACCCATTCCCACGTAATGACGCATTTGACGCATCGCAAAATATAGGCTTTGGAAAGCATTGCGGCGAATGAAGAAATTGCTAGTGACAAGCAATTTCTTCATTTTCCATAATGTTTTCTATCACAAATTGGAAATTTCTTAAAACTTCCATGAACTTGAAAATTTCCCCAGCAACGTCTTTCAAATTGGAACAGTCAAATTTTTGCCGTCTAGTAATGGGTTAGATAAAAGGGGTTACATCAAGTAATTGCATGCTGGGACAAAAACTTACAAAATGAAAAAAACACACGTTTTTACTGATAATCGAATCTTAATGTAAAATAGATCACGGAGAGAGAGAGAAATGATTTTTTAAATGGTCATTAAACATGTGATGTGAGTAAATAATTGTAAATAATAATAATAAAAAAACCAAACAAGCCCAAAACAACAACAACGTTGGGACTTTGAAAGTAACAATCAGATGCTGTTCGCTTTCAAGAAAGTATAAATATTGTGAAAGTATGGGGGAGGGGAAGTTAAGCTAATTCTTATTGGATCTAAATAACGTGTAAACCTAGATCTACATATTTTCCGCATAAATTTATGACCCTTTTCGCTAAATATGTCCTTTTGACCATTAAACGAAATTCTGAGAATTTTTAGAAACGGATTACATTTCAGCAGACGCAAATTAATCGTACAACAATAACAGAAAAAATGTAAGTCCAGAAAAACTGAAAAAGTGATAAGTTTCGATCCTCGTCAGTCTCTGCAAAGTCCCTTTAGCGAGACGGGTCACATACATTAAATTTTATTTTATTTTTTCTCTTTTGACAGGATCCGAAAACAATTTGCCATGCAGTACTTCCAAGGCAATGAAAAATACCTATTTGAAAAAAGCAACTTACATTTTATTCGTAGATGCCTTTGTTGACCACCTTGCTGAATGGGAAAATCGTTAATGCGCACCAAGGACTAAGTTCATATCGAACTTTGGTTCGACCTGAGTATTATCTAATGATCTAATGATATAACTTTCTAAAAATAAATCACATGCGCAGAAAAGAATTCATGTGACCGATTTTTATCCACTGACGGATGTAAACAAATACAAGCAGGGGAGACCGGGGCTAGTTCGCCCCCCTTTTTTTCGATTGCTCATATTTTGAATTCTGTTAGGGCTATTGGGTGTAATTTATATACTCCTCAAAAAAAGTTAAGGACCACCCATTCAAAGTGCGATATTTTGTGAATCCTTATATGAATCCATTTATAATTTGTTGCATGATAACTAGGACCCTTTCTTCATAATCAGTTGGTCATTAGTTTGGAAAATTAGCCGAAGTAAAAAGTGTAGGAGAAAACATAACACTACCCTTTAAAATGCTTGTTTTTGCATGTAGCGGGTGGGATGGCAACTTTCAGAAAAAGCCCCTTTCCCCAGGATTTTCTTTTGAAAAATCACACGTATGGCCAGTTTGACTATCTTGAACCTCTATTAACTAAATGCGAGAAAAGTAGAAGTTATTAATTAACTGCTGGTACCCTGTATGAGGGATTCACACTATGTCTCTAACATCGCGGGTATGAGAGCCTCCAGCATCACCAATGGAACAGTATAACAAGAGATATTTTCTGTAATGATGGTCCCACACATTTGCAATAGGATTCAAGTGAGGTGAGTGTACTGTCCATTGCATAAGTTACATTTTTCTCTCTCTAAAAAGACTCAGTTGCAATTCTTACCATGTGTGGACGGTCGTTATCGTCCCCTTAAATGAATTTAGGAACAATAGCGCCACCGAATGGATAAGATTACCTAAGGAGAACATCATCTCTTTATCGATCACCGATCAGCGATCTGTTAGGATGGATGCCAAGTTCCGTAGAACCATCTTAACATACCCACCCCACTCAAGCACAAATGGTCCATTTCACTTATCATTTTTTACACCATAAAAATCTTTAAAACACCAATTTTTCTGAAGAAACACTACGACTTTTCCGACTTTGGCATTCTGTCACAATTTTGACAGCTCGCAATCCAAAAATTAGACCTCAAATCTGCAAGGTGAAATCTACATTGTGGACGTTGAAAGTCAATGCAAAATCGTCCGGTCTGTGCGGCTGAAGTGGGGCTCACCGAAAGCTTCCATGTGCATAATTTATTAGCTTAGATGTGCTTTTTGTTTTTTGAGCAAAAACAGCGTGTACTGTTGATCTTTGGTGTGATTTGATGGACGATAACGCTCGTCTTCACACGTCAAGCTTTGCTCTCAAGAAGGAAAAACCCAAATAACCGAAAAGTTAACAAGCTTTCCTTACATGAAATTCATTAAACATGTGTGGGGCTATCATCACAGAAGAATTCCTTCCCATAATGTCCACATAGACATATCGGAGGGTCCCGATAGATGCATTGTCTAGATCCCTTTATGCAGGAACCGGAAGTTGATTTCAAGCATCTGTTTACATTGGATTGAAGTGATAGACGCATAAGATGGTCATGCAGGTTATGCACCTGAATATTCAAGGGAAATTTTGAGAAACAATGATATTTTCTATAAAATGCTACCCCACCCACTACATGTAAAATCAGGTATTTTTAGGGGTAGTGCTATGTCAAGTTCTCTTACAACTTTAGTTTCTGCATTTTTTACAATCTACCGATGATTTGTTTTGAAGGAAATATTACTCTTTATTATACAGTAATTCATTGAAAAATTTACTAAAAGAATCATAGAATATATTATTTTGAATATGTGGTCCTTAACTTTTTTTGATGAGTATATATATAAGTTCTACAAGTGATAGCCTTTCTAACTGCGTCTACCATCTTTATAATGTTTCTTTTCAAGAAAGAATATTTCAAGTTTTAGAGTTTTGATTGTAGTGGTCGGACTTGCCCCATGCACGGGGCAAGTTCGGCCGATTATTGGGGCTATGTATGCTCAGAGCTATAATTTGTTATAAAGGATTTTTAGACAGTTTAAATTTTAAGATTCTGTATACGACTGCCAAATGAATGTATAGATTAAAAAAGGCATTGTTTTAACAGTCAAACATCGTGAGAAAGGGGGCATTTTGGGATAACAAGCAGGGGCCGGGGCAAGTTCGGCCAGTGGTTTTGAATTTTTCATTTTTTTACACTTTAGTTAGAGCTAGGTCTTGGCGATTGATATATTTAGATGCGACAGAAAATGACATTTCTAACTGTAATCATTCTTTTTATTCGTGGGCAAGATTGGTCGTGGCCGAACTTGCCCCGACCCCAATAGTCGGACTAGCCCCAGACAGACCTCGTGGAAACATCACGTCACATCTTCTTTTAGATGACATGAAATCTTTATCTTAAGTTTTAATCTGTAAAAGGACTTGATTGTCTTCATAAGTATACAAAAAAGAAATCTGAATCATGGCGCATCTTACTATAAATGAAAATTTACACGAATATGGAAAACTTACTGACAGTGTCAAAAAATAAGAATTGTTTTCTAATTTCCATGTTTTTTTCTATACTCCCAAATACACTTCCAATTTGTTACTAAAAATAGTAACACTTTTTTGATGCCAGATCGAGGCTCTGACCCAAATGAGAGTAAAGCATCCAACGTACAATGGAAATGAACGGAGGAAAGAAGAAGTTTAAGAGGAATCACACACCGTTTAGTGATGATTCCTCTGTGAATCTCGACGGGATATCATTGACTGACTTCCATTTATGGCCTTTATCGGCTTTTAAGTCATTTTTGACCCTCCGAAAAAGTAGTATCCTCGGATCTTTTGAGGACCTAGCCGCAAGGTTAAACTGTCATATTCACGTAAACCCACCTTCCCCAACAAAAAAAAAAAAAAAAAAAAAAAAAGTACGAAACATGCCATTTTCAGTGTGAAGATGATTATGTCAGTACCGAAAGGTTTATGAAGAAAGATAATTCATTATGGTAGATCAACTTGATAATAAAAACATAGCTGTTAAAGCCCATTTCCCAAACGACAAATTATTTAGACTTTTCAAGTTTGACAGCGGCTTAACCCTTTGCTAAACGGCACCTGATTCAATTTGGAAGCTCTTGCAGATAACAGAATGGGTATCATGAAAGTAGGTTTTTTTAAGTGCAAGGGCGGATCTAGAGGGGGGGGGGGGGTCGGGATGTCCGCACTCCCCCCCCCCCCCTGGAATCAGCCATAAATTGAATGTTGACTATAATCAAAGCGTCAATATAGGCCTAACGTTATAATATAATTTAACACATTTAAGTCATCATTTGGGCGTGGACCCCCCCCCCCCACACACACACACACTGGCAATTGGGCTTGGACCACCATGAAAAATATAGTAATATAGTAACGAAAACCTTGAGGCAAAAGGAGAAAATGCTGATTAAAAGTATTTCATTATTTTGCCCCTTCCCAGCAAGCAGACCTATATCGGCCCGATATAAAATGCTTGCTGGGTTGAAATGATTTTTGAAACAATCTCTGTAAGACAGTCAAAGACGGATCTAAAAGGGGGTCGGGGGTCTGGACCCCGCCTTGAATAGGTCGAAAATTGAATTTTGACTACACAGCGTTAGTATGGTATCTAACATTACAAAATTGACAAATTTAAAGCCATCTTTTGGGCTAGACCTTACCCCCCCCCCCCCCCCCCCCACCCCTTGAAAAAAATCCTGGATCCGCCCTTGACAGTCAAAACATTAACATTTCTTGTTTGGTAAAAGTTTAAAACATTTTTCTTTTCATTTCTTTTTTTTAATTTAACGCCTCTCAACAATATTTCAGCAATAAGTTAATTTATAATTGTCCACGCTCCGCGGCTGGGAATCCATCCTGTGACCTGTCCATTATTGGCTCTAATCTAGAGCACAAACACATGCAAAATATTACCGCTCACACTTGGACAGTACTAAGGAGCTCACTTGCTCCTGCAAAATTCTTTTTATATGGTTTTCAAAAGCAGTATTACCGCTGCAGAATGACCTGATTGAGCGTAACCTCTATTATCATAATTACACGCTTGACTGGTTGTCCTAGTGTATCTCCGTTATTTCTCGTTCAAGTCCGTGAACCAAGTTTAAAAGTTTATATACCTTTTAAATGGCCAGTTACATAACTATGTACTTGTCGTTGAAATATAAATGTGCGAGTTCCTTGGACCAGGAAGTTCGAGGTTCGAATCACGAACGACTTCTTTTTTTTTTTTTTTTTTTTTTTTCGATTTCATTTTTTTCCTTGGATATTTCTTGGATTGAGCGGTTATTACATTTTGTGATATGATCTCTTTTTTACCCTTTTATGTGTATATCTTCTCTAATTTATCTAATCTGTAAAGTTATTCTTCAATATCTAAGCCCAAGTGTTATTGTGCGAACGCGAGAAACCCGAGTGTGTTTTTATGTAAGCACGAGAATAGCAATGAATTTTGTGCTAGGCCTGAAATAGACTGGGTCTACCGTGGTGTTATAATAAACCCTCAGTGCTGTTATAAAATCTCGTAACAACGACTTGCATCGATCCGTAGTTACGAGAGTTTAATAACAACACCAACGAAATTTACTATTTGTTTGTCTGAAATAATGTTATGGTAAACTGAATGAAATCGTTTGCGATTGCATATTTCGACGCATTGAAACAATCTCTTCAAACAGTTGAATTAAGTTCACAAAAAGAAAAAAATATAAACGATTCCGGGGATTTGAACCTCGATCCCAAAAGGCTGTAGGCAGAGCACTTATCCTCTCGACCACTCAGCTAAACAATTACTATATGGATTATTAGATAATAAGAAAGTTACTTTCCCACCAAACCTTGACGATCTTTAACGATGATTTTCGGAGACAAACGGATTTTCTCGAGAATAAATGTATTCAAATGAAAATGTATTCATTGCATAAAGGTCAAATCATGTCAATGTGTTTTATTAATAGCCCATCCTGAACTTGCATGGTGGTAATGAGCGATGGAGACAGGGTACGAATGATTACATGCCAAAAAATCTCTTTTTTTCAATCAAAGTTGCAAAAATATTCCTGAAACTGAAAACTCTAATAATTAACGCAAATGACTGTATAAAATATTCTTAATACTTAGGCAGAATAAATGAAAAATGCTCGCGCGAAAATAACGACTCGCACAATGAATTATATAGTAAAAAGACCACGTGACCTTTTGTTTGCTCTCTTCATGCGCAGGTCAAGGTTAAAAATTTGGAAGTGTATTTGGGTGTATTCTATGCGACCAAAACCTTTCTGCGAACAGCTTTCGTCATAAGAGACATTACAATCTGGTTCCAGGCTATCTTTGTCGAGAGGCTCTACAGAGCCACTGGCCGAACATGCCCCGAGGGCGGACTAGCCCCGGTCTCCCCTATATCCGATTCGAAAATATAGCCACAAAATTATGATATATAAATCTGAATCGATGGACAGAAATAATAACCCTTGCAAAAACAAAATATTTATGACACAGAAACAAATCATTTTGAATAAAATATAAGTACATATATGAGCCATTTAATACGCGTAACAATGCATTAACGAATGAACCCTTCCCGAACTACAAAACTTTATATATGCAAGAACAAGTTTATGGTTGTTGCAGTAGATAATAATTTGTGTTTTGAAAAAATTATAGGTACAATACAGTACAGGGGAAGAAAATGGTATACCTCACGATAAATGACCTGGCAGAGCATCCCAGCCTATTGGCTAGGGCTGCTCTGCCAGTTCAATTATCGTGCGCTATAACATGCTGGTTTTCCAATATAGAAAGATTGAAAACTATTGAGACAAAAGAAGAAAATGCTGATTACCAGCATTTTCTCCATTTGCCTCAATAATTTCTGTGTTGTGCTGTACATACGAGGATGCACACAGCTTACAAAGATTTGACCTTGATTCCTAGTTGAAGATCCCATGTGACCCATATTCAAATTTGTCTACGATGCTAACGAAAAAGTTCCACGGGGAAACTCAAAGGGCTAAAAATGTGGCATTTTGGATGCGATTGGTTATAAAATGCGGCATGTAGAGAGCACACAAAATTTTGTAAAAATTTGACCTGTTGACCTAATTTTTAACCAAATGTCCCAGTTTCAATTTTGCGTGATATTTTATCAAAATAATACTGATCGAATGTCAGGTTAATTGGGCAAAAATTGTGGCCACTAGAGTGTACACTAGGATTTTCTAAGATTTGACCCAGTGACCTCATTTATAACCAAAGATGAACTAATTTCATGTTTTTTTTTTTTTGAGAATTCATCAAAACAGTCGTTCTGACCAAACTTCAGTTTGGTTGGGTAAAAACTCTGGCTTCAAGAGAGCACACAATGTTTTAAAATTTGACCCCGTGACCTAGTTTATGACCCCAGTTGACATAATTTCCAAGCTGTCTAAGTGTTCATCAAAACAATCATTCTTACTGAATTTCAGGTTCATTGTTGCCTCTAGAGTGGTGCACACAGGCTTGTACCCAAAGATTTGACCACGTGACCTAGTTTATGACTCGACATGACCCTATTTTGAACCTGTCCGAGATTTGATCAAAACAATTACTCTGAGACCCAATTTCGAACTTGTCCCAGATTTCATCATAACAATCACTCTGATTGAATTTCAGGTTGCGTGAGCAAATGACCCAATTTTTAACTTGTCCAAGATTTCTTCAAGATAACCATTCTGTCCAATTTTCGGATTGATTGGTAAAAAAATTAGGCATCTAGAAAGCACACAATATTTTTTTTCTAAAATTTGACCTAGTTTCTGACACCAGATGACCCAGTTTTTAATTTTTCAAAGATTTTATCAAGTTGATCATTCTAACCAATTTTCAGATTGATTAGGCAAAAATGTGGCCTCTAGAGTGCACCAAAGGTGTTTTTTTTTTAAATTTGACTTAGTGACATAGTTGTCTGAGCCATGTTGACCAAATTTCGAACTTGGCCGAGTTTTGATCAACACAATCATTTGGACTCATTTTCAGGTTGATTGGACAAAAACTGTGGCATTTAGAGTGCACACAAGGCAAAGTTTGACGGACGCCGTTAAGGGGGGATGCTCCAGTTTCCTTAATTTTTTCCCAATAATAGAATTTATTTATGTTTTGTATGTTGAAATTACATGTTATTACCAATTGAAAAATAAGATAAAAATGGATGGTCAGCGATCTTGTTTGAATTTTATAGGCGTTCGTATCACATACCCCAACAGCGAAAAAATGCACAAATTCTTGTACCTATCCAAAGTCACTAAAATGCTTAAAAATGCTGTTTAATCATCGTTTAGTCCCGAAAACGGATTTAAAGTAACGCCTTGTAAACATTTAATAAGAACAGAAAACCCAAAATATATTCTATCATAAAGGCGCAAATGTATAAAACGGCATGCTCACGTGTTCAGTTCAACCAACGAAGCTGAAATGTTTTATGTCAACATTTGCATATTTTTGGAAATATTTCATGTTCTACTAAATAGAATTTGATAAAACTCCATCATTGTATTAAGCAACATGTCCTGGTAATAATTCAAAAAGAAAATGTATAGGTCAGCGCACTTATTAGTGAATTACAGCAATTTTTATCAGCTACACACGAATAAAATGACGCAAAACAGTGGTAAGTGCGTACACACTTACAACTGTCTTGTTCTAAATAATCGATTTCCATCTTGAGGATATCATTTTTGAATAATAAATACGCTTTTACCACCGAAAATGGTAAATTGTAATGACGTGTTATATTAGTGAAATTATGGTAGCGAAACATATATGGTACGAAACGTTTAATTTTCTACAGTAATGACCGAGTGTTCCGAAAAACTGGAGCATTCCCCCTTTAAAACTTTTTTGAGAACCCGTCTCTGGCACTTGAACATCCACAAAATTTTAAACTTGTCTTAATTCATCTCGAAAAATCTAGGTTTTCGAATTTGATCAAAATACCGTTTTTCCGAAAGTGCAATCGGAAATTACACGTTCTAAAAATACAGTCAAGGGACATAATTATTCGCCACCCTGCTGATTTTTGCATAAATTTTACGCATAATTTTTGACTAAAACTGATGTTAAATCCTAATTTTATTACACACCACACAATATTTGATATTTTTTTTAAAGTATAACCAATTGCGGATAAAATCTGTATAAAAACTTTTTTCAAATGGTTCAAAGACATGGTTGCTAGGCAACTTAAGAAAATCGGTGAAAATTTCTGACCAGCCTCCAAAACACTGTTGCCATGGTAACACAAGTTTCACGAAAAATATGATTTAATGAAAAATCGAACTACAACAGATAAACTATTTAACTATTATGCTTGCCGCAATGTACATAATGTTTCCTTTGAGAAACAAATGTTCGAAATGTAATTTTCGTTGCAAAAATACCAAAAAACGCAAAATTTACATAGGAGTCAATGGAGGCGATGCATTTTTCTTTGGTAATTGGTCAAATAAAATTGTAGATTTTTTTTATATGCAAATTTCAAGTAGTTTATTGTCAAGGGCATCTGATTTGCTACTCAAATATGAAATTTCATCAAATTCTGACTATAAGACTAGGAGAAATTAGAGAAAAACTGTATTTTACCTTAAGTCCCCTTTTCCCATGACGAGGCCTCAAATCCAAAAACTGGGAAAAGTACATCGGCATTATGTCATAGGGAGTTCACATGGTAAGTTTCATTTGATTTGGCCCAAGGGTTATAGAGAAATCGCTTCGGACGGACGGACGGACATACAAAGCGGCGACTATATGCTCTCCCTTCGGGGAGCATAAAAAGTCACTATCTATTGCCATGGTAACGGGTTTACAGAGTATTGGCAGAAATGTTCACTGGTTTTCTTATGTTGCCTAGCAACCGTGTCTTTAAGACATTCCAAAAGAAATTTCAAGCAGTCTTTATCCGGTAATGTTTATCCTTTTGAGTCATATCTATGTTTTTTTCTGCTAAGTGAAAGAATAAAGGTTCTGTGACAGTTCTAGTCCAGAAAATCACTCAATATTTCAATGAAAAATTGTAGATGCAATTACTCAAAACCCGTAACTTCTTCTTTTTAATAAATTCTCATACGATTCGTTCGTGCAATTTTCCGAAAATCGAAATTTCAATTTTGACCATCACACCATTTTTTGAAAAAGCAATAGGAAATTCCAGTTAGTCAAAAACTAGTAGCTGATATTACTCATTCTTTTGGGGAATCCTAATCAGTAAACAAAACCTTAACCCATCACCAAATAACAAAATCTTTAGGTGATCTAAATTGAAAGAAGCTGCGGACGACAAAAAGATGATGGTAGGCCTAAAGGTACGATTAAAGTATGTTGCAATAAAGCAAAGAAAATATTAAGGCAAAAGGAGAAAATGCTTATTATCACCATGTTCTCCTCTTTTGCCTCATTGTTTCCCCCAAGCTTTACATGTTAGGAACGTCTTGTTTGGGAAAAGGTTAACCATTCTTCAAAAACAAGAGATGTTTATAAAACATATATGCCCCCTTCAAGTGCCTACATTTGATGTAGGTCAAAGTCCAAGGTCAAGTTAACAAGGTCCAAGGTCATGGTCAAATATGAAAGGTCTTGGTAGGAGGTGTCTATGTGTGAAATATCAAGGCTGTATATGTAAAAGTAAAATGAAATATAGGCCAGATTAAAGTTTTTAAAAGTATGCCAAATGCCAAGGTCAAGGTCATGGTCAAATGTGAAAGGTCTTGGTTGGAGGTGTCCATGTGTGAAATATCAAGGCTGTAGGTGTAAAAGGACATGATATATATGCCTGGTTTAAGTTTTTTTAAAAGTAGGTCAAACTCCAAGGTCAAGGTCACACAGGCCAAGGTCATGGTCAAATGTGAAAGGTCTTGGTAGGGGGTGTCTATGTGTGAAATATCAAGGCTGTAGGTGTAATAGGACATAAGATAAAGGCTAGTTTAAAGATTTCTAAAAGTATGTAAAAATCAAAGGTCAAGGTCACACAGGCCAAGGTCATGGTCAAATGTGAAAGGTCTTGGTAGGAGGTGTCCATGTGTAGAATATTGAGGCTGTATAGGTAACAGGACATGAGATATATGCACAGTATAAGTTTTTTATAAGTAGGTCAAACTCCAAGGTCAAGGTCCAAGGTCATGGTCAAATGTGAAATGTCTTGGTTGGAAGTGACCATGTGTGAAATATCAAGGCTATATGTGTAAAATGACATGAAATATAGGCCAGATTAATGTATTATAAAAGTACGTCAAACACCAAGGTCAAGGTCACAAGGTCCAAGGTCATGGTCAAAGGTGAAAGGTCTTGGTAGTAGGTGTCCATGTGTAAGATATCGAGACTGTATAGGTAACAGGACATGAGATATAGGCCTAGTTTAAGTTTTTTAAAAGTAGGTCAAACTTCAAGGTCAAGGTCCAAGGTCATGGTCAAATGTGAAATGTCTTGGTTGGAAGTAACCATGTGTGAAATATCAATGCTGTATGTGTAAAATGACATAAAATATAGGCCAGATTAATGTATTATAAAAGTAGGTCAAACACTAAGGTCAAGGTCACAAGGTCCAAGGTCATGGTCAAATGTGAAAGGTCTCAGTCAGGTGTCCATGTGTCAAATATCAAGGCTGTGTGTGTAAAAGGACATGATATATCAGCTATGTTTAAATTTTATAAAAGTAGGTAAAAGTCCAAGGTCAAGGTCACAAGGTCCAAGGTCATGGTCAATTGTGAAAGGTCTTGGTAGGAGGTATTCATGTATGAAATATCAAGGCTGTATGTGTAATAGCTCATGAGATATATGCCCGGTTTAAATTTTTTTCAAAGTAGGTCAAACTCCAAGGTCAAGGTCACAAGGTCCAAGGTCATGGTCAAATGTGAATGATGTTGATAGGAGGTATCTATGTGTGAGATATCAAGTCTGTATGTGTAAAAATACATGAGATATAGGCAAGGTTAAGAATTAAGTGTTAAAATCAACAAAGGGCAATAACTCCAAAAATATGATCAGCAGAGTTACGGTTCTTATGCACTGCACCTCTCCATAATAAGATACATGTATATCCACCTGTAAAGTTTCATGATTCTATCTAACATACTTATTGAGTTGTGCTCTGGACAAGAATCAAATTATAAAATCAACAAAGGGCAATAACTCAAAAAATTTTATCGGCAGAGTTACGGTTCTTGTGCACTGCACCTCTCCATAATGAGATCTATCCACCTGTAAAGTGTCATGATTCTACCTTATATACTTTTTGAGTCATGCTCCGGACAAGAATCAAGTTTGAAAATCAACAAAGGGCAATAACTCCAAAAATATGATCAGCAGAGTTACGGTTCTTGTGCACTGCACCTCTCCATAATGAGATCTATCCACCTGTAAAGTTTCATGATTCTTCCTAACATACTTTTTGAGTTATGCTCCGGACAAGAATCAAGTTTGAAAATCAACAAAGGGCAATAACTCCAAAAATTGATCGGCAGATTTATGGTTCTTGTGCACTGCACCTCTCCATAATGAGATCTATCCACCTGTAAAGTTTCATGATTCTACCTTACATACTTTTTGAGTTGTGCTCTGGACAAGAATCAAGTTTGAAAATCAACAAAGGGCAATTACTCCAAAAATTTGATCGGCAGAGTTACGGTTCTTGTGCACTGCACCTCTCCATAATGAGATCTATCCACCTGTAAAGTGTCATGATTCTACCTTACATACTTTTTGAGTTATGCTCCGGACAAGAATCAAGTTTGAAAATCAACAAAGGGCAATAACTCCAAAAATATGATCAGCAGAGTTACGGTTCTTGTGCACTGCACCTCTCCATAATGAGATCTATCCACCTGTAAAGTTTCATGATTCTTCCTAACATTCCTAACATACTTTTTGAGTTATGCTCCGGACAAGAATCAAGTTTGAAAATCAACAAAGGGCAATAACTCCAAAATTTTGATCGGCAGAGTTACGGTTCTTGTGCACTGCACCTCTCCATAATGAGATTTATCCACCTGTAAAGTGTCATGATTCTACCTTACATCCTTTTTGAGTTATGCTCCGGACAAGAATCAAGTTTGAAAATCAACAAAGGGCAATAACTCCAAAAATTTGATCGGCAGAGTTACGGTTCTTGTGCACTGCACCTCTCCATGATGAGATCTATCCACCTGTGAAGTTTCATGATTCTACCTTTGATACTTTTTGAGTTATGCTCCGGACAAGAATCAAGTTTGAAAATCAACAAAGGGCAATAACTCCAAAAATATGATCAGCAGAGTTACGGTTCTTGTGCACTGCACCTCTCCAAAATAAGATATATCCCCTGTAAAGTTTCATGATTCTACCTAACATACTTTTTGAGTTGTGCTCCGGACAAGAATCAAGTTTGAAAATCAACAAAGGGCAATAACTCCAAAAATTTGATCGGCAGAGTTACGGTTCTTGTGCACTGCACCTCTCCATAATGAGATCTATCCACCTGTAAAGTTTCATGATTCTACCTTTGATATTTTTCGAGTTATGCTCCGGACAAGAATCAAGTTTGAAAATCAACAAAGGGCAATAACTCCAAAAAATTGATCGGCAGATTTATGGTTCTTGTGCACTGCACCTCTCCAAAATGAGATATATCCACCTGTAAAGTTTCATGATTCTACCTTACATACTTTTTGAGTCATGCTCCGGACAAGAATCAAGTTTGAAAATCAACAAAGGACAATAACTCCAAAAATTTGATCGGCAGAGTTACGGTTCTTGTGCACTGCACCTCTCCATGATGAGATCTACCCACCTGTGAAGTTTCATGATTCTACCTTTGATACTTTTCGAGTTATGCTCCGGACAAGAATCAAGTTTGAAAATCAACAAAGGGCAATAACTCCAAAAATATGATCAGCAGAGTTACGGTTCTTATGCACTGCACCTCTCCATAATAAGATACATGTATATCCACCTGTAAAGTTTCATGATTCTACCTAACATACTTATTGAGTTGTGCTCTGGACAAGAATCAAATTATAAAATCAACAAAGGGCAATAACTCAAAAAATTTTATCGGCAGAGTTACGGTTCTTGTGCACTGCACCTCTCCATAATGAGATCTATCCACCTGTAAAGTGTCATGATTCTACCTTATATACTTTTTGAGTCATGCTCCGGACAAGAATCAAGTTTGAAAATCAACAAAGGGCAATAACTCCAAAAATATGATCAGCAGAGTTACGGTTCTTGTGCACTGCACCTCTCCATAATGAGATATATCCACCTGTAAAGTTTCATGATTCTACCTTACATACTTTTTGAGTTGTGCTCTAGACAAGAATCAAGTTTGAAAATCAACAAAGGGCAATAACTCCAAAAATTTGATCGGCAGAGTTACGGTTCTTGTGCACTGCACCTCTCCATAATGAGATCTATCCACCTGTAAAGTGTCATGATTCTACCTTACATACTTTTTGAGTTATGCTCCGGACAAGAATCAAGTTTGAAAATCAACAAAGGGCAATAACTCCAAAAATATGATCAGCAGAGTTACGGTTTTTGTGCACTGCACCTCTCCATAATGAGATCTATCCACCTGTAAAGTTTCATGATTCTTCCTAACATTCCTAACATACTTTTTGAGTTATGCTCCGGACAAGAATCAAGTTTGAAAATCAACAAAGGGCAATAACTCCAAAATTTTGATCGGCAGAGTTACGGTTCTTGTGCACTGCACCTCTCCATAATGAGATCTATCCACCTGTAAAGTGTCATGATTCTACCTTACATACTTTTTGAGTTATGCTCCGGACAAGAATCAAGTTTGAAAATCAACAAAGGGCAATAACTCCAAAAATATGATCAGCAGAGTTACGGTTTTGTGCACTGCACCTCTCCATAATGAGATCTATCCACCTGTAAAGTTTCATGATTCTACCTAACATACTTTTTGAGTTATGCTCCGGACAAGAATCAAGTTTGAAAATCAACAAAGGGCAATAACTCCAAAAATTTGATCGGCAGAGTTACGGTTCTTGTGCACTGCACCTCTCCATGATGAGATCTACCCACCTGTGAAGTTTCATGATTCTACCTTTGATACTTTTCGAGTTATGCTCCGGACAAGAATCAAGTTTGAAAATCAACAAAGGGCAATAACTCCAAAAATATGATCAGCAGAGTTACGGTTCTTATGCACTGCACCTCTCCATAATAAGATACATGTATATCCACCTGTAAAGTTTCATGATTCTACCTAACATACTTTTTGAGTTATGCTCCGGACAAGAATCAAGTTTGAAAATCAACAAAGGGCAATAACTCCAAAAATTTGATCGGCAGAGTTACGGTTCTTGTGCACTGCACCTCTCCATGATGAGATCTACCCACCTGTGAAGTTTCATGATTCTACCTTTGATACTTTTCGAGTTATGCTCCGGACAAGAATCAAGTTTGAAAATCAACAAAGGGCAATAACTCCAAAAATATGATCAGCAGAGTTACGGTTCTTATGCACTGCACCTCTCCATAATAAGATACATGTATATCCACCTGTAAAGTTTCATGATTCTATCTAACATACTTATTGAGTTGTGCTCTGGACAAGAATCAAATTATAAAATCAACAAAGGGCAATAACTCAAAAAATTTTATCGGCAGAGTTACGGTTCTTGTGCACTGCACCTCTCCATAATGAGATCTATCCACCTGTAAAGTGTCATGATTCTACCTTATATACTTTTTGAGTCATGCTCCGGACAAGAATCAAGTTTGAAAATCAACAAAGGGCAATAACTCCAAAAATATGATCAGCAGAGTTACGGTTCTTGTGCACTGCACCTCTCCATAATGAGATATATCCACCTGTAAAGTTTCATGATTCTACCTTACATACTTTTTGAGTTGTGCTCTAGACAAGAATCAAGTTTGAAAATCAACAAAGGGCAATAACTCCAAAAATTTGATCGGCAGAGTTACGGTTCTTGTGCACTGCACCTCTCCATAATGATATCTATCCACCTGTAAAGTGTCATGATTCTACCTTACATACTTTTTGAGTTATGCTCCGGACAAGAATCAAGTTTGAAAATCAACAAAGGGCAATAACTCCAAAAATATGATCAGCAGAGTTACGGTTTTTGTGCACTGCACCTCTCCATAATGAGATCTATCCACCTGTAAAGTTTCATGATTCTACCTTATATACTTTTTGAGTCATGCTCCGGACAAGAATCAAGTTTGAAAATCAACAAAGGGCAATAACTCCAAAAATATGATCAGCAGAGTTACGGTTTTTGTGCACTGCACCTCTCCATAATGAGATCTATCCACCTGTAAAGTTTCATGATTCTACCTAACATACTTTTTGAGTTATGCTCCGGACAAGAATCAAGTTTGAAAACCAACAAAGGGCAATAACTCCAAAAATTTGATCGGCAGAGTTACGGTTCTTGTGCACTGCACCTCTCCATGATGAGATCTACCCACCTGTGAAGTTTCATGATTCTATCTTTGATACTTTTCGAGTTATGCTCCGGACAAGAATCAAGTTTGAAAATCAACAAAGGGCAATAACTCCAAAAATATGATCAGCAGAGTTACGGTTCTTATGCACTGCACCTCTCCATAATAAGATACATGTATATCCACCTGTAAAGTTTCATGATTCTACCTAACATACTTTTTGAGTTATGCTCCGGACAAGAATCAAGTTTGAAAATCAACAAAGGGCAATAACTCCAAAAATTTGATCGGCAGAGTTACGGTTCTTGTGCACTGCACCTCTCCATGATGAGATCTATCCACCTGTGAAGTTTCATGATTCTACCTTTGATACTTTTCGAGTTATGCTCCGGACAAGGTTTGGTCTACGGACAGACCGACCGACCTACGGACCGACCGACCGACCGACCGACCGACACTTGCAAATCAATATACCCCCATTTTCTTCGAAAGGGGGCATAATTAGACTTGTTTATACACTGTGCTGATTATCCTTCAAACTGAGCATAAATATATGCCGATAGTCTACCCCTTATGAGATTCGCGTGATGTCTGAATTATTCGCGCGACGTCGAAAACATTCGGCGGTGGAAAGTTCCACCGCGGAATGTTTTCGACGTCGCCCAAATAAGTTCGGATACGTAACGACGACTCTCGAAAAATTCTGATGTATTATTAATATCAAAATGGCCACATTACGCAAATGCCATTACAATAAATAAAAGAAAAAATGGAGAAAGTTTGCACATCCCTTCGATTTATTATCGTAATTTTTCGTAAATCACAAATTTGATTATCACACCACTTTCCGAAAACCCAGTTGAAAATTCCAGATTCTATAAATAGCTTCTGTTACTCATGTTTTCTTGGGAATCCTACTCAGAGACTTTTAAGGCAGTCTATTCCTAATGAGATTCGCGTGACGTCGGAATTATTCGGGCAACGTCGAAAACATTCGGCGGTGGAACTTTCATGCGCATGTTTTATTAATATCAAAATGGCCATATTACGGAAACGTGTGCAAATGCCATTACAACAAAGAAAAAAATGGAGAAAGTTAACCCGTCCATTCGATTTGTTTTCGTAATTTTTCGTAAAATTAATTACGAATTTCAAGATTTAATCATCACACATTTTCGAAAACCCAGTAGGGAATTCCAGATTCTAAAAATAGCTTCTGTTACTCGTGTTTTCTTGGGGATCCTACCCAGAGACTTCTAAAATCCTATCTGACTCTCAATCATGAGGTTCCTGGTTTGATTCACGTGATTCCCCGCCTTATACAAAACCATTGAATTGAACCCTTGTTGTAAGCTGCAGTCACGAGGTTTTCGTTGAAAACGACGATACGCAGTCTAAGTTAACTTTTTAAGTTGTTTCGAAGGGTCAGAATGAACGTCATAATGAAATCAAAGTACTGTTGGGAAGCAAATTTGTTAATAATGTAGGCCTGTCCAGAAGTAGAGTATTTGATTATGTACGTTGATTATCCATTTGAATACCTTGAACACTTTGCATTTGATTGGGCTATATTTGAAAATCTTAGAATGCAAAAATTGTCAAAAATAGCATTTTTTGACATTCAAGGGCACATAATTCCGCACTTTCAGCAGCAATTCCGTCCAAAATCAATCATACACAAGAGCTTATGACCAAACTTATTTTGACAAAGTTTGGTGAAGATCGGGTAATATTTGTGGATTCTAGAGTGTAAACCTGATTTTATGGACCGGCAATAAGACAGACGGACGGACGATAGACGAAACTGATCGCAATAGTTTATTTGTAGTACTATTTGCTGAGACCAGCTATAATTTAAGCTAAGTAAACATTTCTGCCTTTCTGTACGAATGAAAGCCAGATAAAATGTATTTTGTTATTTATTCCACAATTTATCATGGGTTTTCGTGCATTCAAGGGCCCATAACTCATTTTCTCGACTAGCTATCAAAAATCCCTCATAATTTTGCAATGACGCATTATTAACAAGTTCTCACCTAAAATATTATTCCAATATGTCGCTTTATAAAAACATGTTGATGTTTTCCCCAAAGTTGGGAGATGAAAATATAACAAAAATTGAAAAATTACATCAAATGCGAAACATTTTAATATTTATCATAAGCAGGCCAATGTCATATTAACTCATATACAAAAAATAAGGTTTTTTAAAAAATTCGCCAATTAATTACATTTAGATAGAAAATTGATGAATAAGAACCTCGGGTAGCACCTGAATAAAATTACCCCACCCACTTTCAATGTGCAATATACACCAAACCAAGGTCCGTTCGATTCAGACTTTTCAGCAAAACATGTCCCCTTTATGTATCTATTTGTACTAAAACTATTATTGGAAAATTTAGGTCCCAGGAAAACGGCCTTATGGACCCCCTCCTTTAGAAGGAATTATGTCCGATAACTTGTTTGCATCAAGCCCGCTTTTCCCAAGACGAATCGTAAAATGTAAAAGCACTAACAATGTACACATGGTCCTACGTGACTAGGCACTTTCTGGAAAAAAATATCCAAATCCGTTCATAAATGTAGGGATGGTGTTAATGGGAATTCTTGCATTAAATAATTATTTACATCCCCCTTTTTCGATGACGCTGTGAGCTATGAAAAACTTTCGCAACGGAAGGAAGGACATATAGACAGGTAGACCAAGAAGTTTACATCAAGCAAACAATCACGTTCGGTGGCGTTTAATAATCGTAATAATCTATTAATCGTTTTCTTAGAAAACGTGAAAGAACTGGGGTGTACACTTATTTTTGCCTTTCAGTATATTTATAGTTAGGAGGACCGGAAGATGTTGTATTGCATGCAGCAACAAATTTTTCTCCTTTTCCTTACATACTTCCGAAGCTTTGTTTGGGTGTATATAAGATCAATGTATTGTTTGATAGAGAGATTAAAGCTATATTTTGAAGGACAAAGGCAAAATGTTTTTCAATGTCTATTTTATTGAAGAACACATGCTTCAAATAAACAAAGAATAAATGATTGCACCTTTTATCACAAGAAAATAAATATTTAACTTTAAAATAAACGATTAGCCTAACCGTAATTCGAATAAATGGTTTGTTTTTCCGTGGAATAACAATACAATCGATCTTAGCACAAATCTACGTAAAATGGTGTTGTCAACAATTTGTTATTGTAAACGAATATTTGCATAAAGCGGACGAAAATTGACCTGGCTGAGCATTCCATTCGATTAGCACGGGCTGCTCTGCCAGGTCATTTATCGTGAGGTATACATGTATTACTACAGGTACAATATGCATTCAAGTTTGAATCCGTAATCCATTCCTAAACAATTGGTTTCGGAAAACATTGAGAGAACGAAGGAAAATTCTGATAACCAGCATATCCTCCTTTTCTTTAAATGTTTTCTTTACCATAACGTACTTTTTTTTTCTTTTTATCATTATTGGATTTTTGACTTGTGAAAATAAAGCTGTTGTCGGTGGAGAAACGGCTAAATTACATGTCTGTAAAAATAATTGGAAATAAATACATAAAACAATATCAATCAAGTAATGTAAAAAAAGATTAATCTCATTCGCAGTGATTTCCCCTTAACCCTTTCCCAAACGGCAAAATTTTAGGGGGATCCACTTCAAAAACTGCCACAAATGACAAAATGGAAGTTATTAAAGATAGAATTTGTGTAAAATATGGGAAAATATTGAGACAAAAGGAGAAACTGCTGGTTATCAGCAGTTTCTTCTTTTGTTTCAATGTTTTCCCAAGTCTTTTCTATTTGGGACGTCAAAACAAGGCCTTGTTTGGGAAAGGGTTAATCAGGAAAAGATTCCTGTCATCAACAACAGGACTAATTTTAGTGAGAACTTTTTTCCCCTTTTGGACATTATTAAACGTAAACACGGTTTTGCAGATGTTTTAAGATCGTAAAGTGTTCAATATGAACTAAAATGTGAAACAAATGTTATGAAAATACTTTTTAACGTCGCATCCCCACTTTTCTGATTCCGTGAGCTCAACATTACCCGAGTGTGTCAGGCAATCCGCCATCTTTACACAGTCATCACGGTGGATAACCCACGTGACTTTTGGGAAGCGTTAACACCGAAAAAATCGTCCGCTTCAAGGTATGTTTTGTTTTAATTTCTCAGCTTATACTCTTTTGATTTTGATGACATTAAGTGCACGGAACGCGCCTTTGAGAGTGCTATTCCCGGCTCTAACTCACTCTGCTCCAAATCCAGTGGTTTCTTCAAACAAAATTTACCCATCGTGGTCATGTTGTTATACCATTATCACGTGATTTCCACGAAGGCAATGGTAAATGCTTCGCATAACTGCTGTTTTGAGTTTTTAAAAAATGACTAAATGGCAATAAATTTTATACTGAAAATATAGATCTACTTGGTTTACCATTATGTTTTGATAAACTTGAATCAAGCCGTAGTTACGAGATTTTATACCAACATCCACGAAATAGATCTACTATTTGTTTGTCCGAAAGTACGTCACGGTTAACTGGATAAAATCGTTCCCTGTTAAATGAAAGATCAGTTTGTCTCTTGTTTTATTATGGCCTCCACCTTTGCGTTGTTTGTGCCAAGTTCACTGGCTTTTCTAGTTGAACATTTGTCCAGTAATAGATCCTCCTGTCTGTAAAAGGCTCAACGTCGCCGGAATTTCCTTTCTTTACAAAGAAAGTATCTCCTGTTCGCTTGAAATATTCGTTGTTATTCAAATCCAGGAGTTGTAGGTTTGGCCTTGGTCCCTCTGTGAGCAATAACTCGTTGTATACGATTATGGAATATTCTTTTTCTTGTGGCAAACCCGATCTAAGGTAGTATAAATGGGGGTCGTCATAGTTGGCTAAGATGTCCCCTGGTCGTACGAGTAACTTGTCCGGTCCGTAGGGAGAATACGACGGTACTTGTCCTCGGAAGGGTGTGCAACAAAACCACGATCCTTCATTGAGCTCTCCGGACTCAATAATACTTTCTTTCTGTGTGGTAGCGTGACACATGTATTCAAATGGTTCCCTATATAATAAAATAATAAAAAAATACACATTTTATTTATATAACTATTACCCCATTACCACACAGTGATTCTTTTTGACTCCCTACAAGTTGGTGGCTTTGGAAAACATTGTGGAAAATGAAGAAATTGCTTGTGACAAGCAATTTATTCAATTCCTACAGTGTTTTCTACCTAAAATGACAAATGATTTGGAGCAGTCTTTAATTTTGTCGTTTGGTAATGGGTTAAAGCGCATATACCGGCCTACTTGTATGCTGGAAAAAAAGTTTTTTTTGTAAGATAAATAACAAAAATAAATAGACTCGTAATCTACTCTAAATCACAGTGTAAGAGAAATGGATTTTTTGTGAAATGATGGGTAATCAATATGGTTGTAAATTGAAACAACAACAAAAAATCGACAAGAACTAAAAACAAGAGGACCATGATGGTCCTAAATCGCTCACCTGAATCAAGATGGCAAGAGTGATAATGGCAATTTTGTCAAACTCAAAGGCATGAAACTTATAAGGACTTTCTGTTTGGAAACAATTAAGTAATTTTGTTCCAATCAATCCTGTAAAGTTGGGTATGAATTAGCATAATGGTTGAGTTTTTTTTCAACAATTATTTCATGATTTCACAATATACAACATAGGGCTAATTTTCAAAGCATACTGATCTGTTAAAATTGATCATTTATGATATTATAATCAAGATTTGGTATGCGATTTGAAAGAATATAGTAAATGAGGACAAACCATCTGATAAGGCTAATCCCTTCTTATTTGTTTACATAAAATAAACATGGGGCCAGCCAGAGCAACAGATAACAGAAATAGATAAGAGAGATAGTAAAAGCTTTCCAAATTTTTTACTTATATCAAAACCCTATGTATAATGTATTAATTTTTTCAAGCAGATCATTGAAATGATCACCAACAACATGGGGTTTTATGAATATTGAAACAAAATGTTGCTTTTTGAGAAGCAATTATCTCCTCTCTTATCTTCAGCTTCTTGTATTCTGGAAGCCATCCAAGAAATAAGGTCTTACACAAAATTTCAAAGTTCTAGGCCAAACAATTTAGAAGAAAACTTTATCTCCATTACAACCCACAGTACAGTATAATTTTCAATGCACAGAATTTCCCTAACCCTGCCATACCAAAATACTTTTTAAGGAAATAAAAAATTCAAGATACAATTTTGAAATGAGTCACTCAAGGAAATTAATTTCCAGCCAGGTTTCGTTCAAATTGGCCCAATGGTTGATTTTTAGCGAGCCGGGACTTTATGTCCGGGGAGCTAATGTCACAGCCCTAGTGTCGGCGTCGGCGTCGCGTCGCGTCCCGTCCCGCATTCACTTGAAAAACTTTAACCTGGTCAATATCTCAGGCACTATTAGAGATACAGCCTTGATATTTCACACATAGATAGTTCTTGACAAGACCTTTCATTTGAGACCATGACCTTTGACCTAGTGACCTTGACCTTGGAGTTTGACCTACTTTTAAAAAACTTTAACCTGGCCTATATCTCATGCACTATTATAGATAGAGCCTTGATATTTCACACATGGATACCTCCTGCCAAGACCTTTCATTTGTGACCATGACCTTTGACCTTGTGACCTTGACCTTGGAGTTTGACCTACTTTTAAAAAATAGCTGTTTTTGTGACAAGCTCTCGTATAGGCGAGCTACGTTGTCCGCGGACAACTCTTGTTAAAGAATTTTATGATTTCTTTATTCCGATATAAGACTCTTCCTCCCTGCCACGGCCACATTTTTCGACATGTAAAAATTTGTGAACAAATTTTGAAAAGAGTGACTTAAGGATCATTCCTGCAAAGTCTGGTTCAATTGGGCCCAATTGGTGATTTTTAAAGAATTTTCTTATGATTTCTCTAAGTCTGATAAGCCTCTTTCTCCCTGCCACGGCCACATTTTTTTGACAAATGTAAAAAATTGTGAACAAATTTTGAAAAGAATGACTCAAGGAACATTCCTGCAAAGTCTGGTTCAATTAGGCCCAATGGTTGATTTTTAAAGAATTTTATTATGATTTCTTTAAGTCCGATAAGCCCCTTTCTCCCTGCCACGGCCATATTTTTTGACAAAATGTAAAAAATTGTGAATAAATTTGAAACGAGTGATGCAAGGCACATTCCTACCAAGTCTGGTTCAATTGGGCCCAATGATTGATTTTTAAAGAATTTTCTTCTGATTTCTCTAAGTCCGATAAGCCCCTTTCTCCCTGCCACGGCCACATTTTTTGACAAATGTAAAAATTTGTGAACAAATTTTGAAAAGTGTGATTAAAGGAACATTCCCCCAAAGTCTGGTTCAATTGGGCCCTATGGTTGATTTTTTAAGAATTTTATTATGATTTCTCTAAGTCCGATAAGCCCCTTTCTCCCTGCCACACCCACATTTTTTGACAAATGTAAAAATTTGTGAACAAATTTTGAAAAGAGTGAATCAAGGAACTTTCCTACTGAGTTTGGTTCAATTGGGCCCAATGGTTGATTTTTTAAGAATTTTATCATGATTTCTCTAAGTCCGATAAGCCCCTTTCTCCCTGCCACACTCACATTTTTTGACAAATATAAAAATTTGTGAACAAATTTTGAAAAGAGTGACTCAAAGAATATTCCTGCCGAGTTTGGTTCAATTGGGCCCAATGGTTGATTTTTAAAGAATTTTCTTATGATTTCTAGTCTGATAAGCCCCTTTCTCCCTGCCACGCCCACATTTTTTGACAAATCAAAAATTCACGAACAAGTTTTGGAAAGTGTCACACAAGGAACATTCCTGCCAAGTTTGGTCAAAATTGGTCCAATGGTTTAGGAGAAGAAGATGTTGAAAGAAATTGTGAACGGACGGACGGACGGACGGACAGATGGACGGACGGACGACGGACAAAAAGCTACCACAATAGCTCACCTTGAGCACTTCGTGCTCAGGTGAGCTAACAAAACCAGATGCTATTTAAGAAAAAAATATTAAAGGTATTTTCTTAATTGTTGTCTTACAGAAAATGACTTAAAAATTTGCCATCCAACATTTTCTATGACAATGAAAAAAAAGGAGAAAAAAAAAAAACAAATTCAAAAAAAGATAGCTCTTAGATTAATAATAAAATAATTAGTAACTTACATTGTATACTTTTGTTGAATGTTCGCCTTTCTAGATGTAAGTTTGTAATGCACACACTAGTTTAGTTCGCCTTTATATACAAACGCTAGTCTGGCATTTCGTAAACATGTTGAGTCATATCGGCTATTTTTAGAGGCTGGAATTCCCTACTGTATTTTTGGAAAATGTGTTGATAGTTCGGTGTTCAACATTTTTCAAAAACAAGACCTTGTTTTGACGTCCCTGTTTGAAAAGGCGTGGAAAAACAATGAAACAAAAGAAGAAAGCGCTGATAATCAGCATTTCTCCGTTTGGCTCAATATTGTCTGAGCTATATCGTGTTGTTTGGGAAAGGGTAGAGTTTAGACTGAGTACTGGATGTTCTGTGTAAATCGTGATAAAAGTAGAGAAAACAGAGACTTGATAGGAAACGATTTTCTCCACTGAACAGTGACGTAATTTCGGACAAACAAATAGTATTTTGTGGGTGTTGTTATAAAATCTCGTAACTACGGCTTGATTCAAGCCGTAGTTGTGAGATTTTATGACAACACCGACGGGTTATCAAAACATAACGATCTAGCCTAGTCTATTTTAGCATAAAATTCATTGCCATTGGTACGATATAGCGTAGAAGTTCCAACGCTTACCAGTTAACCATTTTCCAGGCGAAAAATAGGCCTATAAGGGTGGTCCAATATCAAAGATAGGCGCCCTACAGCGGACGACAAAATGGATATTGATATAGATGGTTCTTGTGTAAAAAAAATAACACAGAAAATATTCAGGCAGTCGAAGAAAATTATGATCATCAACATTTTTTCCGATTGTCTTCATGTTTCCCTAACGTAAGCTTAGGGATGTCAAAAACCAGGTCTTGTTTGGGAAAGGGTTAATAATAATGACTTAACAAATAAGCCCCTATCAGAACTACAAGACCTGGTGTAATTTTAAAAAATGTTACAGTTAGTCTACAGATTTAAACATGCCCAAATTAAGACTGGACGAAAATGAAGGGAAAGGGGGAAAAATTGATGTTTCCGAAAGTCAAATAAGAATATCCAGAACATTTTGGGCATCCGAATCTGGCACTGAACCATTATGGTAAAACAAATGAGACTTAATTAATCCGTTATACAGTGATGCCTTTTGACTCTCTTTAAAAAATAAAGGCTTGGAAAACACTGTGGAAAATGAAGAAATTTCTTGTGACAAATTCGAAGATGTTGCAGACGACAATTACAAGTGGATGAAATTTACTATAATTATATTGGTGTTTATGGGTGGAAAACGTTGTGACAAGCAATTTCTTCATTTCCCACAATGTTTTCCACCCATAAACACCAATATATAGTAAATTTCATCCACTTGTAATTGTCGTCTGCAACATCTTTGAATTTGGACCAGTCTAAAATTTTGCCGTCTGGCAATCGGTTAATCCTTTCCCACACATGACCTGGTATTGACGTCCGTGACGTAGAAAGATTTGAAAAAAGGCCTATATAACAAGCATTTTCTCTATTTGCCTCAATATTTGTTCTGTGCCGACACCGATTTTGTCTTCTTCGGCAGATTTCGAATTGGAATCGTTCATATATTTGTCGATTGGGAAAGGGCTACAACGATCGAGATTTTCAAAAATTAAGAATTCTAAATTTGAATCCTTTGGGAAATTTTAGATACTAAAAATAGATGTTATAATATTATGCTACAATCTGACTCAGCAGCAAAATTTGCTGCAGACAAAAATGGATAGGCCTATATAGGCCTAGATCAAGATAAATGTGAAATTTGTGTGCATAAGTGCATACAAAATCGTGAGAGAAAAGCAGAAAACCATAGCAGGCCTGATGGTTTCTCCAAGGGAAATTTAAATTTATAAAACAGCTTCTGTGATAAATAAACATTTTGGGAATCCGACTCGGCATTTAACCCTTCATAGGCCTACAATTTTAGACTTGTCTAATTTATATTTGACCTATAAACATGAACAACATAGCCAACAATGAACATGTAATTTATTATTTGCAATAAATTCTCCAACGATTCGTTCGTGCGATTTTCCGAAATTTAACAAATTCGATTTTTATCATCACAATTGTTTTCGGAAATCGGATATTCCAGTTTCTAAAAATAGCCTACATTACTCATACTTTTATAGGAAACCTACTCAGACCCTTTACAAAATCGCTGATTTTCAACGAAAACCTCGTAACTGCAGCTTAAAACAAGCTGCAGTTACGAGGTCTTCGTAGAAAAGCGACGAAATGTAACCATCACAGCGAAGAAAGATGGGGAAAGCAAGTCTATCCATTCGATTCGTCATCGTATTTGTTCGTATATCACGAATTTCAAAATTTGATAATCACAACATTTTCCGAAAACCAAGTAGGGAATTCCAAATTCTGAAAATAGCATATCGGTGCTTTTAAACGAAAACCTCGTAACTGTAGCTTAAAGCAAGCTGCAGTTACGAGGCTTTCGTTGAAAAGCGACGCTATATTACTAATGTTTTCTTGGGAATCCTGCTCAGACACTCAACCCTGTGGGACTCTATATCACGAGGTCTCGGGTTTGATCTCCGGTTGCGGCAAACATCCTGTCTGGATAAGCCCTAATAGTAAACCTGTGTGAGATAGCAGATGGAAGCACCGAAATGATGCTTTGGTAGTACTGATGAGATAAACGATAGGCATCCAAGGTTAGGTGTTCCAGTCGCACGCTATGACTAAAATACTATTAAAAACCATGCGCTAGAAACCATGTATAGGACTCGAAACATGACCTGAAGTCCTGTGATACTCTAGCAATTTGCAAGAGATGCTTACCAGGTCATTTATCGGGAGCTATAATAAATCACACGACCAAGGTTTAATTATTTTTAGACGTGTCTATTAGTAGGACAACGACACGTGAATGATCAAAGAGCAGCGAGTCTAAAATGACTGGGGAAGAGGAATTTCGATTTATGGAAATATGTGACTCGAACCCATCACCCTGTGATAAATCGACATATTACTTTCTTGAGATAGCTACTGTACTGTCACGGTCACCGCGGACAGCACGCAAAATGTGTCATTATTCACTTTTATTCAGTGGGAAATGTGCTGTTCTCTTCCAATTCACATGTATTGGTATATAGGCTACAGTAACCTTTTGTCGCCAGGTCGCGACTGATGTCGAATAATACGTTCGAAATTGTTGCAGGCGACAAACTGGTTAAAGGTAAACATGATATATGCCTATATTAGAGCAAAGAAAACAGTGAGGACAAAGGAGATCCCTTGACCGATTCGTCTTCGTATTTCTGAAAATCCAGAATGCAATGAATTTCGTGATAAAAATAGACTTGGTAGGCCTATAGCCTACCGTTATGTTTTGATAACGCGTCGGTGTTGTTGTAAAATCCCGTAACTACGGCTTAAATCAAGTCGTTGTTACGACATTTTATAACGACACATACGAAATACCACATGTATTGTTTGTCCGAACCACCGATAACTTGATAAAATCGTTCCCTATTCAAAGTTTTCAAAATTAACCATCACGCAATTTTCCGAAAATCAAGATTCTAAAAATAGCTTCCACTTAGTTGTTGGGCAGGCCATATAAGGATTGAGACCAAGCGCAGACTATTGTAAACTCAAGGGCGCTTCACTTAACTGGGTTGATCAGGCCGCAAACCATAGCATATCTGCACTTGGTCCCTATCACTTAGGGTTGAGCTAACACGACACATGATTATAATAATACAAATATAATTAACTCCAAATCTTTATCTTACATGAAGCTTCCCTAAAGGATGAACTAACACTACACATGATTATAATAAAACAAATATTATTAACTCGAATCTTTATCCTACATTATGTTTGGCGATATTTGGGCGTGAACCCTTAAGAAATAATTATGTTCGAATGGAAATTATCGAATGTGCTCAAATTGAGCTAAACAAATACATGTGCTCAAATTGAGATAGACAAATGTGCCAATGGAAATTATCCAATGTGCTGAAATTGAGCTTAACAAAATACATGTGCTCAAATTGAGCTACACAAATGTGCTCAAATGGAGCCAATCAAATATGCTCAAATGGAGCTAAGCAAAATCCTATTCACTTTAATCCCTATCTTGGTTGGCACCGAGCAAATGGCCGTAGGGCGCCTGTAGATACAAAATTCCGGGGTCCAGAAAAACATAGTGACCCCCCTAACATTGAGAATATGTGTTGAAATTACTAAAATAAATCATTATCAATACTAAGAATTTGGCTGCTGCAGGCCACAAGAAACCCAAAATACGACCACACTGTGGTCGAAGAGAGGGTTTCTCCGCCAAAATTACTGATTTTGCGGCAGCAAGCCAAAATGGTTCACGCCCTCGCCGTAATGACTTAAAACCAGGGTTGCTTTCCTTTGCAAATTTGACTTAGACCTATCTTGAGATTGTTCAAAAACATCTGATTACCCTCTTCAGATAAATGAACCCCGTCAGTGCTATACAGCCTAAAATTGAAAGGACGAAGATTTGGGTGTTTAATATAAAACCCTCCATACTGTTTAATCAGTTTTATTGCATATGTATTCAGTCGTTTTCTAGCATTTTCCAATCCCGGATCGTCTTGCCATTGACGGGGAAGAATTTCTGACCAAATTATTTTTACAGATGGCAACTTTGACTTTATATACGTTAAAAGTTGTTGTAAAATGCTTGTTAACCGTTTGATTGGAGTATGTCCCAAGTCATTACCCCCAACGTGGAGGAGCAGAAAATCTGGGGCATCCGCAACCGTGATTAAGGTCCTGATCTTGTAGGATGTTCTGGGCAGAGTCAAACCACCGTAACCCTGCCACCAAACTTGTGCAGGTAACCCCAAATGACATGGCCCTTGACTTCTTAGTTGAATAAAGGCTCTACGAATAAAGGACGACCCTACCAGCCATACTGTAGGTTGACCTGAAATGAACTTTAGGGACATCTATTAACAATCCCTCTCCATCATATTGGTCTATTCAATTGAGAACTTCGTATTTCAAATTCTTTCATTTACATAATATATGATTTGTAGGCATCAGATGACCACCTACCGCATTGCTTTATTTTGTCTATGGGCCAGCCAAGTTGAGCTGCTCTTGAAGCAGCCCCCAAACGAAAACTGTGGGCTTTGTAACCAGAGAGGTTGCAATCTACTAATTTCAAAATTTTTTGCATCATTGCTGAAAATTGGTAGCGAGTTAATGGATTGCCATCAAAATGTACAAAGAGCGGACCTTGTTTTCTTGGCCTATGAGCTAAAAAATTTGCCATATTTTGCACTGGGCAAATTTTGCCCCCCGTTCTAAATATGTGTAACATGGCACCAATCCCTTTTTGATCAGTTTTTGAATACCTTATCCTCAACCACATCTTCTCTTTATTTGGGGAAAAGGAAACATCATTAACAGAAATAAGTTTTTCTGTATAACAATCCTTTTTGCTTTCGGCTGCAAATTCGCCTACTCTTAAAAACCCGAAAAATGCTAGAGTGAAGGCTGCTGAGAAAAGTGTTGATTCGTAAGCATTAGCGCATGCCGCTGAAGTCTTAGTCAGCATAGCTTTTAGTAAAGTCAAGGTAATAGGGAGCCTAACCCTTTTTGCCTTCCCTGTTCGACTATATCCCTCCATCAATTTACTAACTAAAAAATGTTTAGTTGGATCGGAAATGTCGGAAATCTTGCATTTAAAACTAATAGCTGCTATGTAGAGTTTACAAGTCTTACTACTTAAACGACTGAGAGACATGTATGATATGTAATGTGTAATATGTTCCACTAAGGGTGGCCATAGCTGAGGTAAATTGAAATCAACTCTGAATTTGTTGAATTGACTTAGGCCTGTGGTATATGCCCGTTTTGTGTTCCTTGAAATAGAGGCTTCTAACAATCGTCTGGATTCAGAGTGGAGATTAAGCAAAGAAATTTGGCTGGGATGACCTCTGGCTTGTCCTTGGCTGATGGAGCCAGCTGTCGGAACCGATTCCACTGACAACGAGAAATAGAATCTTCAATTGCATTCATTTTCGAAGGCAGATGCACAGCTCGGAAGACAATGTTGTACTGCATTGTCAAGAGTACGAAAGGTCTTATCAGGTGCATTAGCCTTTTTGACTTTGATGTTTGTTTATTTAAGGCTGAAACAAGGCCTTCATTATCAATATGAAAAGTCAGTTTTTTGTTTGCCAGGCTCTCCCCCCAAAGAAACATGGCCAACAAAACCGGGACCATTTCTAAGAATGTTAAATCTTTATGTACATTGGAAGACCAAAAGGCTGGCCATTGAAAAAAGCACCAATTGTCCTGGAAAAAACAACCTGCGCCTAATTCTTTAGAACCTGAACTATCAGAAAAGAGCTGCAGATCATCGCCTGAGAACCATCTATCTTCTGGAATATAAACCACTCCGTTAAACTCATCCAAAAATTCTAACCACATTTGCAGATCAAATCTCATCTCTTTCGTGATTCTCAAGTGATGAAAACTCTTTTGAACTGGCATCATTGCATCATAAAAACGATGTAAAAAAGCTCTGCCCGCTCTAACAGCCTTCCCAAAGAAACTTAATTTACCAACTAAAGACTGCAACTGCTTCAATGTAATCTTTTTCTTGGTTAGTGTTAGCCGTATTAAGTCCTGAAGTTCTATCCGCCTGTGTTCCGGAATCCTAACTATCATTCGGATAGTATCTATTTCTAAACCCAAAAAAATCATTGTAGTTGTCGGATTGACTGATTTCTCTTGTGCTATAGGGACCCCCAATTGATTGCAAACTTCTTCGAAGGTATCCACTAGTAATTGACAGACTGACGATTCTCTCTGGCCCATAAATATGAAATCGTCCAACAGATGATCCAGAGTTGTGGCTTTAGCCTTCTTAGCCACCACCCAATGCAAAAAGGAAGAAAACTTTTCAAACAAATTTGCACTTTGGCTCAAACCCATAGGCAGATTCTTATCGACATAAAATTCCTCGCCAACCTTTAAACCGAGAAGTTGGAAATCATTCGGAGAAATTGGCAACAGGCGATAGGCTGACTTTAAATCCCGTTTAGCTAATAATGAGGAAGGACCGAGCTCCCAGATGGTTTTAGTCACTTTATCAAAAGATGTATATTGGACTGTACAAAAGCTTTGATCGATGCCATCATTTATACTTGACCCGGCTGGGTAGGATAAATGCGTTATCATACGCCAACCCCCATCTGATTTTGGAACCAAACCTATCGGCGAAACAATAAGATCCTTTATCGGACAAACCCGAAACGGCCCTGCAATCCTACCCAATTCTATTTCTTTATGTAACTTACTTCTTAAGGCTTGTATATGTGTTTCTGCAGATTTCAAATTTTTCGACACTTTTCCTTGTCTCCTACCTTGATATTGAATTCTAAACCCATATTTAAAACCCATTAGTAAAGTATGAGCATCTTTGTGATTATAATCCTGAAGAAATTTTGCCAAAACCTCAACTTTGATAGGGGAGAAGCCTGGCTTATCTAAATTTAGCTTGTTAGAAGAATCTAGGTCGAGGCGCCTGTCCTCTGGGCCTAAATGGTAAACGTGGCCTTGGTGCTCTGTGAATTGGGGATTCGAATCCTTGACTGGCTGGTTTGCAGAT
The DNA here is from genome assembly GCA_963680895.1 of Fragum sueziense. Taxonomy (NCBI): domain Eukaryota; kingdom Metazoa; phylum Mollusca; class Bivalvia; order Cardiida; family Cardiidae; genus Fragum; species Fragum sueziense. The sequence goes on from OY804593.1 coordinate 32,671,199, forward strand.
CCTGGATGGATGTGCCCCACTACAATTTAAACAAGAATGCTTGTAAGGACAATGAAATTTAGTGCATAGTCTGTAATTGAAATCGTAGCATTTTCTCTCCAACATGTTGTGGGATAATAAGGTTGGACCCATGCATAAAAACCACAGCTCCCAATCGATGTCCATGAAAGATGTTACATTTGGAGCAGACGCGAATCTAAGCCTAAACTGATTATCGTAATCGCGCCATCCAAGACCCAGATGACGTTTAGCAGCTCGACGAATGTCTGCCATGTATTTGAGCAGACCCTGGGTCTGTTCTGGATGGGAGCGTAAGTAAATACTTGCATAGATGAGAAAGGCGTCCGTCCATTCATCAATTGTGTTTATTCTTTTAACATTGGGTTGCTGCCCCATTACCACCTGCCCATTAGCATTGACAAACAAACTGGTAGGATTAGCCCCCATATTTTCATTGGGCAATAGGGAGGCCAGGTCAACATATTGGCCAAGACCTATTTTGTCTCGTAAGGCCTGGCCAACGTGCACCCCCACCTCCCTATGTGCGCTCGGTACCATGTTTATCGAAGTTTGAGGCCGTTGAAACACATTACCAAGTATCGGGTCCTGATCGGAACTGGAACTGGGTCCCGGTTCTTGGGCATCGCCAGACTGTAATGTAGGTACAGTAACCACAACATTTGGCTCTGTTTCCCTTGCTCTCTTTGGTACTGGCACTTCTGCAGGTTCAACTTGGTTGACGTCTTCTGCTAGCCGTTTTGGTGGCTGCCTTTTTCGTGAGGGCCGTTTTGGCATGATTGATGGATATGAAATAGATAAATGAAACCGTTGTAGAGACCCATAATGATAATCATTGAGTGGGCACGCCTTTATTTAGAAACAATAAAATGGCGCGAAAGCCCTGCGAGCCTGACCCGCACAAATGAAACACTTTTATCTCCGATATTCCGCCGACTGCAACAAACAGACAAAGCAGACTAAATGCACAGTATTCATATTAGTTGAAAATATACATATCACTACCAAAATGCCGTTATTTATTAAATTATTTGCAAAATTTCAAAAGTGTTCGACGATTACCTTCTTATTTTTATTGCGTCAGACGGTGAAACAGGTAGATTCGATTATTTGTGAAAATCACTTCTATTCTTAGACTGGCGTCTTAGTCAATTTAGACTGGCAACTATGTTGAAAGAAAATGATCAAATTGCCGCCAAACAACCGGTATTATTCAATAGTAATAATACCCATTATTTTTAGTTGTTTCGGAAAATCCCACTAAGCCGCCATTCTATAAATATAGAGGGATATGCAGTTTGTGCATTCAAACATTAAACGCAGACATAAACGCAGCAAAAATGTAAGTCCTTAATTATTATTATTATTATTATTATTATTATTATTATTATTATTATTATTATTATTATTATTATTATTATTATTATTATTATTATCATTATTATTATTATTATTTTATTATTATTATTATTATTATTATGATTATGATTATGATTATTATTATTATTATTATTATTATTATTATTATTATTATTATTATTATTATTATTGTTATTCCCGATATTATCAATAGGCCAGTCACTTTAGCATTTAGGGTACCACTAATTCTAACAGAAATAATTTTGCAACTGAACGAAAGTATTTTATATCATGATCAACATTTCAAAAGTCCTCAGAGCAAATCTGGGGGGAAAATGGTGTTAAATCACGCTAAAAGATGCCTTGATATGATCGTAATACACTGGTCCATCCTAACCACCATACATTTTCTCGAGTACCACGTGCTTCTCTTACGCTGTACTTGTCACATATTATTTCTAATTTGATTGAATTTTATATTAAAACTGAAAAATGTATTCGTTATATAAAAATATAAAAGGATAAATATAACGAATAAGTAAAAATAATTTAGCTTTAAATAGAATTATCTGTGATCAATTTTTAAAAGTACGGAAGCTCAATGTGACTATAATATTATTACTTCCGTCAGATATAGATCATTCAAATCGGAATTACACAATTTGCGAGAAAATCATCCTGTACTCGCCCCCAACCATTTGGATTGAAGTCCACACATGCTTTTTGTTATTATTCGCCCGAAGGGTCGTATTATGTTATGGCCCGGTCGTCTTTCTGTCCGTCTAACCCTCCGTCCGTCCGTTATCAATTTCTTGTGTGCGCAACTTCTCCTACAGTTTTGATCAGAATTTGATCAAACTTGCCATAATGAATCTCTATGGTATCTAGTTGTGCACACCGCTAACGGAATTCAGATAACTCTTTTCGTTCTTGAATGATCTGCCTTTAAATAAAAAAATACCAATACAAATGCCCATTTTATTGTGTGCGCAACTCCTCCTACAGTTTTGATGAGAATTTTATCAAACTAGCCACAATGAATTTCTATGGTGTCTAGTTGTACACAATGATCATGGAATTTAAATAACTGTTTTCGTTTCTGAATTATCTTCCCTTGAATTTAAGAAAAAATGCCCATTTTCTCAAAAATGCCCATTTTCTCGTGTGCGCAACTCCTACAGTTTCGATCCGAATTCAATAAAACTAGCCACAATGAATCTCCATGGTGTCAAGTTGTACACACCGCTCACGAAACTTAGATAACTGTTTTTGTTTTTGAATAATCTGCCCTTGAATTTAAGGAAACTAGAGACAACGAATCTCTATGGTGTCTGTGAAAAAGGGCGGGGAAAATATTGCATTTGCAATTTCATAACGCGGAGATAAGCGAATTTCACTTCAATAGAGAGCATTTATCAACTTTTAGTCGACGAACTATTATGTATACTTGCGACAACTAAAAAATTAGCTAATTTTTCCCTGTTTGTTTGGCGTAGATCGCGAAATAGAAGGTGCATTAATGACGTCATCAATAATGGACGAAATAACGTCAAATGCATTTAGAATGCGACTTATGAATTGTTGCTACAACATAACAACAAGCTGGGCAACTAAGCGGCGTATCGCGATTCCAAAGAAATCGGACTAAATCCGCGAAGATGGGCATCCGGTTTCTAATTAATATTCACAATTAGAGACATGCATGACTGTTTGGTGATCCCATGTCTTCAAACTTCTTCTTGAAGCTGTACACCTGCTTCTTACTGATTAGCTATTTTCGTTTATGTGCTTTCTTCATTTGAGTAATTAGATTTTCCCTTGATAAAGCCAATTTTGAAAAAAATAAACGATTAGAAGACGTCAACAATGACGTAGTAATGACGTGTTCCAGCATATTATTAAGTATGTTGCACAAAATTGCATTATCATATCTACAAATGGATTTTTAGATTCTGTACCAATGAAATACCACAGGCCTACATGTTCTTATTTCATTTGAAAGCTTAACACGCCTTATGAAATACCCTTATAACAAAGTAGTTCTAGTATTTGGGTAATGTAGATCGTTAAACATTCATAAAGATCTACTATTATTTCACACACAATCTTAAATTGTACTAAATAGAAAACATAAACATAACTTCATTTCTTTAATGACTTAAATTCATTGTATAGTGATTTGTTTAATGGGCCGGTGACCTTATCTAAGACAATGTCATGATTGGTTGATTGTATAACAAGAAAACAAAATTCAATCAGAAATGAATAGCAGTCGTTGATTTGGCGTCTCTAAAGAGAACCGACTCTTAAAAAATGAAGAAAGTGCTGATAACCAGATTTTTCTCCTTTTGCATCAATACGTTTTTATCTTGTTTTTTTTCTATAATGTATAAAAATCCATTTTTTTTCAAAACATTTTGTCGTCTACATCAGCTTTCGAACTGGAAGTCTAATATTTAGGTACAGCGAAGGGTTTAAAAGTATTTGGATAAGTTAACCTTAATACATGAGTGGGTGGGGAAATTCCACTCGCAAATTCACTTTCCATGTAAAAATTCAATAAAGGAAAATAGCAAAATCGATGTTTTTTACTTTATAAACCTCTTTTATTAAATTATCCATAAAATATTTCATCCACAATAGCATACTTGGTTTCAAAAGGCTGTTTTCTATGCCTACACCCCAAAACATACTTTTGGCTTGCTTTGAAGGGGTCGCCTAGTAAGATCGATTTTTTTCATATTTCCCCTCGAGTAACATTGGAGGACTTTTTTTCTAGAATGGATAAATGGTTATAGATTATAAAAATGTTGGTTTTGTTTCTGTTAGAATTAGTGGTGGGTTGGGCCAATTTTTCGGCTAAAGTGACTGGCCTACAATGCGTATACTGGTTGATATTCATTTTGCCTTTAAAATGAATTGCTTAAAAAACCTCACCATATAGAAACATAAAATGTAAAGGAGAAAAATGTTCATCCGATACTGTTTAAATAAAACATTTTAAGGTCGTCGATATTTCGGTGTTTAACTTACACTTTTGAATTTGACGGATGATAAAGAAAACAGATCGAATGTTGATATAAATATGATTTGTGTTAGGCTACATTATAGATCTAGCGCAAACCTATTGAAGCAATAAGAAAAGTTTTTCATATCAAGCACGTCAAAATTAGCGCTTGTTTGGGAATGGGTTAAGAAATAGTGAAGCATTGACAACAATTTTCAGACCGGTGCGAATAGAAAGCCATTTCTGTAAAACGAAAGTAACTAGATTAAAACAGAAAGTATGCAATCTGAAACTTAGAAATCTTCGATGGGAGGGGACAAAATGCTGATCATCGATATTTTCTTCCTTTGCCCTCAATAGTTTCTTACATGGTATCGAACAACGTATTGTATCGAAAATATCAGGGCTTTCATAAATGTGAACATGTTAGGTTATTCACCCCAAATCAGATTCACACCACGTCGGATTTTTTTCTTGCAACATCGGTAACATTCGACCTATTGGGGCGACATCCTAGACGGCGAGAACGTTCCATAGTTGAATGTTTACGACGTCATCCGGATGATTCCAACGTTTTGTGAATCTCATTAGGGATGGGATACCTTAATTGAAACGTTTAAGTTATCTAAAATATGGATTATAGTATTGGTAAGGGATAAACCCTCCTTTCTCACAATGATTTCTACTTTCATTACAGGGAAAAGTTCTCATACATGTACCACGGTACTAACTCGAAGGCACTGATAAAAAGATCGGGCAATTTACGAAACAACACTTGGTTTTGTTGTTCCCTGTTAGACGGCGATATACCCTTCAACAACCCGTTCGGAAGACACCGAGTTTGCATCAGCGTGAAGGACATATTAAAACTGTTTAACGATCCCAGACTCTACTATCAGCGCTCAGAAACACAAGAAAGGGATGATTATGACAACATATACCATGCTCTGTATCTATCCGATGGCCCTGTTCATGGAAAAGGTGAAGAGCTCGACATCGAAACGAACGAATATCTACTGTTGGCGTGTGACAACGGAATGGAGTTCATGGTAGCAGAAGTTGGATCTGAATCGGAAAGACATTGGATTAACATAGAGGTCGGAAAACGCATCGACTTGAAGAAAGTGCATCATTATTGGGATTAGATCAACAGATCAATCGCTGATGTTAGAGAGTTTATTTCTTATTTAGAAATATTAGGATGCCAGTATTATACGTGTGGTCACTGTGGTGGATGCTTTGTCTTATTCAAAGACAAAATTGAAATTCTCAAGACGTAACAAATTCAAAGCATTTGCAAAGTTTAAACGCCAAGTAAGATTGTACCGTATCAGAAAGTTTAGAAAATATTGTACTATAATAGTGAGCGTTTTAACCCTTTCCCAAACGACAAAATTTTAGGGTGATCCACTTCAAAAACTGCCACAAATGACAAATGGATGTTATTAAATAAAGTATTTGTGTAAAATATGACACAGAAAATATTGAGACAAAAGGAGAAACTGCTGGTTATCAGCAGTTTCTTCTTTTGTTTCAATGTTTTCCCAAGCCTTCTCTATAAGGGACGTCAAAACCAGGTCTTGTTTGGGAAAGGGTTAATGCATACTTATGGAAATACTTGACAAAAATGTTGAAAATTACCTCCCTTGCATATGAATATAGAGTAGAATGATATTTGTAAATTATTTTCTTCTTGAAGCATAATCTTGAAATCCGGCACGGTGAATCAACTTATGTGAAGTGCATTTACAAATGTGTGAAATTTGATGCATTTCGTTTGGCTAGAAAGTGTAGATTTTTTCAGGGTCCGTAAACCTTAATATAATTATTTTCTCCCAAATAGTTTCTCGCGTTTTCTATCAAGTTATATTAGGTATTAAAAGTATAACGTAACACTATAAGATCATAAAAAAATACGGCCAATTAATATTGAATTTGGTCATTGTGTGTGTTTAATCTTTTAGTGTTACGCTGTCATTGCACTGTAACAGAATGGAAAAATTATGCTGGATTCGCCAAATGGGATTAAATGAAACCTTCGACAATTGTCTACATTATTCAATCTCTAAGTACGCATGATGTGATGCATAATAACCCTTTCCCGAACAACGAATTTTTAGGGTAGTCCAATTCAAAAGCTGCAAAAGACAGCAAAATGGATATTGATTATGATTACATTTATGTATGGTATAGCATAGAAAACATTGAGACAAAAGGAGAAACTGCTGGTTATCAGCAGTTTCTTCTTTTGCCTCAATGTTTTCCCAAGTCTATTCAATTAGGGACGTCAAACCCAGGTCTTGTTCGGGAAAGGGTTAACAGACAAAAATGTGACCTGTCACATTAGACTGTATCTCACGAGAAGTTCATACCCAAACATGTTTTAGGGCAACTAATCACGAATTCACTGCGTAACATAATGTACATGTATTGTATCATGTGTCTGTCTTTTTTGTATTGTAATGTACTTTTGTTACTAGCAAGTGCAAAAGAACTACCGTAAATCCCTAATATAGTATTTTTTAATAACATTATTAGTCATTGATGATTTTTTTGATATTCTAATTTGTTAACTTTATTTTGATATTTTTATTTCTATTTAAATTGTTTTGTCCTTGGTTTTAACAATGTAATTAAACGATCATTTCTATTTTTTTCTTTTCTAGCTACGGTATTTTCTCAGTTTTCTATAATTTATATAAAGAAATGTATAACATACACGTATAATTATAATAAATATTATTACAACTGAACCAACATTTCTTACTTCATCTATTTCTCATTTATTTGAATACGTTAACTTTCACCCAAAAGTCCATTTTGAATCTAAGTCGCATACGACATTCATGTTCATCTAAGGAAATCCATAGGCCTATGTTGTTTATTACCCTTTTTCCTGACAATTTTTTCCCAAACTATTTCTAGATCTAATAGGGACGGCAGTCATATCTTTGGTGAATGTGTACACGTACAATTCAGCGTTTAACATATTCCCAAACAAGACCTGGTTTTGACCAGGTCCCTAGTATGAGAAAAGGCTTGGGAAAACATTGAGACAAAAGAAGAAACTGCTCAAAATCAGTACAGGCTCGGTAAGGGTGTATTGGTAGTACTGGTATGAGAAACGACAGGAATCCATGGTTAGGTGCTCCAACCGCCGAGATATGAGTTTAGTAGTTGAAAACGGCGTAAAACCCCAATAAACTCTAAACCATTCGCATTGATATTTTCTGAGTCATATTGTATACAAATCCTTTCTTTATCAACGCCACCTTTGTCGTCTGCAGCAGCTTTCCAGTTGAACAACCCTAAAAAATTGCTGTTTGGGAATGGTTAGATTTGTAAGTACTGGATGTTCTGGGTAAACTCATCTTCGCAAGCCAAGGGTTCTACCTCCACTTTGTTCCTTCGTAAGGAACAAAGTGGAGGTAGAACCCTTGGCTTGCGAAGATGGGGTAAACTGTGATAAAAAGATAAAAACCCTGGAGATAAAGGTCGAATACCCGTTATGTGTCCATAAACCCATTTCGAGATTCATAAAACATCGGATTTTTTTTGCGAGAGGCGTCGTTACGTATCCGAACCTATTCGGGCGCGGTCGTAAACATTCGGCGGTGGAAATTTCCACCGCCGAATATTTTCGACGTTGCCCGAATAATTCCGACGTCGCGCGAATCTCATTACGGGTGGACTACCTTATAATAATAATAATAATAATAATAATAATAATAATAACTTTATTTAGAGAAGGTAGCATATTAAGACATCTATAATTCAATAATATTGAATTTATCTTATTTACAATATGGCCTTCTAACAATAACTCAAACTAACACAAGTAAACGAACACACTTCCGCCTTATTCTCACCTTATCTCCCTTCTCTGTTACTCACACACACATACACACACACACACACACACACACACACACAAACATTCATAAACTATAACGTTCAATCAAATCAAAATTGATTAAGTTAATATTAATTTTATTGATTAGCTATCTATTAACCCTTTCCCGAGAGACAAAATTTTGGGGTGTTTAATTTGAATGTTTAAGCAAATGTCAAAATGGATTTTACTTCAAGAAAATAAATGTGAATAATTTAGGTCAAGAAACATTGAGGATAGAGGAGAAAAAACTGATTTTCAGCATTTTCTCCTTTAGACACAATGCTTTCCCATGTCATTTCTAATTGGGTATGTCAAAGCCAGATCTTTCTGGGAAAGGGTTAACTTAATTTATTTTCAGTCAAGAATTTCTTTACTCTGACAGATACTCATCTTCACATTATTGTTTATACGTTAGATAATAATTTCTTATTTTTTGCTTGAAATTAGCAAGTTTTGCCTCCGATCTTAAGCTTACAGGAAGGTCGTTCCAGATGTCAACGCTTTTATAATTTAGACTATTTTGATAAATATTTGTTTTTGGTTGTTTGTTTAATGTGAGTTGATTCTGAGTTTCAGAGCGTAAATTATACAAATCATTTCTAGAAACTTTAATTAAATTCATCATGTAATCAGGAGCGTTGTAGTTTAGCGTTTTATAAACTAGAACTGCAATGTGATAATTACATCGGTTTGAGAATGTCAACCAAGAAAGTTCTTTGAACAATTCTTCTGAAGATGACTTCATTGGCTTACAAAGGATTAATTTTGCTAGTCTTTTCTGAAGACAATATATTTTATTTGTATAGCGCTTGTCAGTTTTACCCCATATGGCACAGCAATAGTCAAAAACAGGTAAAATGTATGCGTTGTAAAATAGGATTTTCATTTCTTTCGTCAAGTAAAACGATATATTCTTAAAAAGAGATATTTTCCTTTTGAGTCCAGAGCAAACATAATCAATGTGCGTGTGCCAATTTAGGTGATTATCAATGTAGACGCCTAGAACTTTTTGAGTGTGTACATTTTCAAGTCGCACTCCATTAACATTTAATATAAGCTCATCTTGGTGTAAAAGTTTATGTTTGGACCCGATTAGCATGCATTTAGTTTTTGTGGGGTGTATAGACATATTGTTTAATGAACACCATTCCTGTACTGAGGAAATGCTTTCTTGGAGTTTATTTTGTATAGTGACTAGGTCATAACCTGCTTTATACATTGTGGAGTCGTCTGCATATAGATCAATTTCCACATCAGAACATGTTAACGATATGTCATTAATGTACAAGAGAAATAAAAAAGGCCCGAGGATCGAGCCTTGAGGAACCCCAGACTGTATCAGAAGAGAGTCAGATTGAAATTTTCCGACTTTTATTAACTGCTTCCTGTTGGATAAATAAGACTTTATTAGAAGCAGGGTATTTTCTGAAAAGTGGTATAGTTTAAGCTTATGTAGTAGGATTTCGTGATCAACAAGATCAAACGCTTTCCTCAAATCCAAGAAAACAGAACCAATCAATTTGCCATCATCAATATCTTTAAGCCATGTATCGATCAATTTTGATAAAGCAGTTACACAAGAATGATTTTCTCTAAACCCAGACTGAGAATTATTCAATACATCCGTTCGCATAAGGTATTTCTGTAGCTGCTTGACAATATGTCGTTCAAAGATCTTAGAAATTGTGGGTAAGATCGAGATTGGTCTATAGTTATTCGGATCATTTTTTTCACCTGATTTTAAAATTGGTATAACTTTGGCTAATTTCATTTCATCTGGGTAAATGCCAGAAGCAATACTGTTATTTATTATGGATGTGATAATTGGTATAATTGTATCCCCACAATATTTTAGAATTTGTGCGCTAATACCGTCTAGACCTGTAGACTTTTTAACATCAAGTTTTCTAATTAGATCCCGAACCTCATTTATAGTAATAAATTCAATGGTGAAAATGTTATGTCCTAACTTTGCATCAAGGTGTTTTTGAAGATTTCGAAAACCGCTTTCCGAGAATGGTGTCTTAGTTACGATATCAGAAACGCATACAAAATGACGGTTAAGCTCATTTATGACGTTCAATTTGCCTTCAATTACCGAATCCGTTTTTGTGATTTTCAATGGTATTGTTAGATCTTCTGACTTGTCCATGTTTGCTGCACCTTTAAGATTTTTCCATATCATCCTGGTATCTTTCTTATTTTCGACAGATTTATTGAAAAAGTTTTTCTTATTTTGCTTAATCATATAAGTCACTTTATTTCGAAGCATTTTGTACATGTCATGATTGCCATCCATATGTGCTTTATCTCTTTCAAACATAGTTTCGTTAATTTCATCTGTAAACCAATCAGGTTGATGCGTACGTTTTATACGTTTACTCTTGAAAGGAGCATGAGTAGATAATATTGAATTAAGAATTTCATAAAATTTTAAGAGGGCCTCATTAGGATCTACAATTGTTTCAACACTGCCAATTCCGGATAATAATAAGTCTTGTAAAAACTGGTCTTCATTGAATTTTTTGTAGCATCGATATGTAATGGTTTCGTGATTTTGATTGTTTATTTTTTTAGTGTTTTCAAATGATGAAGTCGAACGGGTAAAACAAATAGGATAATGATCACTTATGGATAGAGATGAAACAAACGGTTCGCTTGTATTCTGAATGGTATTCGTGTATATATGGTCAATCAAACTCGCACTTTTCTTCGTAACTCGAGTAGGGCTTTTGACTAACTGTTTTAGATCAAAAATTGAAATTAGATTAGCCCACTTTGTGTTTTCAAAATTTTTATTGCTATTTTTTGTGTCAAAATGAATATTGAAGTCCCCTAATATATGGTATTCAATGTTTAGTACATCCACATTTTCAATCTGTTTTGCATACTCGTCTATCCAAGATTGATTAGAATTTGGTGGACATAATTTAGCAAAAATGGTGCACGATTGTTTGAAGTGAGTTCTATCCATAGAGATTCAATTTCAGGACATTCTAGATCATTACGTCTTTTATACAGAAGTTTTTCCGAGACATATACGATTATTCCACCACCCGTTTTGTTTTTCCTATCTTCTCTTTCGAATGTGTAGTTTTTTATGTTTAAAGTACTGTCCTCGATATTTTCATGCAAAAATGTTTCACATAACCCTAGTATATCAGGCGAACTTTGGTCAAGCAGATGAAACTTTATCTCTTCGAGTTTAGGTAACAAATGGCGGATGTTCAAACTCGAAATATGTATACCTTTCTTTTTGAAATTGAACGCATTTTTATAGAGATTTGATTGAGTTTTGGTTGTTGTTGTTGTTGTTGTTGTTGTTGTTGTTGTTGTTGTTGTTGTTTCAGAAGTGACAATATCCTTGTCATGCAGGTTTTTTAATTCGTGATTCTGATTATTATGGGCCTGTGACTGATAGCAAGATTTAATTTTTGGTGGTAAATTTTCATGTTCACTACAAATACACGGATATTCGTCACAACAGTTACACACCAATATTAAAGGTTGGAATGTATTATTGCAACTAATTTCAAAATTTCTAATTTGTGAAGAATATGTAGCATTGAAACTTTCATTATTTAAAATTTTATCAGAGTATCTGTCAGAATTTTCCTAATGTCTACGGTCCAAATTGGAGCCTTCGAAACCTTGGTTTTGTCTGTACCAACAATTTCTGGTTTCGTGAGTAGCATTTCTACAGTTAAAACAATATTGCTTGTATCTGCCAAACACTGCTCTCGAAACTTGATTTCTATTGGGATAAGAATTGTTATATCTGAATGTTTGATAAGACTGTCCTCTTATATAACCTCGTGCATAGGTTTTGGTATGATTTCTCTTTAGAATAGACACATGCTTGTCTATTACAGATAGTAATCGACTGGTACCTCTCGGTGATAGATGAATTCCATCACGAGAAAAGAAGTGTTCAATAGGCTGATTATTGCCATAAACAAACAGTGGGTTACAGTCAATCAGTTTTGAAGCAGTTTGTTCACACTCATTTTTTATGCATTTGTTTAATTCAGAGACATCTGTATCACGTCTCGGACAAGATGTGCAAAGATATAATTCACAGTTTGCATCCAGTGAACTTGTTAATTTTCTCAAATGACTCTCTATGTTTGATATCGAGCATTTTCTCGCAACCTTAATTAGACTAGTACGATAGCTCTGTTAGCGTAGAGGCCTCAACGATTACCAGTTGATGAATTAGCAAATAAGTCCTATCCGTAATATAGAAAGATTTGAAAATATATTGAGACAAAACATAAAGCACTTTCTCATTAGCCTCAATATTTTTTGTGCACGTCTTCTTCGAGAGACCTCGAATTGGAATTGCTCGTTTTTGTCGATTGGAAAAGGGCTTTAATCATTCCAGATCGAGATTTTCAACTAGAAAGCCATGAAGGGATTGAGTCGCTCCACAGGCCTGAATTTCTTTTAAAATTGAATCCAAGTTTTCATAAAATTGTTCAATACTAGTGTTTCTTAGAGCAAAAAGACAGTGAAACTAGATTTTACAAATCATGTGGCTCTCAGAGCAAATAAAGTAAAACTAGATCTATATGTATGCCAAACGGATCTAAACTAGAACCAATAAATCATTGATTACTCCGAACTATTTCATATTTCTAAAAATAGATTTCATGTTTATTCTAAAAAATAGATTTGGGAAAATACCCTATTTCAAATGCATAATTATGGCTGATAAAATTTATAACTAGAAAGTCCTGAATTTCTTATAATATCAAATCAAAGTTTTGAGTTGATTTTTCAATACTTTTGGTTCTTTAAAGTGACATTTCAGAATTATTTTTACATAAATTTTACTTTATTCTATCGGAAAGAGCATGTTTTCTTATGAAAGTTCTGAAAATTTCAAGCCAAAATATTGAACCGTTTCCGAGAAATATATATTTCTGTGCTAAAATTAAACAAATTGTTGTGGACAACAGTTCAGATTTAGTATCATTTACATAGAATTTGCCATTTCTGTCTCAACTTTGAATGCGTATTTTTCGCTTATAAATAACAACTTAAAAACACTGATAGCATTTCTACGCATTAGAATAAACAACCTTTGCATCAAGACATACATTTAAAAAATGAAATCAATGTGAAATGTCAATTTAAGTAATAACAAAGTAACTAGTAAGTTTAAAATACCTTCCTATAAGATCTAATGTTACCAAGATTTGTCTAAAGTGTATTTGGTTGTCAAATTCAAGGGCACGTGACTCAGGATTTAAGATTCCGATTCCAATGAAACTGAAAATTACAGCCATGCAAGATCTTATGGTCAGTAAGATTATGTCAAAGTTTCCTGTTGATTGGTGAATATTTATGGTTGTTTGAGTAAAAATAAGGTCAAAAATGGTAATTTTGTCAATGTCAAGGGCACATTACTCAAGATGCAATTTTCAGATCAAGCTGAAAATTGCACTGAGGCAAGATCTGATGCTTACCAAGTTTCTGTCCAAGTTCTGCATTGATTTGATTACAAGCCATCAAGTAGGTTCTGAGGAGAAGATTTTTAAAGAAAAAGTTGACGACCAGTTGGAGCTAAAAATTGATAATTCCAAAGGATGGGTTGCAACAAGGGCTCAAAATTGCTCAATCTGGTCTATACAGAAAAGGTTATTCAACTTCAAAGTAAGAATTTACTTCTCATGTTCATTTACCCCACCCTTTTTGTTAGCCATTATCTCCAAAAATAAGCCCTCATCAGATTTTTCACACATACAAAATAAAGATATTATGTAACCCTATCAATTCACAGAATTTAAAGAAAATCTATTTTTTGAACCCTTGTTGCAACCCATCCTTTAGATATCCGATTTGAAATCCTAAATACTTATAAAATGTATGTGCATTAGTGCGTAGAATATCACGAGAGAAAAGTAGAAACTACTGATTTTTTCTCCAAAAGTCCAAAACGAATTTCCAGGTTCTAAAAATAGATCTAGCTACTTTAACCCTTTCTCAAACAAGACCTGCTTTTGACGCCCCTAACAGAAATTGCTTGTAAAAACATAGATGCAAAAGAAGAATAATCAGCATAATCATCATGCTGATAATCAGCATTTTCTCCTTTTTTCTCATAATTTTCTTTGCTATAATGAATGCAAATCCCATCTTTATCAACACATATTTTGCCTTAAGCAGGAGCTTTAACACGGGAACACTCTAACTTTTTGCCGTTTTTGAAATGATTAAATTATGAATTTTGGGAATCCGATTCTTGCAAGAAACCCTTTAAAAGCACAATATTTAACTTGTCTGAAATTCTAGTAGGAAATTTCATATCTAAAAATAGATGCGATTGCATAATATCTCTAATTTGATCTTTTTAATGAATTCTGTGAAAAATTTCGATGTTGTTGATCACCTCATTTTTCGAAAACCCAGTTGGAAATACCAGTTTCTTAAATTCAGGGTCGTCAAAACCTAGTCTCGTTTGGGATAGGGTTGACCCTTCTTCAAAATTTTAGACTTGTCTATATTGAAGCAGTCTCACATTTGAGCTGAGCACTACAGACTACAGCCTGGGTATAAATGGGCCTAAGCATGGTAAAAAATTTGTGTAGGGCCTATTGTCACGACAAAAAAGAAATGATGGAGTAAGTTGGCCTAGATCTATCTTTCCGGTTTGTCCTCGTAAAATTTTCGAAAATCACGAATTCCAAAATTTCATCACCACTTTCCGAAAACCCATATGAAATTGCAGTTTCTAAAAATAAGCATATCGGAGCCTTTCAACGAAAACCTCGTTACTGCATCTTAAAACAAGCTGCAGTTACGAAGTTTTCGTTGAAAAGCGATCAATTGTTACTCATATTTTCTTGGGAATCTTACACTTTACCCTGTAGGACTCTCAATCACGAGGTCCTGGGTTTGATCCTCGGTCGAGGCAAATATTCTTTTTGGATAAGCCCTGATAGTAAACAAACTTATTTGGGATAGCAGATGTAAGCTTCGAAATGATGTTGTGGTATATCTAGTAGGCTACTGACGAGAGGAACGATAGCCTTGACATTTCCCCTTTTCGAGTACATAGACGTGTCTACATTAAAAACTGTTGCAGATGACAAACTCGTTATATAGATAAAGAGGATATAGGCTACATTAGAGCAAAAAATCCAAGGAGATCGAGAACCCACCCTGCTCCATGTCCCCCGGAGTATCCCCCTCCCTTGCGATTCAGCCACGTATTTTCGAAAATCAAGAATTCAAAATTAACCATCACACAATTTTCCGAAAATCCAGAATTCAACACGCAATTTTCCGAAAATCCAGAATTCAAAATTAACCATCACGCAATTAATTTCCGAAAATCCAGAATTCAAAATTAACCATCACGCAATTAATTTCCGAAAATCCAGAATTCAAAATTAACCATCGCGCAAAATACCTGAAAATCCAGATTCTAATTATAGTTTCAACTTACTTATTTATAGTCGTTTTGGAAAATCCCACAAGCCACTCTATAAATATGAAGGGATTTGTGCACTTTAATCATTTAACGTTAAACGCAAACACGGTCAAAAATGTAAGTACTTATTATTATTATTATTATTATTATTATTATTATTATTATTATTATTATTATTATTATTATTATTATTATTATTATTATTATTATTATTATTATTATCATCATTATCATTATCATTATTATTATTAAAAAAAAAGTCTTCCAATATTCGGATCAATCAGAAAATTGTTGTTAAGGTAGACTACACGTAATGTGGCCATTTTGAGATACATAGAACATCGGATTTTTTCGAGCGGCGTCGTTGCTTATTCATATATTCGAACTTATTCGGGCGTAGTCGTAAACATTCGGCGGTGGAAAGTTCCACCGCCGATTGTTTTCGACGTCGCCCGAATAATTCTGATGTCGCGCGAATGTCAGTAGGGGTAGAGTACCTTAATACTTTACTATTTCTTAACCCTTTTACAAACAAGCCCTGTCAAACGCGTTTGATAGAAACTTGGATAAACTGATAACTAGAATTGTTTGGTTGGCCTTTGAACATATCTTGACTCCTTCCAAAATAAGACCTAATTTTGACGTCTTTAAGAAGAAGAAGAAGAAGAAGAAGAAGAAGAAGAAGAAGAAGAAGAAGAAGAAGAAGAAGAAGAAGAAGAAGAAGAAGAAGAAGAAGAAGAAGAAGAAGAAGAAGAAGAAGAAGAAGATTGGGTAAACATTATAGCAAAGGAAGATAATGTTAGTAATCAGTATTTTCTTCCTTTGCATCAATATTTTCTGGGTTTCATTGTGCACAAATTCTTTCTTTATTATACATTTTGTCGTTTACAGCAGCTGTCAAATTTGACCACCCTAAGTTTTAGCAGCTTGGGAAAGGGTTAGATATGGATTATACTGTGGTTAAAATGATATAGGCGTACTCTCTTTTCTCACAATGATTTCTACTTCCATTGCAGGGAAGAGTTCTCATGCATGTACCACGGTACTAACTCGAAGGCCGAGATAAAAGAATCAGGCTATTTACGGAACAACACCTGGTTTTGTTGTTCCCTGTTATACGGTCACATACCGTATAACCAACCATTCGGAATAGACCGAGTTTGCATTGGCGTGGAGGACATCTTAAAACTGTTTAACGACCCAAGACTCTACTATCAGCGCACGGGAACACAAAATAGGGATGATTATGTCAACCTATACCATGCACTGTATCTATCCGATGGCCCTGTTCCTGGAAAAGGGAAAGAGCTCGACATCGAGACGAACAAATATTTAAGGTTGGTGAGTGACAGCGGAATGGAATTTATGGTAAAAGAGGTTGGATCTGGATCGGATAGACACTGGATACACGTAGAGGTCGGAAAACGCATTGAGTTGAAGAAAGTGCATCATTATTGGGAGTAGACAAACAGACCAATCGCTGATGAGAGTTTATTCAGTCGATGCTTGGTTTATTCAATGACAAGTTCGAAATTCTCAAGACGCAAATTCAAAGCATCTGTAAATGTTAACGTTTTCATATTTTCTCCCGAATAGTACTTTTTCGGGTTTTTCTTTCCTTTTTTATTTCATTCAATTAGACATTTAATCTATGAAGTAGCACTAAAAATTGCGCCATTGAATAATTGAATTTGTCAATTGTGTACGTTTAATCTCTTAGTATTACGATGTCATTGCATAGTATTGCAAAGTATGGGAGTAGAAAATGTCGCTGGACTCGATAATTGTCCACCTTATTTAATCTCAAAAATGTGACCTGTCACACAAAAAGGTTACATCGAACGCCCAATATATGGAAAAGGGATCAGACTCAGCACAAGTCAACTAGATCTAGATACAAACGTAGCGTAGGCTATTTGGAAAACGAATGTTCAAAAAAGGGAAAATCTAGATTCAGAAAATTGTCTTTGAGTGAAAAGTTTCACTGCGTGATATTTGTATTATTGTACTAAAATCTTGTCTTTTTGTTTCACAGCGTACTTGTGTTTATGTACACGTGAAAAGGTAGCTTTAACTTTTGCAAGTGTTCTGTGATAACACCTTGTTCATTGTTGAATAAGTGTATTTAAACATGTATTGTGATATTCTAATCTGTTAACTATATATATCGATATAGTCTTTTATTTCTACTTTTATTTATAATTTGTCATAGGTTTTTACAACATAAATATTCAAAAATTTGTTTTTATAAGTGTTGTCTTTTCTAAAGTCTTTACTTTATTTTTATATATAAAGAAATGTATAACATACACGCATAGTTACAATAAATATTATTTCGATTGTACAAGTATTTCTTACTTCATCTATTTCTCATCCATTTGAACACGTTATCGTTTGCCGAAAGTCCAATCTGAAAGAAGTCGCACAGGACATAATTCATGTTCATAGTAGGAAAAGCACATGCTGTTTTTTGCTTTTTTACTGTCAATGTTTTCCTAAACATTTTCTAGATCTAATAAGGACGTAATTTAAACTACAAGTATATCCTCTTTTAATTTTGGGCTAGGTTAATTCGTATTTTGATCTGGGAAGGGACTAAATTTGTCAAATGCCCGAGGGTGTGGCTCAGTTATAAGGATGTTGAACTATTGACCCAGACATATAGTAACTTTTAGGGCCATGGGATTATGATTATGGGCTTTCACATAACATAACATTCCTTAAATAGTATGAGTTTGTTAGGGTTTTACGCCGTTTTCAACTACCAGGGTCATATCGCGGCGGCTGGAGCACATTCCTTAAATAGACGAAAATGTTAATAATTTTCGGGACGGCAAAAACGCATTTTTTTTAAATTTGAAAGCTGATATAGATGTCAAAATGGTTTCCAACTATCGAACATTGGAGCGAGGCAGAGACATTGGTGGTGAACTCGGCCAAAGCGAGGGACGTTTTTCGCTACAACAAGGTATAGATATTTTGCGTTTAAATGTGAGTTTCAAGATCAGTTTTTCTAATGACAATGGATTTGTTCTAAATTTTATCGAAGCCGTAATTACGAGCTTTTTAAACAACACAAACTGAATACATTGTTCGCGAAAAAACGTCCCTCGCTTTGGCCGAGTTCACCACCAGTGAGAGTGGCTGGTTAGGGTACCAAGACATTGACTTTCATAGATCGCAGGCCCGTAGGAATAGGGGGGGGGGTGGCTAGGGGGCTAGCCCCCCCCCCCCCCCCCCAAGCTGGCGAAAAATGCCGAATTTACCTTATTTTAAAGTGGAAATTTAGGTAAAATCCAATTTAGCCCCCCACCCCCCCTCAATTTTCAGACATTGAGGCTTTAGCAACCCCAATGTGAAATTGCTTCCTACGGACCAGGATAGGATATCAGCGATTATACATATAAGACAAGTGTGTTGAGTTCGAAAGGGATAATATTGAAAAAAAAAAAAAAAAAAAAAAAAAAAAAAAAAAAAAAAACTATTTAGCCTAAACCAATATTATCTCGCTCATTCTATACTAGTCTTAAATCTTTTTGATACCCCATTGTAAGCTCACATTCATGACATAATAAGGCAGTTTTCAGCATTTTTTTCAGTCGTATTGTGATTAATGGTGCATCTGATCACGTGTTTCAAATCCTGGCATAGCCGCACATCGTACTGGTACAGCACAGTAAATATTGAAGAAAAGGAAGAAATTGCAGATTATAGGCAATTTCTTCTTTTTTCTAAATTCTTTCCCAGCCAATTTCTAGTGAGGCGTCAAAACCATGGGTTGTTTGGGAAATGGGTTTTAAACATTTTTTTTATCAAACGTAGGTACAAAGTTTATGCACATCTCGAATTTTATTTTTGGATTTGAAAAATTCAAGCAGATGTTAACTGTTATAAAAGAGGAATATCCGCGTAGTAAAACTGCAGTTTTATTTTCTAGTATGACAGTTTGTATGAATTAATGTAAGGAATCAAGATAAATGCACGGGTACAGCGGGTTCATTCTTGCACAAAAATGTTTTTACCGTCCATAACATAAGTACATTTTAAGTAATTGGTCGCTTTTCATCAAAAACCTCGTAACTGCAGCTTAAAATAAGCTGCAGTTACGGGTTTTTTGTTGAAAAGCAGCGAAATATTGTGTAGACTGGTCTCAGTTTGTTTCATTTCAGTTTGGTTCGGCGAATTTAATCATATAATGCACCGGTAACGCGTTAGGCTTGTAGGCCCACAACACAGGGGTCGCAGGTTCGATCCACGCAACTCCAATTTTTCGAATGAGACTAAAAACCGAGGTCTCGTCTCCATCTGACCTTAGCTGTTTAGTGGGACGTAAAATTCCGCCCAATCCAAACGTTTCAGCTTGTCATTCAAACAAGACAAACTATTATTCTATTTCGCAAAAAAAGCAGAAAAAAGTACATCAAAGTATAAATTTCTGAGGTACAAAAGTTAACCCATCATTTTAGAGTGTTTCAATTTCGAAGTTGTTAGACAACAAAATGGCGTTTATTCAACCCTTTCCCAAACAACAAAATTCTAGGGTGGTTCAAATTCGAGGATGACGCAGACTACAAAATGGATGTTAATAATGATGGAAATCATGTGTAATATAGCCAAGAAAATATTGAGGCAAAAGGAGAAACTGCTGGTCATCGGCAGTTTCTTCTTTTGACTCAATGCTTTCCCAAACCTTTTCTAATAGAGAAATCAAAACCAGGTCTTGTTTGGGAAAGGGTTAAAAGAAAAAGATGGGACTTGTTAAGCATAGCACAGAAAACAGAGAAAAAATTGGTAGACAATGGTGGTTATCAGCATTCTCTTCCTTTGCCTTAATCATTTTCATTTTCAACTCATTTCTGTTGGAGCATGAGAGGGTCAAAACTGGGTTTGGTTGTGGCAGGGTAAAGGTCCCCGGGGGTCAAATTAGTCCCCATTAATTGCCGTGTCAGCCACCCCGGGGTCGGGTGTCAACAAGTGTTGGGGGTAGGCGTTGTTTTTACAGGGCGTCCCACGGCTTCGTTCATTGCAGTTTGATTTTGCATTATAACGGTCTGCCAAACGTCTACACCATTAGAAGAGGTTGAATAAAGAAATCATAAATGGTCATACCTTGACTCGAAGCGATTTCAGCCCTTTACCAAAATATCGTCGATTTTCAACGAAAACCTCGTAAATGCAGCTGTTTTAAGCTGCAGATACGAGTTTTTCGTTGAAAATCGATATTATGGTTTTCACGATATCAAACCATTGATGGGTGTTGTGGTAGTACTGGTATGAGAAACGCCAGGAATCCATGGTTAGGTGCTCCAGCCGCGCGATATGACCTTAGTAGTTGAAAACGGCGTAAAACCCCAATAAATCAATTACTCGAAATTATGTATTGAGGTTGTTTAAAAAAAGACAATATCGTGGGAAAAGTAGACAAATGCTTTGTATGTTACATTTTTTTTTCATATAATATCCACAATAAAAAAAATAAAGAAATAGAAACACATTGATTCTCTCGCATTTATAGGCCTGTGAAACTCTAAATGTGGAATTACAGACCGTACGTATGTCGAGATCTTTTCACCGCCCCATTGACTTACAAACGACTCCTAAACGTCGGGCTTACCTGGAAACCACAGAGTTAATAAACTAAAATAAAGAGGGTGTTGTATATTCCAAGCCACACCCACTGGTAACTGACAACCAATCACCGCCGGTTATTTCAAGAAGGCAATTAGCCCGGGCTGCTGATAATCGCACCTCATAAAACTATTAGCCCTTTACGCTTCAGGTGCATGTTGTGTATTTTGCATGTTACAAACTTCAACACGATTGTAAATCTACAGGCGTTGCAAACTACAAAACAATTGCAACAAGTAGCTTAAGCCTTTCCGAAACAAGAGCTGATTTGGACGTGCCCAAAGAATTGGGAAAACCTTCAGGCAAATGAAGAAAAAGCTGATGTTCTTTGATCTACTTTACACAAATCCTATCTTTATCAACAGCCATTTTGCCGTCTACTGCAACAGCTTTAAAATAGGGACAGTCTAAATTCACACCGTTTTAAGTAATATGTAAATATAGAATTACCTTTTGGACATTTTTTTTATTTTTCATTCCCCATAGTGTTTAACGAACAATAAAATCATTGAAAATCGGAAATGCCAAACGATAATATGTACGTTTACGTATGTAATCTGTAGCCCATTACCAAACGACAAAACTTTAGGGCAGTCCAAATTGAAATATTATGCAAACGACAATTTCAAGTGAATGGAACTTTTAATTTTTAGGTCTTTTTGTATAGAAAACATTGTGGGGAATGAAGAAATTGCTTGTCACAAGCAATTTCTTCATTTTCCACGTTTTACATGACCATTATTTTGTGGGGAGTCAAAGAGTCATTGTGTGGTAACGGGTTAACCGCAGTGATAATCAATGCGGTTTACTTCTTTTCCCATTCATTTTCATAATTTCTGTAATGTTGATTGACATTTTCAGGACTTAATTTAAGTCAAATCCGCAATCCATGTTGCAGCCAATATTCTTAGGGCCTAAATCTCATCGTTTGGGAAAGGTATAAAGGGTGCTGATAAGCCCAAAGCTTAATGGACCAATCAGGGGGACTATTAAAACAAATTGTTTATAGAATAACACGGGAACATGTGGGCTAACATTTCCAGTTACAACAGACTCATTATGTCAAATCGGTGTCTTAGAATAATCTTAACTGTATCATTTGAGGCTGAGAAGCTGGATTCGTTATTCGGTGAGGACTAAATGGGAATTAAAAGTGAATCAAAATTGTTAGAACTTGATTTCTGTTCGGACTTTATCTTGTAGTTTTTAAAGAAATTGTATAATTTGAAGTTAAGTTATATTAAGAATTCGGAGAAATGTAATATTAATTAATGCGTGATTTGATATATTGTTGTGTGAAAATGGTGTTTGTTGTTTAAACAATTACATGTATTTATGGTTAGATCAAGTATGATAAGCAGCACACTGGAACTGGAACTGTCAAATACTTTCTTACAAAAATTGAAAATTGTTAGAAAAATTCAACCTGCTAAAACGACATATATAAATTTTAAAAAAAGTGTGAAAAGCATATTTCATCAAAAAAAGTTTAAGTGTTTGCGTGTTGAGAGTCCGAATTAAACTTTCATATTCTCTAATAAACATTCCCAATAGCAATGACGATTAGTGCGAAATTAGTAAGAATGAAAAATGACAAGTGACAAAAATGATTTGATATGAACCCACACTAGTGTATTTGTGATGAGATATTTGATCTTTTCTGATTTTTAAAACTATAAGTGTACAACAAAAACTACTTTTCATTCAATATTTTACAACATCATTTGTCACGATGTTTGGTAGTTCGTGCACGACGGGATGTATACAGATACCCACACCGGTCTACTATTGGGGACCGTACGCTTTTCCCTCAACGTTTGGAAAGAAATCTTTCCATATAGCCGACATTATACAAGCCTCTCAGGATTATTACAAAACTAGCTCCGGGGTTGGGCTCGCACTCGGCACCTCTCGCCGACCTGACCCAGCGCACGCCGCCTCCAACAAGCCAAACATTCGAGCGTACAACCCTAATACAAACAATTCGGACGATACAAACAATAGATCTCAAAGGCCCAGTCACATTTTGCCACTCGGGTACAATTCGCAGATGACCGAAAATGGTTCCGAATCAAATGAAGCCATAAACTATTCAACAAAAGTAGTGGACAAGCATATAAAATGCAGTGTGCCTTCCGCGCTCGAGCCATTGCAAGCTCTGTGTAGCAGTGAATTAAGGGGCTACGATGGATTTGGAGTGAATAATTCGAAAAAGAGATCAACATCGGTCGGAGAACAGTCTAAAGTATTGAAATTTGGGATGAGCAGAATTTTATCTGATGATTTTGGAAAAGAAGACAGTAAAATCAGTAAGTATGCCGTTAACCCTTTCCCAAACGGCCAAGATTTGGACAGTACTACTGATTTAAAAGCTACCACAACAGACAAAATGCACGTTGACAAAGACAGAGTATGTGTACAAAATAGCAAGGAAAATATTGAGGCAAAAGGAGGAAATGCTGATCATCAGCATTTCCTTCTTTTGCCTAAATGTTTTCCCAAACCTTTCCGTTCAGGTCTTGTTTGGAAAAGGGTTAAACCGTCATTAAACTTGCAGATCTATCTATTACACCACAATCCTCTATTATCATCTATTACACGATAATCCTCTTTTATTAGTCAATTATTAGTCAATAAACCACCCAAAATTATTTTCTTTTTTATAATTCAATACGGACGGACGCACGAACCTAGCAGGAACCTAAACACATTTTTTTCGAACTCTTGAAAAAAGGCAAATTTTGCCGAAATATTGAATTGAGTGTTTTATAAAAGTGTTTTATTGTATTCCCTGAGGAATAATGTAGTTATATTGTAAACAAAATTAGTTAACCCTTTACCAAACATTGACACCTTTTGACGCCCCTAAAGAAATATGCTTTAGAAAACATTGTGGAAAATGAAGAAATTGCTTGTGACAAGCAATTTCTTCATTTTCCACAATGTTTTCTTAACCAAAACACCAGAAAATTAAAAATTCCATGCACTTAATATTGTCGTCTGCAACACCTTTCGAATTGGAAGAGTCCAAAATTTTGTCATTTGGGAATGGGTTAACCCATTGAGATGATTCTCAAATAGCAAATATTTGAGCTGTTCCAAATTCAAAGATTTTGTAGACGACAGTTTCAAGTGAACGGAATTGTGCATTTCTTGTGTTTCTGAAAAGAAAACGTTGTGGAAAATAAAAAAAAAATGCTATCACAAGCAATTTCTTTATTTTCAACAATGTTAGCCAAAGCCTTTTAATCATAGGGCGTCAAAAAAGCGACATTATACGGGAATAAATCAAATTATTAAATAAAATCGACACGCAAGAGTTCTCGAATATATTTAATACATTAAAAGTTTTTCTTTTTTTATAAACTTAACAACGAAATTTTTAAAATACAAAAACAATAATATGTACTGGTTTTTGCAAAATGTAGAATATGCTTATATACAAAGGTTCAATTTAATTTATGTTGCACCAATTCGAAAGTAGATACCAGTATAAAAATGAATGTTAATAATAGACAAAGTGATACTAAATTTATATATCAAAGCAAGGAAAGTATTTCGAGTAAAGGAAAAAATATAGTTATTAAAATAAGCGGCATTGCTAATAACCTAATAACCAACAGTTTCTCCGTCTCCCTCAACGTTTTCTTCAACAGACACCAGCAAATTTAATGTTTCAAGTACTAGCAGTATCTATTTTGTCAACCACAATGCTTTTAACCAATGAACACACACGTTGTCGCCTTTTGGCACACCAGAAGAGAAATACTTATGAAAACATTGTGGAAAATCACAAGCAATTCCCACAATGATTTCTACTAACAAGAGGGCCAGAATGGCCCTATATCGCTCACCTGAAAGAAGTTTAAGACACACCCACTTGTTTTGACGAACCAAAAATTTGCAAACAAATTTTGAAAAGGGTTACTCCAGGAACATTGTTGCCAAATTTGTTTCAAATTGACCCTATGCTTGATTTTTAAAGAATTTTCTTATGATTTCACTAAGTCTGATAAGCAACACCCTGCCATCTGTAAAGTTTGCTTCAAATTGGGCCAATGGTTGATTTTTACAGAATTTTCTTAGTATTTCTGTAAGTCCGATAAGCAACGCCCAATTTTTTCTGACGAATAAAAAATTTGAGAAAATTTTTTGACAAGAGTCACCCAAGGAACATTTCTGCCAATGGTTGATTTTTAAAGAATTTTCTTATGATTTCTCCAAGTCTGGTAAATGCTGACCTGCTACGCCCACAATTTTGGATGAATAAAAAATCCGCGAACAAATCTTAAGAAGGGTCACCCAAGGAACATTCCTTCCAAATTTGATTTTAATTGGCCCTATGGTTAAGGAGTAAAAGAAGATTTTTGAAGATTTTTTTAACAATTTCTCTTGGTTAGATAAGCCCCGCCCAGCCACACCCACATTTTTTGACGAAACTATAAATTTATGAACAAATGTTGAAGAGGGTCACTCAAGGAACAATTCTGCCAAGTTTGGTTAAAATTGGCCAATTGGTTGATTTTTAAAGAATTTTCTTAGGATTTCTCTAAGGCTGATAAGCCCCTTCCTCCCTGCCACACCCTCATTTTTTGACAAATGTAAAAATTTGTGAATCAATTTTGAAAAGAGAGACTCAAAGAACATTCCTGAAAAGTCTGCTTCAAATAGGCCCAATGGTTAATTTTTAAAGAATTTTCTTATGATTTCTCTAAGTCTGATAAGCCCCTTTCTCCCTGCCACGGCCACAATTTTTTACAAATGAAAATATTTGTGAACAAATTTTAAAAAGAATGGCTTAAGGCACATCCCTGCAAAGTCTGGTTCAAATTAGCCCAATGGTTGATTTTTAAAGAATTTTCTTATGATTTTTCTACGTCTGATAAGCCCCTTTCTCCCTGCCACGGCCACGTTTTTTGACGAATCAAAAATCTGAGAACAAGTTTTGAGAAGCGTAACTCTAGGAACAATTCTGCCAAGTTTGGTTCAAATTGGAACAATGGTTGATTTTTAAAGAATTTTCTTAGGATTTCTCTAAGTGCGATAAGCCCCGCCCTGCCACGCCCACATTTTTTGACGAATCAAAAATCCGCGAACAAGTTTTGAGAAGGGTCACTCAAGGAACATTCCTGCCAAGTTTGGTCAAAATTGGCCTGTTAGTTTTGGAGAAGAAGATGTTTGAAGAAATTGTTGACGGACGGACAGACGGACAGACGGACGGACGGACAGACGGACAGACGGACGACGGACGGTGAGTGACCACAATAGCTCCCCTCGAGCACTTCGTGCTCAGGTGAGCTAAAAATGTGAAATTCCAATTGTATTCTGCATCATCTTTGAGTTTGGACCAGACTAGAATTTTACAGCGATATTTTCTTCACTATTTCACAAAGAAGACCGGATTTTAATGTCCCCGAAGGAGATATGGTCAGAAAACATTGACAGAAATGAAGTAAATGCTGATTATTAACATTTCACCATTTCCTTCATTCTTTTATGTGCTATTATGCACATAAATTCCATATTTTTCAACACGCATTTTGTTGTCTGCAGCAGCTTTGAATTTAGTGAGTAAGTACATGTATTCTCGTTTAGGAAAAGCTTAGTGCCAATAATCATGTTTTCATGCACTCACGTACAAAATTATTTATGATAGTAAAAAATGAAAAAAAAAATAAATAAATAAATAAATAAAATAAAAAAAAAATCAAAAAAAAAAAAAAAAAAAAAAAAAAAAAAAAAAAAAAAAAAAAAAACAAACAAAATACGCTAAAAACAATTATCAAATAAACAATGCTGTAACACGTAAAATATATGATATAGCTCACGATAAATGACCTGGCAGAGCAACCAATGATAATCGATAGAGCAGCTCAGCCAGGTCTTTTATCGAGAGCTATAATAACAATAACAATCAGTTCGTCACTTTTCAACAAAAACCTCGTAACTGCAGCTTAAATCAAAGATGCAAATTAAAATTAAAGACGAATTTACAAAACAAAACCGATCCGTAAAATCAACGATCGTACGACAAATTATTTTATCATTACAATGTAATGAATTTTGAGCTAAAATAGACTGTGTCGTTATGTTTTGAGAAGCTGTCAGTGTTGTTATAAAATCTGAAAGAGAACTGATGCTGATCCACGAGTGACCAGCGGGAAACATCGGCTTGTCACCGGCGCACAACCGTGATATGAAAGGGCGATACCGGTGGCTACCGGTGCGCTACCGGCGACGACCGGGGTTACACCGGGTCGTACCGGGATCAACCGGGATCACGCCGGCCCCAAACTCCACACAGCGACAATGCCTTAAATTATCACTGCAGGCATATAAATCACGTGATCATGGTGAATGTGACGTCATAACGTAAAGATGGCGGAAATTTATTTATATTTTTGAAATCATTTTTAAATCCAATTATATTTTTTATTTGGATTCATACCTGACACCTCATATACCTTAAACATCGCTTAAAGCATGTTTACCTTTTTAAATAAAAATCGAAATTAAAAAAAAAATCAATAACCTGAAATCTTGGTAACTCAAGCTGTGCCGGCAAAGATATCCCCAATCCCAAATCAGGGGAGATAATTGCGAAGGAGATTGCGCCGGCCCCTGCACCGTAAATACACCGTGGCAAACCGGGAACAAATCGGGATAGTCCGGGGTAAAACGGGAAGATCCTGCTAGTAATAAACCGGGGGTACACCGGGAATATGGAATATGAATCATTTTTGAGAGAAAAGATCCCGGATCATCCCGGAATACCGGCTCTTTCCCCACCGGGAGTTACCGTGGGTGTCCGGGACCAACATCGTGACAGTGGGAACGGGGCTTAATGGATGTAATTGGTACAAACAGTTCTAGCAGACAGATCTCTATGAAACTTGGATATGTTGCGAAAATCGATAAATAAAATATCTGACCATGTTATAGTTCTTAAATTTTGAGTATACATGGGGAGATAACTGGTATAAATTTTGAAAGGCAGTCTAATATCTATTTTGTCAATATTTACACAACTCGGCAAGGGCGGATCCAGGATTTTATTCCAGGGGTGGTCCAAGCCCAATGATGGCTTAAAATGTGCTAAATATCGTCGTTTTTCAACAAAAACCGCGTAACTGCAGCTTGTTTTTAGCTGCAGTTACAAGGTTTTTGTTGAAAAGCAGCGGTATGTAACATTTCACTAAAGTTGTTCAGTCAAAATTTATTTTTCGGCCAATGCCATGGGGTCCCGACCCCCCTGACCCCCTCTAGATCCGCCCATGACTCGGTAACTTTTCAAAATACTAAGTAAAACGGTACAAAGTTGTCAATCATTGTTTCGCTCCATAATATTCAATGAAATAGTGTATTTGCCATCCAAATTTTGCGAAGGGAAGATAATACATTTTATCCAAATCGGAAAGATTTACTGATTATTTTCCATTCGCATCATAACATATCAATTGCAGTTTTGACATATACATAATTGGTGTATGGTATTAAAAATATTAGGCATATTTATTTTGTAGCTAAATTGTGGTTAAATTACATCCATTACTCTGTCGGAACCTTTAAACTTGTACTGCATGTATTATGAATTGTTGAAAAAATAAAAAAATAATCACAACATTTCGTTATATATTGCACAAACCCTCGGATTTCCTAGTCGTGAAGCGTAAAATACACGAACATTTATCCCTTAACAAGCATTGTCCCATGTATCAGAATGGAATAGTAAAATGATGCCGTTTGGAGAAAGCGATGTGCAAAGTTAATTCTATTGTCTTTTTCTTACAGGCGACAAAGAAAACACAAAGACATTCGACGCCCTCCGTCCGTGTGAGTGTACGTATGACGGTTGTCATGGTTACCCGAGCTTCCGTTTTCCAAGCCACGCCCTCTCTGCGGTACACGCCCTCCAGCCGCCGAAGTATCCGCATGGATCCGGAACAGATACTCTACCTGGTAAGACATAAAATAATTATCACTTTTCCAAACAAGGCGAAGTTTTGGCGACCCTATAACAACAAAATTGAGGCAAAAGAAGAAAATGCTGATAATTAGCATTTTCTTCTTTTGCCTCAATAACTTCTATGCTATATTGTGCGCGGTTTCAATCCGTATCTATCCATTTTGTTGTTTGCAGTTCGTTTTAAAATAGATTGCTTTAAACTATTTGTAACATAATAATTATACTTCTATAATCCGTTCACGATTATTATAAGGCACGTGTTTACAAAATGTAATTATGTACATGTAAATAAAACAATAATGAACTCTAAAATTCTGTAATTTTGCATGCGATGGTTTGAATCTTGCAGGTGTCGAACCAACGCATGCAAAATTGTTTCTAATATTGAGAATATTTTCATTTTGTTTACATATGCAAAAGTTTTAAACATGTGGAATAATATCGTGACTTGACTATAGGCGCCATTTTACGCCGTTTGTAAACATGCAATAAAGTGAATATTTTCTGGTAAGCGACTGCGTATAAAGCCTCTCTTACAACCGGTCGTACGTGCTCCTGCGTGCGGTCTGCGTCTAAAACGTACGTTTAGTCGTGCGATGCACGCTGATGCAACGTACGATTTTGGTGGACGCAACCACGACGCAGACTGCACGCAGCAAAGAATTGACCGGACAATATTTTGAGGCGCTCTTACAACCCGTCGTGCGTCTTCATAAATCGTGCGATTTTTCAGTTTTAAAACGTACGATTTAAAAAGACGCACGACGGGTTGTAAGAGAGGCTTAAAGGGACATTTCATTCCAATTTCAAATTTTTAAAGTGTGTCTTGATTGGTTATTCTAATGAGTATAAATGCTATTAGTTTTTTTTAAGTTGTTGCCAATAAGCGAGAAACAGGCATTTAAAGTTGAGACATAATATAAGTTGCATATAAATCTTAACTGTTGTCCACATCAATTTGTTCAATTTTAACACAAAAATATAAATTTCTCGCAAACGGCGCAATATTTTGGCTTGAAATTTTCAGAATTTTCACGAGGAAATATGTTGTTTCAGATAAAATCAAGAGGACCATGATGGCCCTATATCGCTCACCTGAACCAAAATGATATGAGCAACACTTTTGTTCAATTCATTAAATATTTATGACTTTAAGACTCAAAACGAACTTATGGTCAATAACGTTGTGAAAATCGAACTCATCCAAGATCTGATGGTGCCAAACATTGTGTCCAAGTTTTGTCTTGTTTGATAAATAATTGTAGATTCTGGAGTATAAACAAGGTGGAAAACAGCCGAAAACAGCAATTTTGTCCAATTCAAGGGCACATAACTCTCGACTTTTTTTAGCTCACCTGAGCACGAAGTGCTCAAGGTGAGCTATTGTGATCGCTTTTTGTCCGTCGTCCGACTGTCCGTCTGTATGTCCGTCCGTCCGTCCGTCTGTCAACAATTTGGTGTTTACACTCTAGCATCTACAAATATAAGTCAATCTTAATCAAACTTGGTTAAAACATGTATGACCATGAGCTCTCGGATGAGTTCGAATTTGGGTCAGATCGGATTGGAAAGTCCGAAGTTATCTGCCCTTGAATGTAAAAAATAGCTACTTTTGACATTGTTTACACTCTAGCATCTACAAATATTGACCAATCAGTACAAAAGTTGGACACAATGTTGGTGACCATAAGATCTCGGATGAGTGTAATTTTGGGTCAGATTGGACCAGAAAGTCAGGAGTTATCTGCCCTCAAATTTGACAAAATTGTCGTTTTTAACCGTTTTCGACTTTGTTTACACTATAGCATCTACAATTATTGACCAATCAAGACAAAACTTTAGGACAATATTAGTGACCATAAGAACTTGGATGTCTTTGATTTTTGGCTTGATCGGACTAGAAAGTCCTGAGTTATCTGCCCTTGAATAGACAAAATTGTTGTTTTGGACCGTTTTCGACTTTGTTTACACTATAGCATCTACAATTATCGACCAATCAAGACAAAACTTTAACACAATATTAGTGACCATAAGATCTTGGATGAGTTTGATTATGGGTCAGATCGGACCAGAAAGTCAGGAGTTATCTGCCCTTGAAAGAAAAAAAGCTACTTTTGACATTGTTTACACTCTAGCATAGATCTACAAATATTGACCAATATATGCAAAAAATGGACGCAATGTTGGTGACATTATGTAAGGTTTCGGATTAGTTTTTGTTTTGGTTTGATCGGACCAGAATGTCCTGACTTATCTGCCCTTGAATTTGACAAAATTGCTGTTTATGACTTTGTTTTTACTCTAACAACCACAAAATTAATGGTGACCAATCAAGACAAAACTTTGATCTTGGATATAATGGTTATAATCACCATAAGATCATGGATGAATTTGAACTTCAGCACAATTAGACGAGCAGTTTCTGAGTTATCTGCCCTTGAAATGGACAAAATTCTCGTTTTTGACTTTGTTTTCTTTTTTTACAACCAGATACATGTATATTGACCTATAAAGAGGAAACAGGAACATAATGTTGATGACCATAAGTTTGTTCAGTCTTAATGTCACAAATATTAATTGATTCAAACATAACTGTGGCTCATATCATCTTGGTTCAGGTGAGCGATATAGGACCATCATGGTCCTCTTGTTTATCAGATCAGACTGAAAATCAAACTCATCCCAGATCTTATGATCCCCAACAATGTGTCCAAGTTTTGACTTTATTGATCAATAATTGTAGATTCTAGAGTATAAACAAGGTCGAAAACAGCCGAAAACGGCAATTTTATCAAATTCAAGGGCACATAACTCTCATCTTTCTTATCAGATCACACTGAAAATCGAACTCATCAAAGATCTTATAGTCTCAAACATTGTGTTCAAGTTTTGTCTTAATTGATCAATAATTGTAGATTCTAGAGTGTAAACAATGTCAAAAACAGCCTAAAACGGCAATTTAATCAAATTCAAGGGCACATAACTCTCATCTTTCTGGTCAGATCAGACTGAAAATCAAACTCATCCAAGATCTTATAGTCTCAAACATTGTGTTCAAGTTTTGTCTTAATTGATCAATAATTGTAGATTCTAGAGTGTAAACAATGTCAAAAACAGCCTAAAACGACAATTTAATCAAATTCAAGGGCACATAACTCTCATCTTTCTTGTCAGATCAGACTGAAAATCAAACTAATTCCAGATCTTATGATCCCCAAATTTGTGACAAAATTTTGTCTTGATTGATCAATAATTGTAGATTCTAGAGTGTAAATAAGGTCTAAAACTGCCGAAAATGACAATTTGGTTAAATTCAAGGGGAAGTAACTCTCAACTGTCTGATCAGATCAGACTGAAAATCAAACTCATCCGAGATATCATGGTCCCCAGTATTGTGTCCCAAGTTTTGTCTTGATTGATCAATAATTGTAGATTCTAGAGTGTAAACAAGGTCTAAAACAGCCGAAAATGGCAATTTTGTCAAATTCAAGAGCATATAACTCTTGTCTTTCTAGTCAAATCAGACTGAAAATCAAACTAATCCGAGATCTTGTGGTCTGCAACATTATGTCCAAGTTTTGTCTTGATTGATCAATAATTGTAGATTCTAGAGTGTAAACAATGTCAAAACTAGGTATTTTTCGCATTCAAGGGCAGATAACTCCTGACTTTCTAATTCGATCTGACCCATAATCGAACTCATCCGAGATCTTATGGCCATACATGTTTTGACCATGTTTGGTCAAGATTATATTTGTAGATGCTAGAGTGTAAACACGAAATTGTGGATGGACGGACGGACAGACAGACGGACGGACAGACAGACAGACAGGCGGACGACGGACAAAAAGTGACCACAATAGCTCACCTTGAGCACTTTGTGCTCAGGTGAGCTAATAAAAGTTAAATCTATGACAAAAAATTCTGAAATGTCACTGTAAGTTAAAAGAGACATCACATTACTATTTCATTCTTTTAAAGTACCATATGTCTTGATGCCAAGATTTGTTATTCTAATGCGTATAAATGTTAATAGTTTTCTTTAAGTTGTAGCTGATAAGCGAAAAATACGTCTTTAAAGTTTACACAGAAATGACATTTCCATTATACATGTACATCTGAGCTGCTGTATACATCAGTTTAATTTTGACACAAATATAAACATTATATTTCTCGTAAACGGCGCAATACTTTGGCTTGAAATTTTCAGATTTTTTATACGAAAATAATTATGCTCTTTCAGATAAATATCAGTAAAACCTATGAAAAAATATCTATGAAATGTCACTTTAAACGTTGAAATGCAAGCAGATTTCTACAAAAGTTTGTTATATTGAATTTATATTTAGCTAATTCGTTCGAGTGCATCATTATTATTTAGGCCTATATGATGGGAGTACATGACGCGTTTACGAGTTACAGATCTTATCCGGATTTTAACGGAAACACAAATATATGAGCGAGATCCGTCATCATAAAATATCCAACAAAACGTGTATATCGGACATATGATTTCTGAAGAAGCAGATGAATATGAAAACATAAGGGTTTTTTCTCTAGCCCATTACCAGATGACAAAATTTTAGACTGGTCCATAGACATAGATGTTACAATCGCGACCCTCGAGACTGTTTGCAACCTTTTGTCGCGTTGGAACGTGGTTGCAACATGATCTCGAGCGTAATACAGTGACCGCCATATTGAACGTGAAAGTAGACGCGCGTAAATGACGTCATCAAAACGAATCAATCCTTTAGCTAACGTTATAATTCAAGTGAAATATACTGTCAATAATCGGTAAATCACATCAATTTTTTTATCTGGTAAAATTTTGTCACATTTATGAGGATACAGTCGACTTTAGAACGCTGTTTGTTTCAAATATTTTTCTGGCGTAGATTTAAATGGTTGTTTGGTCTGCTTCCGTTGTTATTGACCTGACTACCGTTGTTATGCTTGCGGAGAGATATGGGCAGGATCGGCTCATGCCGGCAACTCTTAATCCGTTGGAGGGGATTTTGAGTAACGATTAGATCCGAGAATATTCGAATGATAGATGATAGACGACAAACCCAATTTAACCCATTAGCAAACGACAAAATTTAGACTGGTTCAAATTCAAAGATGATGCAGACGACAATTTCAAGTGAATGGAATTTCGCATTCAGTAGTCTTTTTTGGTAGAAAACATTGTGGAAAATGAAGA
Organism: Fragum sueziense; assembly: GCA_963680895.1. NCBI lineage: Eukaryota > Metazoa > Mollusca > Bivalvia > Cardiida > Cardiidae > Fragum > Fragum sueziense. Next base: position 32,705,716 of record OY804593.1, read on the forward strand.
AATTGCTTGTCACAAGCAATTTCTTCATTTTCCACAATGTTTTCCAGAGCCAGTTTCTTGTAGGGAGTCAAAAAGAGTCACCGTGTGGTAATGGGTTAATGAAATTATACGTGTTTTGGTTCTTTTGGGTAACAACAATGTGGGTATTGAAGAAATTTCTTGTCACATGCAATTTCATCATTTTACACCCGGTTTTATCCAACTTTTTTTCTTAGTGGGTGTCTAAAAGCGCCGATGTTTAGGACTAGGGTAAAATGGGACTTATATTCTACATGATTTCTTTACTTCCAGAACACAATGGCGCAGCGCACATCAATATTAACCCTTTCCCAAACAAGACCTGGTTTTGACGTCCCTAATAGAAAAGGCTTGGGAAAACATTGAAACAAAAGAAGAAACTGCTGATAACCAGCAGTTTCTCCTTTTGTCTCAATGTTTTCTATGTTATATTATACATAAAGTTAATCATAATCAACAACCATTTTGTTGTCTTCACAGGTTTTTAATTGGATCTCCCTGAAATTTTGTCGTTTGGGAAAGGGTTAAATGTCTGTAAGAAGTTAAAATACACAATTTCGCGTCCACATCACGACCGGGGCACGTCCAAAAATGGTCACTTGTACAGACTGCATCTATGTACAAAATAGCACAGAAAAATATGTAGGTGAAGAAAGAAAATGCTAGAAATAAATATTTTCTTCTTTTGCCTCAATGTTTTCCAAAGCATTTCTATAAGTCGACTCTCGTTGTGTCGAATTCAGAGGGACCGTCAAAATACTTCGACATATCCGGACTTCGACACATCCGATTTTTTCTTTGTATCTATTACAACATTTTTTTAACCGTTTTTGATGCTCAACAAGTACGTTCATAATTGAAATATAACTTAGGAAAAGGAAAGAAATTGCTCGACATGAGCAATTTCTTTCCTTTTCCTACTATATTTCAATGACTACATTTATTTCAAAATAATTTTGTTTAATAGTTTTGGCATCCATTGATGAGGATGGGATCAGACTTTCACTTCGACTTAAGCGGAAATTCGACTTATCCGATGTCGACACATCAAGTGCCGACTGTATTAAGAACCTACGGCCAATCGGCCTTCTGTTCTCTCTTCTCCTTGTATGTGATTCAAGCTTGCTTTTACATGAATAACAAAACCAGGAATATTTGGGAAAGGTTAAATTGAAGCAATTTTAAAATGGCACTAAATGTTAGCTGATATGACATTATTATCTGATTCATGATTCAAGGATACATTTCCAGCCACCTGGCAAATCATGTTTTAATATAAAATTCGCCCTTAGCGACCGGTGGATTTAACTCTGTCACAAACGACCAAATTTTAGAAAGTTCCAATTTGAAAGGTGTTGCAGACCACATTTTCAAGTTAATGAAATTAAAAAGAATCTTTCCATTTTGGGTTAGAAAACTGTGGAAAATTAAGAAATTGGTTGTTAAGCAATTATTTCATTTTCCACAATGTTTACAAAACTTTTTTATGAGAGACGTCAAAAAGCGTAACTGTGTGGTAATGGGATAACTAAACTACCTCCCAAATCACACAATTTTAGACTATTTCAAATCGAAAAAGTTACCGGAAATCTTAGTTATTTTAAGTATACATTTCGAAACACAGAGACCCCCGAGAGAAATGGAGAAAATACTGATCTTACATTTTATTCCTTCATCTGAATAGTTTCTAATCTAATACCAGGCGTGTCTCTATGGAATATACAGTCGACACTCGTTGTGTCGAACTCAGAGGGGCAGCCAAAATACCTCGACATATCCGGAGTTCGACTCATCCGATTTTGTTCGGCTTCGATAAAGTTGATATTTGACTGATTTTGATACTAATCAAGTACGATTATTATTGAAATATAGTAGGAAAAGGAAAGAAATTGCTCGTTTCGAGCAATTTCTATCCTTTTCCTACTATGTTTCAATAGCTATATTGAGTTCGAAATTATTTTGTTTGAAAAAAATATGTCCATTGATGAAGACAGGACCAGATTTAAACTTTGACTTAAGCGAAAATTCGACTTATCCGATGTGGACATAACGAGTGTCGGCTGTATAGTCTTATTTTGAAACTTCGGACTGACCCCATTATAATAATTTTACCATTTTCATAGTGATACAGTGTTCAAAGGTTATAATTGATTGAGAATCTATAAAGAACAACGTTAATCTTGATCAGACTGCGTGAATGCACATTCTGATCTGGATCTATGTAGGTCTAAAAAGCAACAATATCCCATTTCCATATCCGAATACAAACTACTAAAATTTATCTGCATTTGAAACTGATAATTTTGGATTGATTTCATATAATCTTATCTTTAGAAAATGCAAGATGCATCTTATATTTAATAAAAGACGAATTTTGTAAATGCATCTTTGTTGTAGCCAAGTACTATTTCGAAATTAAGTATTCTTTTATATACCGAAATAAAACTTTAATCCATTCCCACACATTGACTCTTTTTGACTCCCCTAAAAAAAAGGCTTTGTAAGCATTGTGGAAAATGAAGAAATTGCTTCTGAAAAGCAATTTCTTCATTTCCCACAATGCTTTCTATACAAAATACCAAAAAAAAAAAAAAAAATATCTAATTTCATTCACTTGAAATTTTCGTCTGCAGCATCTTTGAATTTGAACAAGTCTAAAATGTTGTCGTTTGGTAATGGGTTAACCTTTACCAACCGACACACTTTTGGACCTGTCCAAATTCGAAGGTTGTAGTGACGACAAATATAATGTTTTGAAAAGTAGAATATATGAATATCGCAGCAGGAAAGATAGACTAGGAAAATGTTTGCTGATCTTCCGCATTTTCTTGCTTTCCAAAGGCTACTTTATCTTATAGAGAATAACTATTTTCTCGATGTCTGCGGCGAACATAATATATTGCTTTCCAAAGTGACTTAAAGGGGGAATGGCACTTAAAATCATGCAAATTTTCCGAGAACTTCGTACAAAATAAATATGTATTATGAAAATATGGCCTTTAAATTGCATCTATGCCAAATCTTAGCTTTCTATCTTGTGTATTGGCTAGGATGTCGACGGATTTTAAACCCCATATGTTCCATTATTGTAAACATTATCCCCCCGACAAAAAATCATGGGGTTTTAAATCCGTCGACATCCTAGCCAATACACAAGGTAGAAAGCTAAGATTTGGCATATATGCAATTTAAAGACCATATTTTAATAATATATATTTATTTTTTTGTACGAAGTTCTCGGAAAATTTGCAAGATGTTAAGTGTTATTCCCCCTTTAATTTTTGGCTGGTCCAATCAACGAATTATAAAAATGCTGGGCCGAAAACACAAATTTAGTATGCTACAGCATAAAATCAATAAATTAAGGGAAAAGGTCGTACTGCTAAAAGTCACTCCTTTCATGCACGGATCAAGACATTTTCCCAGGAGGAGCCGAGTGTTTCCCAAAAGGATCGACTGCATTGGGTCCAATCACAGGATTATTCTGAATGAAAAATAGAAAAAAATATTGGACCTAAAACACAAATTTAGTAAGCTACAACATAAAGTCATCCAGGGAAAGGACGAAGTGCTAAAGCCATCAATTTCATGCGCGGGCCCCCGTGTTTTCCAGGGGCCCCGGCTGCATTGGCGCTTGAAAAATTTCTAAAAATCACTTGACGTTGTATGTGAAAGAATTTATCTATTAAGAAAGTATTCAACATTCGCCTTAATCACATTTCATATCATTTACCTTTCAGGTCCGTATTCTGTTTTAAACACGGAAGTCAACATTGGTTCCCAGTCTAAACGGAAGCGATCTTGGTCACGTGCCGTGTTCTCGAACTTACAGCGGAAGGGGTTAGAAAAACGTTTCGAGGTTCAGAAATATGTCACAAAACCCGACCGACGTCAATTGGCCGCCATGTTGGGACTTACGGACGCACAGGTGAACATTTTAACCCCATTCTTGGATGTACTAATATAATCCAAAATAGGTAAAACAAAAGCAACAGCAACAAAACAACAACAATACTTACCACATTTGCATCCTGTATCTGGTCTGCTGGTCTAGATCTGCGAACTGCCTCACCATTTCAGACTTGGCCATATTATTATTGTATACCAAATAATGCCCATGATTTATGTCTCGTTTGGTGCTAAGACAGTAGTTCTAGTTGTTATATTGTCGGAATTCCGTGACAGAAAAAATTGTTCAAAAGCATGGCTCACAGAACAATGGCCGTAAATGTTCATGTACATCTCTTATGTGGTATATAGCGTGTCTTCTTTCCTCACCTATATCTGACAGAATTTCTTACGTTGTTGTGTAAAGCGTAATGATATTCCGAGCCTAAGATGATTGGTTGATCACAGCACAGTTTAAAGACTAGAATGTCATCACACTTTTCTGCTAAATATACTGAACAGCGATTTGCTATCCATTAAGTTCCACATATCTAGCACATCTTCGCTGGATCTTAATCTTATCGCAAAGGCTTAACTCCACTGTTGTCTGTGTATCGCCATGTATCATCAATGTTGTTATGTAAAGCATAATAAAATTCCGAGCCTAAGCTGACTGATTTGGTCACAGCACAGTTTAAAGACTAGAATGTAACTACACCATACTATAGATATTATACCGGAAAGCGATTCACAATCCATTAAATTCCATGTGATCCAGGTGGCTTCATAGTAACTAGATCTAAGTCTTATAACAAGTTCTTGATATGAGCAATCCTGTAAATCCAAATCCACTGAAACTCACGTGGTCGATATATCTGTTAAAACTAATGCTAGTTCCAGTAATGAAACATTCAAAAAGCTTAAGAATGTTCATCACTTGAATGTCACAAAAATAATAACCCATCACCAGTTTAATGTTTTGTCAATATGTATACCTTGATAAAACAAAGTATAGCATGTATACATTTTCTGTGTAAGAGCTAACCGTTATTGTATCTGGGTAATTTCAAAAATAATGCATCCAAAACGTGACATAGGGGGTCCAAAATTAAGTTGTTGATATTGAAATATAATTCATCAAAAGCACATCCCAATATGTCAAATTTTTAAAAATCAGGCACGAAAATATAAATACTGAACATTTTTTCAAATTTCAATGGTTTTATTTGAAACATTGAAGAATTTTTAAACAAAAACATTTGCCTTATATCACTCCTTTAATTCTATTAAATGTATAAATTTCATCTCTTATGTCACTTAATATTGTTACACGAACGTTAAGGTAAAATTTGATGTATAACATGGCTACCTAATCTGAATATACCAAGTTTATGGCAACTTTTAGTGATGTTTTAGTAAAAAAAATTATCAATTACCCCAGAAAGTTTACATAAAATGTTCCATACATGATATACAAAGCCAATACTTAATCTGTTACATGAGGATGGTACTTGCAGCCATCATGCAAAAAACTTCTTGGGTACAATAACTTGATATGTGATGAGGACACATCAAAAATCAAATTTCAGCAAACCGTTACACTTGGGACAAACTAATGACATAAATAGCTCTCAGAAAATCCATTTTCTAGTTACAATCCCTGTTTGCTTTTGATAATATAGATAAGAACACACTTGGATGCGATTATAAAAGTAGCTGTATGGATACTGATGGGTGCCATTTTCCAAAATAAGCTTCATAAATCACTGGAATTTGTTTAAAAACTCAAAGAAGTCTCTTGTTTGTTGAAATCATTTATGATTTTCAACATTTTGTATTTGGTATTACCAAAATATAAGTGGGTATCAAAATTTGACACGTTAAAGGTGTAATATATATAACTTCTAAGTGCTTTGGATTTAGTTTCAAAGATAAAGAAAAAATATATACTTTTCTTGAAACAAAAATTATTAATATGAATTTCTTTTTAAAGATACTTCGCTGTTACGAAATGGGTGTATTAGTGAAAACTGACATTAAAACATTGTGAATTGATGTTATTCTTGTTTTCCTCACAAAGACACACAGTTTCATTACCGTAATCACCACATTTTATATGTGAAATGCATTGCTTCAAATATTTCCCATGGCATATCAAATGCATTGTTTTTAATCCAAAGAGTCTTATTAAGTCAATATGTGATTACTTTACTTGGTTTCCAAGAAACACAAATGAAAAAACACTTTCCAAACTGTCACAGGATAAGATTTTGCTGAATTTTTCAAACTTCTACGCCGTTACACTTGGGACAAACATTTTAAATATATTTAAGATGGGTTTAAAGGATATTAAAAGAATTAAACCTTATATGTTGATTCAGGATATTCAAATAACTCATACTGATCCAAAGAAGTCAGTGATATTTATCTCTGCTAGATACTTGGTATGAGCCCGACAATAAATTAAATTGACACATAACTGAATCATTTCTGAACAATAATTGTTTTCTGAATAAAATTCAGACAGAATCCTACATTTTTTGCAATATTTTGATTGAACTTTCTTTGCAACTTAAATATTTAAGCATTTCTATTTGATCACTCTAAATCGCAAAAATAGCGTTACACTTGGGACAATGAATTTTGGTTGATTACGTTCATAGTAACAATTCTTTTCAGATTTAACTATTACTGATCTTTCATGGGACCGATGCGCATCTGTAAAAAAGAAATCAGAATAAGTTTCAATATCACATGACAAGAATAAAGGCTTTCTAACTCAAAACGTTACACTTGGGACATTTTTGGGTGTGTATAGACATGGCATCAGGAGAACTTGATTATATGAAAGTAATTACATAAAATCATACTAACATTGCACCAATGATATTTGCCTAACAAAGGATACCTATTTTGAGACATAAAGATATCTAGTAGCAAAATAATAACCCTTGATTGTCCAAAGTATTGTATTTTTATGCCTTTATGTTGTTTGAGGGTGTGTCATTTTCTGGGCATGGTTCATGGACATTAACTATGTTGTCCATAAAACGACTATAGAAAAACTGTTGTATCGTTGCAACACTTTGTATAATTGTATGTTGTGGGGTCTTTCAAATCCCGTGGTTTTAAAGATTGCCACTTCAAAATTGAATTTCTATGCAAATGTCACGCTAAAAGCGTTACACTTGGGACAATTTTGGACACTAAAAATGCTATAAAATTGAAACGAAAGTAGATATTCTCTTAAAATTTTGAACACATTTTAGCAATAACAGAATGCATATTCTGGAGTTTGACAATCATTAAAAAACCTTTTCACCCGCACTGTATATCAGTTTTTAAAAAAGGATGCATTATTTTTGAAATTACCCATCTGTAATAGCCCTGTCCCAGACCAAAAACAATTAATAATCAAGATAAAAATATTTTACATACTGTATACGAGTGTTGTCCGGAAGCCATTTTGTGCACGTGTCTTCATGGACGAAGTTTCCTCAATAATCCTGAAAGTAGAAATCAAACTGAATTGGTATACAATCTTTATTTAAACCTACACATTTAGGGTATTCCAATTTGAAAGGAGCTGAAGACGACAAAATAATCACTTGTTTAGAGGAGTAAATGTGTATGACAGTGTTAGCGCAGAAATGATTGGGGGACAAGAAGAAATTGCTGAGTTTCAGCAATTTCTACTTGTCTCTCAATATTTCCCCAGGCCATTTCTTTTTGAACGCCAAAAGCAGGTCTTATTTACGAGGGGGTTAGCATGACATTCACTTGTATCAAAATTAAATGTTTGAAATTCTAATTATACAGGTAAAAGTTTGGTTCCAAAATCGACGAATGAAATGGCGACATGCGCAACAATGTTCACAGACAGAATCCACAGATTTGGAAATAGCCGATCAAGTGAATCATGATGGCCCAGGAAATGACGTCATACAAGGACCGGAAGTAGACAGGTGCGAGTATCCAACCAATCAAATCGATCCTTCAGGCGTTCAAACAGATGACGAAAGTGATTCATTGGATGATATTGAAGAAGATATGAACATCATTGTTGTGAATGAAACTGAGGATTCTTGTGCAAATGTTACAAGTGACATCAGTAATTACTCTTCATAATTATGTATTTTGAACCGTGTTTTAAGGACGACAGCGTTTTGATAGAAACTTTTCCTGGACATTCTATACACACAAAATGATCAAAGAATAATTGAACCTTTTACCAAACAGTGGCGGATCCAAGGGGGGGGGGGCTTTCGGGTTTCAAACGAACCCCCTATTTAGTCTGATTATTTCATTTTCATGGAGAAATTCAGTCAAATTTCCACCTTTTTGCAAGAGCGAACCTCCTCACAGAAATCCTAGATCCGCCGCTGATTTGACGTTTCTGATAGAAATAGGTTTGGGAAAACATTTAAGCAAAGGGAGAAAATGCTAATAACCAGCATTTTCTCCTTTTGCCTTAATATTTTCTTTGCTATATGATACACAAATCCTGCCTTTATCAAAAGCTTAGTTGTCGTCTGCAGCAGCTTTGGAAATGACCACTCTAAAATTTTGCCGTTTGGGCAAGGGTTTGAAATGGCTGACCTGTAAGTGCATATGAATTTCTATATTCACTCAACAATTTTTTCACTTTTTGCCCATCTATGCATTTAATAATATTATGATTTTGTATAACAGCGCCTTTGTGCCAAAGTGTGTATTTTGTTCAGAGCTGAAGAGTCAAATCAAATGAAACTGAGACTTTCGAATCGTTTAATCAGACTGATTGAACTTTGTGAAGATGTTACATATTGTATTTTTCGGTACAATGTCAGTTTATTTTGGTGGTGCTTTAATTTTGTCTTTGATAACCCATTTCCAAAACATAAATATCAGACTTGTTTCCTAGTATTTCCAAAAGCCTTCTGTATTAGGGACGTCAGTATAAGCGATTGTTTGGGAAATGGTTAAAGAAAAATATGTTGGCAATATTTATTCTGATGGTGATGTGATTAAATAAGGCGCTACTTGGTGTATTCTTGTCAATTATCAGTTTAAGAGAAATTTTAGAACGGCCCCAAAAGAAATGTGTTACAAAGGGACAAACTATTACGCTCTATGCCATAACAAGGAAAATTAGAGAAAAGAAGGACACGTTGATAAACAACATTTTCAGTTTTCTTCGATAGTTTTCAAAAAGCTTATACTACAGGCCCGTAGGAAGCAATTTCTTATGGGGGAGCTAAAGTCCTTGTCCTGAATATTGGGGAGGGGGGGGGGAGTAATTTGAATTTCCCCAAAATTTTTAGTGTAAAGTTAAGAAAATTCGGCATTTTTGGCCAACTTTGGGGGGGGGGGCTACGGGCCTGCACTATCAGGTAGAGTGAATTGTTTGTCAAAGAATTCAATCACTTTTTACATCATTACTACATGTACTATCTATCATGATTGTGCTATAATAAAGGTGCTGTTTGGTATATTTTTGTTCTTAATTTCATTTTCGCCGCCAAACTTTTCCATAACGAGAAAGTGCAAGATTGATTTATTAAACACAACAAAACAAATATTTTTGAATGCAGACTATTTGTATAATTACCTTATGGATATCAAATTGAGGACAACGATGAAAATACTGGTAGTCAGTATTTTCTTATGCCTACTCATCCTTTTTCAATGATCTTATATTTCCAAAACAATCCCTGCTGGACAAACTTTATAGAGAAAACGTTGGAAATCACTGTGAAAAAAGGGGAAAATGATGATTTTCAATTTTCACCCTGACAATAGGAACCGGCCTGACGGCCAGTGGAGCTAAATACTGTTCTCCGCGTATTCCTATCATGATCTGGAATTTATAATTGATACTTTACCAGAAAATACAACGTTAAGTCTGCTACAAAATGCACAAGCGCAGCTGACAACGAAAAATAAGAATCAGAGATATGTAGACACAGATCTAGATTACGAGTGTAAAATACAGTTTTCATGCGAACAGCTTTTTGTTTGTTACGTTAAAAAATGTCGTAACTACAGGATTATTCACAGTGTATTTACGACATTGTCGAACGTAACATACGATACATTCTTATCCTCTTCTAATTCACTGTGTGGATTAATTCAAATACATTTTAATCTTAATATTGAAGCAAAATTTGCCCGTTATCAGGTAAAAGGTCACGAAAGGTGTCTGGTCATTTGTTAATGTGACTTATCAGTCAACTATACTGACCAGCATCCATTAATGTAAGCTGTTCATGGCAAATTAAGGACATTGTAATCTACGTTATCAGATAGTTTAACCTTTCTCTCGACGATAAATTTATGATCTACTAACAATTCAAAGGAGCATCGCGTTAAAGACGAGGAAATAAAAGATAATTCATTTATGAATTAATTAAATTAAATTTATAAATTAATTTAATTATGATTTCTAACTATGATCCGGATTTTCTAGAAAAAAAAAACCCTTCAAATTTGAAAACGTTGAGTAGTAAGCTGGTTACTTTTGCAACAATCTCTTTCACTCTCCTAAAAATGAACAACACCGTTTAAAGATCACAATAACATGGATTGTTTGTTGAAAAAAAAATGAATCCTTTCAAGTAAAAATAACAAGAGGGCCAGAATGGCCCTATATCGCTCACCTGAAAGAAGTTTAAGACACGTCCACTTTTTTGACGAATCAAATATTTGCAAACAAATTTTGAAAAGGGTCACTCAAGGAACATTGTTGCCAAATTTGTTTCAAATTGACCCAATGCTTGATTTTTAAAGAATTTTCTTATGATTTCTCTAAGTCTGATAAGCCACGCCCTGCCACGCCCACTTTTTTGTCCAATACAAAATTTGCCAACATATTTTGAAAAGGGTCACTAAAGGAACATTTCTGTAAAGTTTGCTTCAAATTGGGCCAATGGTTGATTTTTAAAGAATTTTCTTAGGATTTCTGTAAGTCCGATAAGCCACGCCCACTTTTTCTGACGAATAAAACAAGAGCTGTCCGAAGACAGCGCGCTCGACTTTCTAAGTTGCTTAGTATAAAGGGGGCATAACTCCAAATAGAGTGGTCCCAGGGTCATGGGCCCTGATAGTAAGGTAGAGGGTGTGATGGTGAATAAGTATTCCAAGTTTGGGTTGAATCCCTTTGATAGTATGGAAGTTATTGATGTTTGAAAAAACTTTAACCTTGGTTGCAACGCCAACGCCAACGCCGACGCCAACGCCAACGCCAACGCCGACGCCGACGCCCGGGTGACAGTATAAGCTCTCATTTTCTTCGAAAAGTCGAGCTAAAAAATTGAGAACAAATTTTGAAAAGATCCACCCAAGGAACATTTCTGCCAAGTGTGGTTCAAATTGGGCCAATGGTTGATTTTTAAAGAATTTCCTTTGAATTTTTCGAAGTCTGATAAGTCATGCCCTGTCACACCAACTTTTTCAGACGAAACAAAAATTCGCATTTCTTTTTTAAAGAGTCACCAAAGGAACATTTCTGCCAAGTTTGGTTCAAATTGGGCCAATGATTGATTTTTAAAGAATTTTCTTGTGATTTCTCCAAGTCCGATAAGTGCTGACCTGCCACGCCCACAATTTTGGACGAATAAAAAATCCGTGAACAAATCTTAAGGAGGGTCACCCAAGGAATATTCCTGCCAAATTTGGTTCTAATTGGCCCAATGGTTAAGGAGAAGAAGATTTTTGAAGATTTTTTTTAACAATTTCTCTTGGTGAGATAAGCCCGCCCTGCCACGCCCACATTTTTGACGAAACTATAAATTTATGAACAAATGTTGAAAAGGGTCACTCAAGGAACAATTCTGCCAAGTTTGGTTTAAATTGGCCCATTGGTTAATTTTTAAAGAACTTTCTAAGGATTTCTCTAAGGCCGAAAAGCCCCTTCCTCCCTGCCACGCCCTCATTTTTTGACAAATGTAAAAAAATGTGTATCAATTTTAAAAAGAGAGACTCAAAGAACATTCCTGCAAAGTCTGCTTCAAATTGGCCCCATGATTAATTTTTAAAGAATTTTCTTATGATTTCTCCAAGTCTGATAAGCCCCTTTCTCCCTGCCACGGCCACAATCTTTTACAAATGAAAATATTTGTGAACAAATTTTAAAAAAGAATGGCTAAAGGCACATCCCTTCTAAGTCTGGTTCAACTTGGCCCAATGGTTGATTTTTAAAGAATTTTCTTAAGATTTCTCTAAGTCTGATAAGCCCCTTTCTCCCTGCCACGGCCACGTTTTTTGACGAATCATATATCTGCGAACAAATTTTGAGAAGGGTCACTCAAGGAACAATTCTGCCAAGTTTGGTTCAAATTGGCCCAATGGTTGATTTTTAGCTCCACTGGCCGAAGGCCAGCGAGCTATTGTCATGGCGTTGTGTCCGTCGTGCGTGCGTGCGTCCGTCCGTCCGTGCGTCCGTCCGTCCGTCCGTTAACTTTTTCTTTAAAAATCTTCTTCTCAGAAACTACTGGACCAATTTTAATTAAATTTCACAGAAATGTTCCTTGCATAGCCCTCTTTCAAATTCCTTCAAAGAATTCAATTCCATTGAAAACTCTGGTTGCTATGGTAACAAATACGAATTTTTAGAAAAAACTTAAAAAATCTTCTTCTCCCAAACAACTTATCAGATTTCTTTGAAATTTGACAGGCATGTTCCTTTGGTGACCCTTTTTCAGATTCCTTGAAGAAATTTTGATAATTCGAAAAACATGGCCGCTGTGGGCGGGGCTTATTTTCCATATATGGCGCATAGTGTAATTTTAAAAAATCTTCTTCTCAAAAACTACTGGACCAATTTTAATTAAATTTCACAGAAATGTTCCTTGCATAGCCCTCTTTCAAATTCCTTCAAAGAATTCAATTCCATTGAAAACTCTGGTTGCTATGGTAACAAATACGAATTTTTAGAAAAAACTTAAAAAATCTTCTTCTCCCAAACAACTTATCAGATTTCTTTGAAATTTGACAGGCATGTTCCTTTGGTGACCCTTTTTCAGATTCCTTGAAGAAATTTTGATAATTCGAAAAACATGGCCACTGTGGGCGGGGCTTATTTTCCATTATTCGGCCAGTGAGCTATTGTCATGGCGTTGTGTCCGTCGTGCGTGCGTGCGTCCGTCCGTCCGTGCGTTCAACTTTTAGCTCACGTGAAGACAAAGTACTCAAGGTGAGCTATTGTAATCGGTGAATGTCCGTTGTCCGTCTGTCTGTTGTCTATCGTCCAACAATTGCTTTAAAAGTCTTTTCCTAAATCACAAGGCCAAACGACCTGAAACTTTGCAGGGATCTTCTTTGGGTTAAGCTCTACCAAAGTTTTAAAAGGAATTTTATTCCTTTTGAAAACACAGGAAAAGGGGCCTTATTTACATTTTCACTGTTTCACTCTAGTGGCCACAAATTTGGCTCAATCCTATTGAAACTTGGTCATAATTAAACTGGTCAAAATAATTGTTTAAGCATACAGAGATCTTAATGACATTTCCAATGTTTATATACTGAAGGCCACAAATTCAGCTCAATCTGAAAAAACAACTGGTCAAAATAATTGTTTCAGCATACAGAATGAACCTTTTTGAACATGGAAAGGTTTTGTGTTAAAACATGGGAAAAGGGGTCTTTATGACATTTTCTTACACTGAATTTGATTGAGTCAAAGTGTTTGTCACTTAAAAAGAGAAGCTTGTCTTGAATTGGGCAGATCTAGACTAAGAAAGGGGGTCTTAATGATTTTTAGCTCCACTGGCCGAAGGCCAGCGAGCTATTGTCATGGCGGTGTGTCCGTCGTGCGTGCGTGCGTGCGTGCGTGCGTCCGTGCGTGCGTCCGTTAACTTTTTCTTTAAAAATCTTCTCCTCTCAAACCAGTGGGCCAATTTTGACCAAACTTTGCAGGGATGTTCCTCGGGTGACCCTTTACTTAAATTGTTCAAAGAATTTTGATTGGTCCATAAATGTGGGCGTGGCAGGGCGGGGCTTCTCAGACTTAGAGAAATCACAAAATAATTCTTTAAAAATCAACCATTTGGCCAACTTTGACCAAACTTGGCAGAAATGTACATCGGGTGACCCTTTACTTAAATTGTTCAAAGAATTTTGATTGGTCCATAAATGTGGGCGTGGCAGGGCGGGGCTTATCAGACTTAGAGAAATCACAAAATAATTCTTTAAAAATCAACCATTTGGCCAACTTTGACCAAACTTGGCAGAAATGTACCTAAGGTGACTCTTTACTTAAATTGTCCGTTGAATTTTGAATGGTCTATAAATGTGGGCGTGGCAGGGCGGGGCTTATCAGACTTAGAGAAATCACAAAATAATTCTTTAAAAATCTTCTTCTCTCAAACCAATGGGCTAATTTTGATCAATTTTTGCAGGAATGTACCTTGGGTGACCTTTTACTTAAATTTTTCAAAGAATTTTGATTGGTCCATTAATGTGGGCGTGGCAGGGCGGGGCTTATCAGACTTAGAGAAATCACAAAATAGTTCTTTAAAAATCAACCATGTGGCCAATTTTGACCAAACTTGGCAGAAATGTACCTTTGGTGACTCTTTACTTATATTGTCCATTGAATTCTGATTGGTCCATAAATGTGGGCGTGGCAGGGCGGGGCTTATCAGACTTGGAGAAATCACAAAATAATTCTTTAAAAATCAACCATTGGGCCAACTTTGACCAAATTTTGCAGAAATGTACCTTGGTTGACTCTTTACTTAACTTGTCCATGAAATTCTGATTGGTCAATAAATGTAGGCGTGGCAGGGTGGGACTTATTTGACTTAGAGAAATTACAAAATAATTCTTTAAATATCAACCGTAGGGCCACTTTCAATTAAACTTGGCAGAAATGCACCTCAAGTAACCCTATACTTAAATTTGCTGTGAAATTTTGATTGGTCCATAAATGTGGGCATGGCAGGGCGGGGCTTATCAGAATGGCAGAAATCATGAAAACTTCTTTACAAAATCAACCACAAGGCCAATTTTTTACGAAACTCGGTAGAAATGTTCCTTGGGTGTCCAATTACTTCAGTTGGTAGTAAAAGTTTGATTGGTCAATAAATGTGGGCAAAGCAGGACAGGGCTTATCAGAATGGGAGAAATTACGAAATAATTCTTTAAAAACAATGCATTGGGTCAATTTAGTACAATGACATAATTCTTTTACTTTAGCCAGTGGAGCGATTCAGGCCCTCTTGGGCCTCTTGTTTAAGAATTTTCTTAGGATTTCTCTAAGTCCGATAAGCCCCGCCCTGCCAAGCCAACATTTTTTGATGAATCAAAAATCCGCGAACAAATTTTGAGAAGGGTCACTCAAGGAACATTCCTGCCAAGTTTGGTCAAAATTGGCCTGTTGGTTTTGGAGAATAAGATGTTTGAAGAAATTGTGGACGGACAGACGGACGGTGAGTGACCACAATAGCTCACCGAGCACTTCGTGCTCAGGTGAGCTAAAAACACATTTCCTAAATTCAGAAATGTTAAAAAGATTTAAGAACAATATCATCTTATCTGAAATGTGAATATTTCGTATTGTAACACATGAAATGTGGTGAGAAAAAACAAAGGAGATGCTTCTTTTCAGGATTAACTTTCGATGCATTCATAAGCTTTTTCTGATAGAGACTTAAAGACCAAGCCTTGTTTTGGGAAGAGGGAACTGGTTAATGAAAGTGGTCCGTGGCGAATTAAAGACTTGTAATCTACGTTACCGGATAGTTTAATTAGGTTTTATCACGGCCATATTTCACGATGGTTTATGCAGTGTTCATGATGGCCTCTTTGAAGAATGCAATGTGCTAGCATTTTAGACAATAAAGGCCAAAGCTGAAGATAAGTTGGGACAAATGCTCGATACATAAGGATTTTTATTCCGATATTCATTAGTAGTTTTTGGGTATCAGTTTCTCTTCGTATAAGGTGATTAAACAATTAAGTGTCACCATTTTTTATTCAGAAGAAACTATCCAAAATGTGTATAGATATCTATGCAATATAATTTAAGACATCTTGTTTGTCACAAATGTAACATTAGCTAACATAGTAAATTTCAACATAACGTAGGCTACAGAAAACAAAAGCGAGGAAGCATAGACATTAGATTGTTCTAATAAATTGCAAAACTCATAATAATCTCGAATTGTTTAAGGGCATGAAACATTTAAATCTACAGAGATTACGCAACCCTCAGAAATAATGCGATTTTGAATAGTCTGGTACGGATGTCATGGTAAAAGAGACATACGGGCAAAAAGTGAAATTCTGTTTCAGGCGAGTTTTAGATACAAATATCTATACATAATTATTGAAAATTACCGTTCTACTGATGCTATCTAACACGAGACCAAAATGTCTCAATTTTGTAGCCTTTGGCAAGAGAAGCATTGCAGAAAAAGATCCAAGCTCTTCGCCTCGTCTGTCAACGCGGTTTCCTCTGCCGATAAAACCTACACGAGTATAAAGTGGGTTCCCTCGTTAGAAGTGATGGGTGGGATGGGATCTATCTGTTGCACGTGATAACAACGTGCAATTAGGCGGCTAATTTGTCATCCGGGCAACCTACACCGCCTTATCAACAACACTGATATATTGCTGATTTTCAATAAAAACATCGTAACTGCAGCTTGAAACAAGCTGCAGTCACGAGGTTTTTGTTGAAAAGCGACGTTTTACTTAACAGTTTTTCCAAACATGCATTGATTTTAACGGTTCTACAAGATGATAGTGTACAAAACTAACGAAGGAAAAGAAAATAGCACGCAAGAATTTCGTGTCACTATAATTATGCTATCCTATTGTTCGTTTTCAGCAAAAAATCCTTTGTGTTCTGCAACTAACTTCAGTTTGGAATTATCATTCTTTGTGGCTAGGGAAATGGTTTACATCTTACGTGATGCGTCTTTTGATAGTTTTTATATCTCGAATATTAGAAAGCTTCAACGAAACGAACGGGGTTATGATATCTCAAAATAGATCAGCCATTCATTTTTCAATTATCAAACTAAAGAAGTTATATGGGCTCTAGAAATAAGGATAGTATACATTGTCGATTCGTTGGATGGAATTGGACAGATTTAAGTTAAATTCAACAGATATGATCGACAGGATCGTGGATGAAAGTCTCATTCAATAGATGCACTGAATTGGACCAGCGATCCTGGGTTAGAAGAAGTCTAGCTCGCTAAAAATTATAGGGCCTATCACTGCAACAATATCTGTAAGAAATTCTGGTAGAGTCTTGAATTTCAATAAATACCCATAACGAGACTCCTATTTGTGATTTCCAAGACACAAATGTTAGTGAAATTTATTTTCTAGAGATAAAAATCAACGTTTATGTAATGTTACTAATTCTCACAGCCGAATTAAATCAAGGATCTTAGCATAATTTAGCACTAGATCGGGTTAAATCTAAAGCAAAATATAATTTACGATATTGGAGCTGAGAATTAGATATTTCTCACATTAAATTATAAGGCTTTCAACATACATATCATGTCAGATTGAGTATTATTTACAGGCAGCATGGCTCAAAGAGAATAATAATGTATCATAATTTTACAGTTTGTATCCCTTAAAATATGGAATGTCTCAGCCTATGTTATCTATATTTTTTCCACACAATTTATTCCATTCTCGTTCCGTTGATCGGATTCTACCCTTCCTAAGCAGGGCGTCACAAATATTGGCTGTAGAGAAAGATTTCGATTTTGAAACAATCAAAATTGGCTGTAGAGAAAGATTTCGATTTTGAAACAATCAAAATTGGCTGTAGAGAAAGATTTCGATTTTGAAACAATCAAAATTGGCTGTAGAGAAAGATTTCGATTTTGAAACAATCAAAATTTATTTTATGTGGTCTACATTGTTTTACTTTTAAATGATCATGTAATCATCAACCAGTCAAATTCTACGTAGGGCCTATCCCTCTAAAATTACACAACAGCCAATCGGATTGAAAGCGACGCATGTCTCGTCCAATCAGATGGCTTGTCAGGTATTCTTAATTTAGAAAATCAATTTAGAAATGTTGGTACACAGCCCCTGTGGTCACTTTAAAATTCCATTTCATTGCTCTCCTCTGCAAAACTTTTAAACCGCCGAATGTTTACGACATCGCCCGAATAATTCCGTATCGCACGAATATCATATCGTCGGTGTAAATACAAAACCTCGTATGTCGATTCTTGCGATTTTCAAAGTACAAACTTGTGTGCATAGTTAAAGACAATTCTTGCAGGTTTTGAGATACTTTAACTGATCAGTATTAATAACAAATCATTTGTGAACAATATGTCCAAATTTCAAGTAAAACATTTCAGTCCGGGAAAAGTTATTACACTTTTTACCCCCCCCCTTTTCAAATATTCCAAAAACGAGATATGAGGTTTTGCATTTCCAACGACGATATGGGTCGGACTACCTTAAATTTTTATGTTAGACTTTCAAAACTTTCGGGCGTCAACATGTTCTCTGTTACAGTGAAGCGTGGATCACGGTTTCTTATAAACATATCAAATCTATGGGGCTTATCAGTCAACACAAGCAAACATTAAAATAATGAAAAGGTGCGGAGGTCAACCAAATTTACTTTTTATAAACCAGCTGATGAAGGGCCCATTGTTTGAACAAGGATTTTCTCATGTAACTCAGAATGAGATTAAAAGCTTATCGCTGCTTTTCAACGAAAATCACGCAACTGCAGCTTATAACAAGCTGCAGTTACGAGGTTTTCGTTGAAAAGCAACGTAATGTAATCCAACGAGCTAAAATATGTCTTGTTGGGTTTAGGTTCATTTGAACTTGTGTGAAACTCAATTTGTACAAATAGAAAGACCAACAGCAGGGACGGAAGTGAAATGTGAAATAAGCAAGAGATGCTCTGCAAGATGATTTTTCGTGAGCTATGTGTCGCAAACGCAAAGCATGTCATTTATCAACAATATAATTGCAAGTGTTACCATTTTCAATATCCTGAAAACTGCGAACTTAGATCATTGAAATAATCCTGTTTTTCCTCGATGCAGTGAATTTTATGCAAGAAAGTGCGGTTTCGTATTCTGGGCTAAATGCAATATCGTTTTGTGTGAGATACAATACCGGTGTGCCGTAATTTTGCCAAAGAATTTTTAATAACGATATATACTAGGACAAAAAAGATACGCAACCCCAATTTTTCATAATATTTTCGACAAAATATTTTTGTAATGGCTATTGAGTATATTTTAATATACCTGCATCCATACGCATAAATATAGTGCCATTTTCTTCAGATGTCATACATTCATCACGTGATACATGGTAAATTGTTTAAAACTGATTATCCCCTGCCGTGTTTTCTAGATGACTACTATCAAAACAGATTTTCATCTAACACAAGCTAGAACATAGACAAATAAGACGCCAAAGCGTTCACACACTTTTCACTTCGCTACGCATAGCAAGGCTAGGCCAAAACCAGCGCCTAACTGCAGTACAGATGTTGTTGGTGGAAAAGGTTCAAAATGTTGTTGTAAGACATTGATGGGGCAAAAATCGACACATTTTTGACTGTATACGTTGTTGGCTCTCAAATGGACCACAACTGATTGAGCACGAGGCGAACGTGCAAGAGATATGGCGTCAAGGCAGGACCGTATAATCACGTTAGCCCCACCTACGGGATAGGTTTAAGACTGCAACGGAGACCGCTAATAACTCGTATGGACTTCACAACATACGAATATGGGACCAAATTGAACGAAACAGATTGTGTTTTTCGACCTACGTCCATTTTTTGTCGTATTGTTTTTACGCCCGGTTAAAACTGGGTGTTTTCTTACTAATGAAATTAACTACCAACAAGATTTTGTGAACTTTACAAGGTGAAATGTTATTGCTTTAAATGTATTAAGTTTTTGTTTAAATCTAATTTGATGTCTTTGCGTAAGAAGGAATTGAAAATGAAGTTGCGTTTCTTTTTTGTTTTAGTATAATTGTCAACGTTTCTTCATTTATTATAATTTGTAAAATTCTACCTCTGAGCAGTCTTCGAGATTCAATCTTTGTTTTCATGACACGTCGCATTTCATCACAGGTGCAATACGGCATTCGTGCCATAATATACTCCTCACAAAAAGTTAAGCAACAAAGATTCTTTTCTTTCTCAAATGTGTTTTATCACATCTAATGTTCTATGTTTTATACAATACAAAGTTGGGGTCTTATTACACAAATTACCTTAAATGATTGGGAAAATCATCAAACAATAACAAAGTTACAGATCCTCGAAAACCGTCCCGACGAAACCATGGTGCAAAACGTCACTCGCCAGCAGTTCAGAATGTGTAAAAAGTTGTTTTCCGGCCACTTCAGGCCATGATCGAGCATCAAGTACCTGGTATGAGCCCTACGATGTTCAACACACGCCCGAACACACCTTGGCATCAAGCAGATTTGTCTGTCTAATGTCCGTTGTGGATTGATCCTCCATTCTGTCTGCAAGACCTGTTGCAGTTCATCCAGAGTCTGTGGGCGAACATGTTGACCATAGACGCGCCCTCAACGAATGTCCTATGCATGTTCTATCGAATTAAGGTCTAGAGACGTAGCAGGCAAGTCTATATGTCTGATGTTGTTGGTCCACAGAACTTCAATCACAGTTCCAGAACGATAGGGACGGGCATTACCATCCATTAACATAACAGTTGGATCTGTTTACTGTGCCAGAAGGATGATAACAGGCATGATGATCTCGTAAATGCACCTTACACCCGTCATTGAACCTCGTCAGATGACAACCAGCTCTGTTCTGTGGCAAACACTGATACCTTTCCAGACCATCAAACTCCCATGTTCATATTGGTCGTGTTCAGCGATGTTACAGTCGGCAAACCGTTCATTACCGTTTCTCCACACACGTGTCATGCCATCATTAGAATCAAGGCAGAATCTTGACGAGTCAGTTAAGAGTTTGTGACACCTACGAGTGACCCTCAGTTTTGATGTTGGTGTTCCAATATTAATCTTTGCCGTCGATGTTTTTAGGGAAGTTGGATCCGTTGAAGTGGTATCCTGGACCTTAGACCTTCTGTGTGAAACATGTTCCTCACGGTTTGGATGGAAAGTCTGTTTCCTGACATCCTCTGAAGGTCATTTTCCAGCGATCTGGCCGTTGTAAGCCAGTTCCTACGGACTTAGGTTGCAACATAACGGTCTTCACATGGTGTTGTTACTCTTAGACGACCTGAACGTGGTCTCTCTGACATCTGTCCAGTTAATTGATTGTATCGGGTTATTGCTTTTCAGTCAATACTGCGATGAAATTTAAAGTGAATGGCAGCAGCAGTCTTGGTTGCCCAACCCTGTAGCATTCCAACAATTTGAGCCACTTCAATAGGAGTCAAGTGACGTATTGGCATGATTCAAATGTTGAGAACATCAAAGTTGTCAAATTGACGCGTTTTAAGCACATACGGAGCTAATGCCAAGTTTGAAATCCGTATATGCGACACATTTTGCATGCATGTTTTGGGGGTGAGTGTGTTCTAATCACGTGATAGCGGTTTTTAGAGACGCTAACATTCAGTATTCTTTTAAGTGTGTTTAAGCATAGACATGGCTGTCCGAATAACGAATCTGTGCAAAAATTTCCGCGTGTATAAAAAGAATATTGAGAGAATAACTTTTGTTGCTTAACTTTTTGTGAGGAGTATAGAAACAGAATAATTATTTTAATGATTCACAAAATTAATAATCCTCCCGTCGTTTATGTTTAGTCAAACGTAATAAATGGACAAAGTAGAACTGCTTATTTACCACAGAATTAACGGGTTGAAATTTAAGGTATTCCATCCATCATTATATCCATCCATCATTATACACCAAACAGTTCGTGGCAACGGAAATTGCCGATGGTATACTCTCGAAAATTTCCGGGTGTCACCCATGACAACTGAAAATGTCGAGGGATACGTCCGAAGTTGCA
Organism: Fragum sueziense; assembly: GCA_963680895.1. Lineage (NCBI taxonomy): Eukaryota > Metazoa > Mollusca > Bivalvia > Cardiida > Cardiidae > Fragum > Fragum sueziense. Next base: position 32,727,590 of record OY804593.1, read on the forward strand.
CCAAGTGTTTGGTTTTTAATGATGTATCGAAATGCCTTAATCTTATTTTCCTCCGACACGCCGCATTTCATCAAAGAAAGTGCAAAATACCGCGTTCGCACGATAACGGTACCGGAATGATAATCATTATTCACGAGCAGTTATCAATTAATTACGACATAATTAATGTTCCTTCCTTTATGTTTAGTCTGAACACTTCCCGACCCGCCTTTGATGCTCATGTGATGAATTGTTTCCGAGATCAAGAATTCGTCGATTGGAGGTCAAAACCTCGTAACTCCAGCTTTATCAAGCTGTAGTTACGAGGTTTTGACTCCCCACCAAAGAATTTTATTTGCCGCTAATCTTGCTGAGTTATATACCACCATTAAACTAGCAAGATGGTTTCCAGTTGTTTATAATATCGTTTCATCATTTCATTTCGTAAGTCTTTGAACGTCTCTAAGTCCAAGTAATTACTTTATCTGAATGATAATTTCATACAAATTCTTACTAGAGTATTTCTAAAATTAGGTACAGCCTACCTATAATGTGGCCATATTGAAATTGTCACGGACGACGCCCGGAAATTGACGAGAGAATACCATCGATAATTTCCGTTGCCACGGACGATGCCCGAAGTTGTGCGAAATGTTTTGGTGTCTAATGATGGATGGAATACCTTAAGTGGAATACATTCGGCGGTGAAAAGTGTCGGACTAAATGTAGATCGGATACGTTGTAAGAAAGAAACCGACGCCATATGAACCTCAAAATGTCAAGTTCGACAAATTTTTTTGCCGAAAAGCTTTCTAGACAGAAAAAATTCCAAAAGTATGTGAGAGAAAGTACTGTTGTACTATAATATCAATACTAGAGTCTGGACCGGGGGCCTGTTTCATCAAAACATTTAAGACGTCTTTTTGACTTACCGATGACTTACGACAAGTTTTGGGTAAAAAACGCGTGTCGCCATTCTATCAAAACTTGGTTATGCGATTGTTGTTTTAAGCGATTTTTAAGACATTGGTAAGTAAAAAATACGACTTAAATGTTTTGATGAAACAGGCCCCAGATGACATGTATATGTGCACCATTCTGTCAACTACGGTATATAATTATTTACAAGCCAAAAGTAAGAAAGATTTTCTAATAAATAAATAGTAAATTACAAACACGATTTATGTCTAGATTCAATGACATCCAGCTTCCATCAATTAACGGATACAAAAATCATCGGTGTCGTGTATTGACGAGATTCGAAATATCGAAAGCACGTGTTGTTGACACGACCTTTAACCCAGTTTACGGTAAACATGTGACCTTGGGGTCATTGGTCACAACGTGTCCAATCTCACAGAAATCAAATATGCCATGGTGAGCACAAATATTATGACTGTAAATTAAAACGATGCAGTAATCATCACATCGTCGGCAACGTTCGTGAACATTGTAACTAGAAATTGACTCGGTTGTATTCTTTTTTCCCGGAAGTGTGGGGGAGGGGCGTATTTGAATGATTTTTGGTTTACTTAGAATCTAGGTAAAGTTTCCACATTATGTGAAAATCCGTACACAAAATTATTTTATAGGTTTGGGATGTTCACCAACCACTCTAATCCCAAGTTTACATTTAAAATTACACAACAACCTATCCGTTTGGTCGAGGCATACGTCTCGTCCAATCAGGGGACTTTGAAAAGTAATTTGGATATAGACTAGAAATTTAGACATGTCAGTTAATACAGTCCCTGTTTCTACATGACGTGCCAATTTCCAAAGACCATATGGCCCTTCACGGCAAATCAGGGTCCCATTTACTGCCGTCATCAAATTGATACATTTCACATGGCGATAAAATAAACTTTCCGACCCAACTGAATAAATTGCTAGAATTACCCAGGAATTTTATTGACAGCAAGGTGGATTGCATCTGTCGTCATCTCAGATACTGTTAACGTCGAATTTGATTTCTGCGACGTCAAATATCCCCCCGTAAATACAGGGCTCAGCGCAAAACCAATGTAACTACATATATATTCATATATGCAATTACAATGGTTTCTGCGCTAGCCCTTCTAAATAGATAATAATGGCCCGGAATGATTATTGAAAATGCGTAATGAAGGGTTGTGTTTGTGGGGTTGTTTATGCCAATGGAGTAAGTAATTATCTATTAAGTGCCGAGTGTTTATGTTAAATGTAATTAGCTTACAGCAGGGCTTAATCGATTAAAAGAAAATGGGAGGGCTGAGGAGGTCGAAAGCACCATTTTTGATACAAAATACCGTTTTTATTTACGGTAAAAAGATGGTTACTGAAATTGATGGAAAAGACTCAGTATTTTATAGACAGTTCGGATAAAACCAAGCTTCCGGCTGAAGTCCGACTGAATAAGGAATATTCATATGGGATAATCAACGAAAGACAATTTAAGTGAAGAAAGGGGCTATCGACATTCTAGAATCATTTCTTCACTTCCTCTATAAAAGAGAAGTTTTTTCTTCTTTTTTTATAAACTGTAAAAAGTGTACATAAATCTAGTTTTTTTACACTATTAGTGAAATTTAGTTCAAAGAAAGAATCGAATTTCAAAACAGTATTCGACACAATTTGACGATTTTCACTTAATGAGTATCACCCACAAAATGTAAGAAAAACAAGAGCCGTAATAAACGGATCATGCTCCTCGAATAAGTGTTTGTCACAAAATAAAAACTATCATACATTAAGCCCCCATTTCCCATGACAGCTTTTTTGTACACACATTATTTATAGAATATGGTCTAGAACATCCTATTTATTACACGAGTACAAAATTTCATTAAATTTTGCCCATTAGATGAAGAGAAATAAGAGAAAAACTAATTATTACACCAATGTCCTTTTTTCCATGACGCAGCCTTAAATTTACAAATGGAGAAAAAGCTTCCTATGTATTAACACAGGGAGTTCACATGTGAAGTTTCATTGAATTTGGTCCAAGGGTAGCTGAGATCTGGCCGTGGACGGACGGACGGACACACGGAGAGACGGACGGACAGACAGTGTGGCGACTATATGCTCCCCCGAATTTTTTCCGGGGAGCATAACAAAATGTGTTTGTGAAACTCTGATGGCCCGAAATGGCTATTTTTGGCGAAAAAGACAAATGTTAAGGTTTCGAACAGGTAGACAGACGGACAGACAGGAGTAAAACAAAATACGATTGAAAGCATCGAGGGAAAAGGACAAACTGCGAATCAACATTGATTTTTCTAATTTTTTTCAAACATTGGTTTCAAAAGTACTTTCTCTTTCTAAAACATCAAATTTATGCGCTGTTTGGGAATAACATTACTGGCATTGTAGGGGAAAGAGTGTTGCGTTTTCACAACAAAAGCTTCATGCACCAGCCTCTCTGCCCTAATGAAAGAAAACAATGCTTATCTACATTGAGTAAACTGATCTCGGTGCTAATTATGTTTATTACGTTATGGCATGACAAGATTAAATGCTTCTCATTTGGTGGTCCCACGCCAAAATGTTTAGACTCCTCCAAATTGAAAGCTGCGGCAGACGACAAAATATGTGATATTCAATGGGTCGGTTTGTGTATATTATGCAACAGAAAATATTGAGACAAAATAAGAAAATGCTGAGAACCAGCATTTTCTTCTTTTGTCTAAATATTGTCTAGCGTTTAGGACTAATAATGTCATGGGTTGTTTTGGAAAGGGTTAATTGTTTCTCATTCGGTGGTCTACCGCAAGGAGTTGCTATGAGCCTGCCCTTGTTCCCTCGGATCATTTATCGCTAATAGAATGAATGTCAACCCTAATTAATCAAGAACTTAATGAATACGAAGAATTTGGAAAGGCATTCCTTAACCAAAATAGAAAGAAAATCCGTTGATAAACATTTATTTCTTATTAACAAATAATTTGCTCTAATAAATGAGCTTTCTAAGCAGAATGATTTTTTACACTTTAGTCCAATTCATTTGTCCTTTTTAACCGTTCACAATACGCTGCTACATGTATCATGGCGGCCCGGTGACAAAAGAAAAGCATTTTTCATTTGACCCAAAGAGCTTACATTTCCAACGTAGTTTAAAATAATTAATGAAAATGAAGTGAAAATATATACATGTAAGTATATGCACAAAGAAAAATGATTATTTACAGGAAAAACATCCTGTAACCATAATGGATATATACTTATTAACAAAAGCTTTGATCAAACTGTTAATTTAGATAAGGGATATACATGCTCTATCTATTCCACAGCGTAATAAAGATAGGGTTAATTTATACTTAAACAATCGAGCTTTATAAATGTTCCAGAGAAAAATACCACAATAGAAAGCAGCTCCTTTTAGACAGTGAAAATGTGCAACTGCAAGGTCAAAATATTGCGAGACCATTTTGAAACAAAGCATTGGCCATTCATTCGTTGGATGTGATATATGGGAACATGTAATTGCATTCGGGGCAAACGTAGATTCAGATCAGCCTGTGCAAACGCGCAGTCTAGGCAACATGAACGAAAGCTTCGTTAATTTCGTTATTACAAAGTCAAAGGCGGTATTATACATTCAAAGTTAAGCGAGAATCGATACAAATATTTTGATTTATTTTAGGGTTGAACAGGTATCAAAGTGTATAAGTTGTTACAATAAATAGTCAAATATACATCCTGACTCCCCTCTTTTCCATTATCGGTCTATTCCATCATCAGTAAAAGATTTTGAATCGTTTATAATCACACGACTTTGTTATGATTTCATTTACTTTTGTCAACAAACACGTATTTTTCTCTAATTTTTAGATACCGGTAACCCCATTCCAAACAATACCTAGTTTTGACGGCCCTTAAAGAAAAAGCTTGAGAAAATATCGAGGCAAAAGAAGAAAATGCTGATAATCAGCATTTCGTCCTTTTGCCACAATATTTTCTTTGCTAAATTTTACCAAAACACTGTCTTTATTAACAGTTGTTATTTTGTCGTCGGTAGCAGCTTTGAATTGAAACAGTCCAAATTTTAGCCACTTTACTCAACATATCAAAATGACAAAGTAAATTACAAAGTACCTGTCATACTTTTCGATCTATTTTGATGACAAGTAGGCCCATATACTTCTTTTATTTTCTAGTCAAAGATGAGAACATTCGTGAAAAGTGATTCACATCACTTTTCACGAATGTTTTCAGCTTTGACTAGGATCTGAGGGAATATCTTGATGATTTGTCACGTTAACATCCCATGCATTTCATGATTGTGGCGCTAATTTGGATTTTCCCTAAATTTTCTGTGTAAAAAGGGGGAAAATCAGCATCTTTGGCCAATTTTGGGGTAAGGGGGGCTTAGCCCTCCTAGCCCCCAGTTCCTACGGGCCTGATACATGTTGTATTTTCTAAACAAGCAATGATGTATTTCCAAAAGTGCACAGCTCTTAAGATGTCTATAGCTGACTGTTATAATAGGGATCCAGGAAAAGGCTTATCTTTCAATAACTCATATTTTACAATAAATGTCTTCACATATAACCCTCACACAAGGGTAATAGAACAAGAGATTCTCAGTTTCTTTGTAATACGGATATCGTTCATGAATACGCCCAAATTTACAAATCCTTTTTTCCAGTAAAACTCATCAGTTTGGCTTCTAAGATTTCGATCTTTTCCCCACAAAAGACCTGGTGTTGTGTCATTGGTAAGAAAGACTTTTGAAAACATCGAGGCAAAAGAAGAAAGTGCTGATGATCAACATTTTCTTCTTTTGCCTCAATATTAACAGAGCTATATACTGTACAAAACTGTCTTAATATCATTTTCTTCTTTCCACTTCATACTTTGAGGAAAACGCCCTTTTTTCAGAAAATTGCTCAATTTTACTACATTATCGTTTACTTACGAGTTTACCTAGACCTATAATGTAACTCAATGTTCTCTCAATGTTTTCTTTGTCCGTCTTTTCATATGGTCACACCAAGCTACTTTTTTTTGTAAAGATCTAATGTCTGTCTACAATTTACAATTCCTTTTCTACGACATAGAATAGTAATTCACTTAAATCAATTAGGCACTGTACAACAGCCGATTTTAACCCTTTCCCCAAAAAGACCTAGTTTCGACGTCTCTAATAAAAATAGCTTGTGAAAACATTGAAACAAAAGAAGAAACTGCTGATAATCAGCAGTCTCTCCTTTTGTCTCAATATTTTCTGTGCCATGTTTTACACAAATCCTATCTTTAATAACATCCATTTTGTCCTTTTTGGCAGTTTTTGAAGTTGGTCGCCCTAAAATTTTGTTGTTTGGGAAAGGGTTGATCAATGAAATCATGAAGGCTTTACTGTGGGAGCGAAATTAGCTGGGTAAAGGGGACTGTAAAATTGAAATAAAGAGTCACTTGTTGCACAAAAGACGTTATATTTCCAATAAAACATTTGATATTTCCTTTATATGAAACATTATATAGGCATATTCAAGATAATGCTAGGATTACTTTCTAAAACCTTTCCGTTACACAAAAATTATTCTCCATCAAACAAGGTCCCTCGTTGAATAAAAGAAACCACGCAGGAGGTAATCTTAAAAGCGAAGGATAAACGCTGTGACAATTTCATTATGTCACCAGAAAACATTCGAACGTTTCCGAAAAAAAAGTCGAGCGATATTAAAAAGACTTCGTCGGCGAGGATACAAGCGGTCGATTTTAGTCTGTCTTGATAACGAGTTTTTAATCCGATGTTGAATACAAAAGAGATGATTACATGTAGAAATGACAAATTCTTACAATGTCAATACTCGAAATATACTTAAGGTAAGGCCTGCGAAATGCACTCCCTATAGAATCGTTATATTTCGACTTATTCCGTAACGTTCGTTAAGTCCGAGAATACGCCGAACATTTCCGATAATGTCCGATAGTAGTTCCCCGCTTTTAAAGTATCGTTAGATGCAATATCGCCTCTTTCCGTAACAACGACAAGCGCGGATCCAGGTATTTTTCCGAGGGGGGGGGGGGGTGTCATCCGATCTTCAACCCCTTTTTTCGCCAAATTCCAGGGGAGGTCAGGATCCCCTTTGGATCCGTGCATGCAGATACATGTCATACCATGAAGGACTAAATATAACAAGGGGTTGTCGTGGCACACAGGGACGAATGCCGCAGCCCCCCCCCCCCTCTGGATCCGCGCATGAGTTACGGAAATAATTGAGCGTGCTCAGACTTCCGGTGAATATTCTAAACAATTTTGTAAAAATCGTTTCTAAATTGTATGAAGAGCAGGCAAAAAAAACCCCTACAAAAGTCAAAAGTTCAAAATGTTGACGGCAATGATATTGTCTCCCTTTAAAATAGTCTATTCGCACCATAAAGATTTCGTTCCATAACTGGTCATATAGCCCATTACACAGACCTTACCTTAATTCGGAAGTCAAACAAGTTCGAAACTGAAACCTTTTTCTACAAGCCTTCCTGTGGCTTCGTTACATTACATTAACAAAAGTTTGTTGACTAAGCAAATATCAAAGGAGACGGAAAGAGGATATGTGTATAACTGTCTATCATGTATTTTCAAGCACTGTCCCAGTCACCTTAAGGTAGAATACCAGTAATGTGGCCATTTTGAAATTCATAAAACACCGTTTTTTTTCGAGCGGCGTCGTTACGTATCCGAACCTATTCGGGCAAGGTCGTAAACATTCGGCGGTGGAAAGTTCCACCGCCAAATATTTGCGACCACGCCCGAATAATTCCGACGTCGCGTGAATAATGGCACGTCTGTGTGAAAACTTACAAAATTGTACCAAATAGGTATAAAATGTTGAGGGGAAAAGAAAATGCTGGTTTATCAGCACTTTCTTGTTTATACTTTAAATATCCCAAAAGCTTTCTGACATTTTAGTGACGCCAGAGCCGGTTTTGTTTGGGGAGGCGATAAGCAGGCGAAGTCAACACACAATTAAATTAGGATATATTTATTTAAGTCTATTATTGTGAAAATAAATATTACCAAACTTAAAACTTTGTCCTCGAAGATCACCAAGTCTCAGATTATTACAAAAGCAGACCCAATTTTCTCTGTCAATATAAAACAAGACAAAGAGGGGATAATAACTATCATTAATTGTTATAGGTAGTCTATTGTACCTATAATATTATCATGCTTGTTGATGCCTTGTTCCAAGCCAACTAGATAAGTAGGTAATACGTCAAATTAGCATTAGATTGTATTGGGTGCTTATTTCCCAAAGCCCAAATAATTGTGTGAAACTAGGTATATCGGAAATAAAGACCTTCTCGAAAACACGTTATGGGTTATATGTGAAGACACTTGTTATAATGCAAATATGTTTATTCATCATCACTGAGATATTTCAAATATTTAATTTCAGGGTTAACTTTAATCACAGTAATATCACGACGAAGTTCGTTGAACGTTTCTGGAATTCACAAGTGCCCGGTTATAGCTATGCAATGCCTTGTCAAAGGACATATCACCATCATAGGTGGCCATGGCCGATGTATCGACACTTCGAGTCTTCCAATGGTTGAGATTACAAATCAATACGCACCAACGATCCGTAACAGAAATTGGTTGCTATGGGTATATTAGTGCCTCATTCAAAAATTCTACAGTTTCCAGATTTATTAAAAGCTACGAAGACTAATAAAGTACATGTATATTGCGGTGGCATTTTACAACACGTGGCGATCTGTCGGTCTTGAAACAACTATATGGTTGTTACAAAGAACCCAGTTCCAGATATACCTACAAGTACTCATCGCCTAGTGCTAATGGATAATTACTTATATCAGTGGATATTTTACGAGCTGTCATACGATAAATTCGGCCCTGAAACAACAGATGGTCTCAATAATTAGGCGACAATTAAAACCTAATTGGGTTCTAGTAACAAGCTTTTGTGTTCTCACTACACGATATTGTGGCACTTCATGGGCTCGTTAAACAATAAACCTTTTCTCTGTGAAGACATGGCAGGCACTGACATTTTCCGTAGTATTTATGAAAATGAGAATGTTAATCAGTGCATTGTTTATATGTTTTCATGTAAATTTGGCAGGGGAAAGGGTCGACCCATTCCAACACAAGGTAATTTGACTCACAAGACAACGGCTTTGAAATGACGGTTTTGAAAAATGAAGAAATTGTTTTTCATTTTCCACGATGTTTTCTACAAACAAAAAGACCGAAAATACGTAAAATTTCATTCACTCAAAATTCACGTCTGCAACACCTTTGAATTTGGATAAAATTAAGCCGTTTGATGATAGACTAAGAGGCAATCTAGGCAGCATGTCGATTACGGCCTACGTGTTCTTCACATTCTTTCGTGCAGCAAATAAATACCAAATCCACTAAGAATTCCGACATATAAATGGATCGTTAGATGGACGAACGTACGCCGATATGTCCGAAATCTTGGGATTTTTTAAGTAATATCTTTAGTCAGTACACACGTTTATTTTCAAGAATCAGTCGATCTTTTAAATAGACAATACACAAGATTCATGTCTCGCTAATGATTTTCAAAATTAAATAATTGAGAATGAGAAAGTAAAGACCGTTTCGATCATTAGCGGTCTACAGATGAAACGTCATAAAGTAGCTTCGAGGAGCGATTTATATATATGCGCGTAGATACGTTCTTGCCAAAGAAAGGGGATACCAGTTCAAGGGCAGATAACAATCACGTGATCAACATATAATTGACCAGGTGCATAACTAGACACCATCATCTTCGCAAGCCAAGGGTGACATCTACGACGTAACGTCGTTTCTGTATTCACCCTTGGCGGATTTAGTCCGATTTTCTTGGTCTCCTGGAAAGCGTTTTCATTGGTTCCAGCGAGGTCTCGCTGGAACCAATCAGATTGTCGACTGATACATTTGTTATGAGTAACCAAGTCATGACAACGGGCGGGAAAAAGCAATGCATTTGCAACTCAAAACCGCGAAGATGGGCGATTTTTCCCAAGAATTTCACTGCAAACGTAGGTGGGTTCAACCTTGGCTAGCGAAGATGAGACACCATAGACACATTGTAGAAAGTTCTAACTAAATCCCATTGCATCCAAAAGATAAGATTGAGCGGATAAGAATTTGTGAACGGATGGACAGACAGTCGCACGAAAAAAATGCGCGTTAACGTTCAAATACGTTTGAACGACCTTTCGGGCGTATAAAAAAGGCATTGCAAAAGCAATTCGATTACACCATTTTTTTTTTTTCACAAAGAATTCAGCGTTACGGTATGTTACGGTCAAAGCGAAAGTCTTAATTAAATGAATCGAAAAGATAAGGAACAAAAACTTAAAATATACCTACATAAGATCCGAGATTTGGAAAAGGGTCCCTTGTTGAATTAAGATCAACATGAATCTTGATCAGCCTGTGCGAATGCACAGTCTGATCAAGATCCATGCTGTTCTCAAATAGCTTCACCATTACATGTAGCAACTCTACTAGGGCAGATTGGATTACGATCAGACTGTATTCAGGTACCAACAGATCGGGATCGATCCATGGTGGCCTGAAATGCCGAAAGGGCCATTTAGCCTGATCCTCGGCCATTATGATGTAGACGTATACCTGTACTACTACGAGGCCATCATCGATTTTTTCCAGGGGGGGGGGGGGGGGGGGGGGGGGGGCTCAAAGCCCAAATGACGACTTTAAATGTGTTAAATATGTAACGATATATAGTCAAAATTTAATTTCTGGCTAATGACGGGGACTGACCCCACCACCCATCCGCTAGATCAATCCTTGTACTACATTGGTTCCTTCATACAGTCATTTGTGCAAGTTATATACTAGTAGGGTAGTTTCTGTGAAAAAAAAAAGAACCAAGACCGATTACATCGAGTTGTTAGAACTTGTTTTCTTGTCGAAAATTCATAGAAAAGGTAAATGATGTATAATGATATATATTTTTTGTTTCTTTTGAATTCTAAACAATCTCTTACTTAACCCTTTGCCATACACGACCTGGTTTTCAACTTACGACGTCCCTAATCAGACACGTAGGAAGCAATTTGATATTGGGTGGGCTAAAGCCCCTGTTACTGAATATTGGGGGGGGGGGGGGATTGGATTTTCCATAAATTTTCAGAGTAAAATGGGGAAAATTTGGCATTTTTGGCCATTTTTTTTGGGGGGGGGGGGGGGTGATAATTTTACAATTTTAAGACTGGATTCCATATCAATGAGTCCAGCTACTAGCTTAGTGAGTCCAATACACTATTTTAAATAGGAAATCTGTAAAAATTGTTGCATCATGGGACTCGCTAGAATTAAAACTTTGCATCCTAGAGACCAAATTATGAGTAAAAGTAGCAGGATGCGCAGGTAAACAAATCACTGGGGGGGGGGGGGGGGTAGCCCCTCCTATTCCTTTGAGCCTGCTAATAGGAAAAGCATGGAAAAACATAACAACAGTTACTGGCATCATACTAAGATTTAGGGCAAAAATATTATGTCTTTGATGCAACAAAAACTTATAGATAAACAATCTGACAAAAGAATAAAAACTCGCATAAAAATAAAAGACCACATAGCTACATACAAACAAACACTGGCGTATATCAACGCATGCATTAAATCGATTCGAAATGCACAGATGCATCAAAATTGTATAAAATATTAAAATAAATCTATGTTCAAACACAAATACATAATTACATGATAAGAGAACCTTACAATGATTTCTAGCAAGATAGTGCTAAAACAGAACATGCTCGATAACACATGCGATTTTCCCGGAATTGCTAAATGCCCGGTCGCGAAGCATTTTCGTTTAGAAATGAAAACGGTAAGCAGAAAGCATGTTTACTTTGGACTCGAATGCAACATACAAGTTACGCTTATCCCTTTCCCAGACAAGACCTGGTTTTGACGTCCCTAATAGAAAATGATTGGGAAAACATTGAAACAAAAGAAGAAACTGCTGATAACCAGCAGTTTCTCTTTCTGTCTCAATATTTTTTGTGTCATATCTTACACAAATCCTATCTCTACTTACACCCATTTTGTCTTTTGTGGCAGTTTTTGGAGTGGATCGCCCTAAAATTTTGTCGATTGGGAAATGGTTTATAGCATTTCGAAAAGACGCGACCTTGTAGTCATTCAAGGGACCAACGCATTCGAAACAGTGCGCCTCACAAATTCCCCAGTAACGGGGTTTTTATTTAACACAACCTTTAAACACACAGTAAGCTACTCGAAGTTCTGAGGAAGGGGGAATTGAAATATCGACAGTGGCTTAGTAAAAATACGCGATCGCCGAATCCTCTAAATACATGCTTAACTTTCTCGGACAGGTGGACGGACGACCATACATCTTACCATATGAGTAATATAACCAATTACGAGTTCCGAGTTGAAAGAATTAGGCCCCTACTGGGAGTTGTGTGTTTTGAGGATCTAAAAACAGTAGAAGTAGAGGTGGCCGGTCAAAGTCGATACAAAAACTCGGGTTGCCTAGCAACTAAAATAAGATTTACCAAACCATTGAACTTTGTAATTAAAAATGGGAGAGGTAACATTAAAGGGACATTTCATTCCAATTTCAATTTTTTAAAGTATTTCTTGATGCCAAGATTGGTTATTCGAATGAGTATAAATACTATTGGTTTATTGAAGTTGTTGCCTATAAGCGAGAAACACGCATTTAAAGTTGAGGCATAATCGATAAATTGCATATAAATCCGAACTGTTGTCCACAACAATTTGTTCAATTTTAACACAAAAATATAAATTTTTCGTAAACGGCGCAATATTTTGGCTTGAAATTTTCAGAATTTTCATAAAGAAATATGCTCTTTCAGATAAAAATAAAAGTAAAATTTATGACAAAACATTCTGAAATGTCACTTTAAAGGAATATTTAGGAACATAAAAGAAATATTTAGGAACATTGAACAAGTATTAGTCATTATACATGTTTTTCTTCTACAGAAATGGTCTCACTTTTTATTGGGTGACCCTCATATAAATACGCGGGTACAACGCGGATCAAAGCGGGCACAAGACTAATCCAAATGACACGTTTTACCGGTGGCAGTCGCAAGTCCCGCAACTACCACTAAGAATACATCATTCCACCCATTTAAAGGATTTGAACCACACGCATGGTTTCAAATTATACCAGAAAACATATCACTTTTGTTTAATGTACCAATTTAGAACATTAAACTGCATGCTTGGAGAAAAAATCGTGCTAAATTATTGCCTTATAATTGTAATGACATATCTTAGAAATCATCGAAATAAATAAAATTAACTCTAATCTGGGTGTCTACACAATAAAAACAGCAATTCATGCCTAACCAATCATAAATCTACAGTAAAACGTCTATAAATGACAGGCAAAGCGCACACACACCACTAAATTACGACAGAAAATAGGAAACGTAATATCCAGCCGAGTCAGGGAAAAACGTTGGTAGCCTAATTTGTTGTTAACCATACTTAGTTGCCAGGCCCGCAGGAGCAAGGGGGGGGGGGGGGGCAAAGCCCAAAAAGTTGGCCAAAAATGCAGAATTTCCTTCTTTTACACAGAAAATTTAGGGAAAATCCAATTTCCCCCCCCCCCCCCCCAATATTCAGACACAGGGGCTAGAGTCCACACAATATGAAATTGCTTCCTACGGGCCTGGTTGCTATGGACATTTTGGATCGAAGAAGAGGGAGACACCTTTAAACCAAAGCGATATGATAGACTTTCGCAGCTTAAATTCGATTTTCAAGACAGTCGGTGAAGTAATTTTCAAAAGGTCAAATCATTTATGAAACTAAAAAATATTTTCGTTGTGGGCTGTTCTGTCACAATGTACACTAAACGTAAACCAGGTATGCAAATGGGCTCTTTTAAAATTGGAAACGAATGCTTTCTTCGTTGAAGGTTCATTTTCCGGTGCACCGTACACTAGTTAGAGAGCATGGCTCTCTTATTTTATCATGCTTTAATGTACTTTAGATGTACTTTACAAACCGCACAACGAAAATAGTTCCTCCCAAACAAGACAAAAAGATCTAAATGACAAATAGAATAGTCTACGTGTCAAATGTGTCATAATATAAAATAGATGGCATGTATGATCTAAGCAAAAAATCAAGTATTAAACAAGTCTTAAATAAAAAAGAGATCTGGGTAGTAATTTGCCATTCACAATTGGGTCATGCAGGTCATGCGGTCAAGTCATGTAGCCTAAATTTTGGACAGTGCAAATGGTCCAAAAATAGAATCACATTCCGCAGACAGAAATTCTACTAGTGGGTGTCTATCTGAGTGTATTTATTGTAAAGCTTGCGCTGTTTGGTGATAGTATGTTGTGTCATGGATAAAGGGGGCATTAGAGTAAATTTCCTCATAAACAAACATGATGTCGTCTGCAACAGACTCCATATTGGACCACTCTAAAATTTTGCCATTTGGGAAACGGTTATATGAGCCAGGATCTGAAAAGGGCCCATATGAAATTGTTACATTAAAGCCTTTACCAAACAGCAAAATTTGACTTGTTCGAATTCGATCCATGTTGGATCCATGTTTATCTCAAATGCCACAGGATACCTTTTTGCACAATTACATAGCATAGAAAACTATCAACACAAGAGATGAAAATGCTGGTTATCAGCATTGGCTTCTCTTTCACAAGCCGTTTCTGGGGCTGTTTGGGATTGTCTAAGCCAGGGTTTGTTTCGGAAATGGCGGAATTAATCTAGCTAAAATTCTGGGTGAATAATAATGGATGATTAATTGGTACATTGTGTAATAGATGGGCTTTCTTCTAATAGTGTAAACAATGCTGGGTAGAAATTACGAGGTGTTGCCATTCTCATGTTAAACAATTTGGTAATTAGCAACATAGTAAGGTAACAATGTTTTTAGTGTATTTTTCAGACAATGCATGGCACGGGCATCTCTTAGAGTGGGGGTGTGGGTGTTAGCTTCGGGGAAATCAGCTTATCCGCTACAAGCAAATCAACATTAATTTTATTGAAGCAACTTTTTAAAATTCTAGTCATACAAATACCGAAAGCATCTCGAAATGTATACCGGTACTGTTTGGGGCAAAAATTCAAGGAATCCAGAGACAGCTGAAGAAAAATTAACGTCAGCAGCTTTCATGGAATACGGAGACGCGCGCACGAATCATATCAGAGTTTGGTGACAGAAGGTCGTAGTGACTATATGTAAGGAAGAGCCAATCATATAGCTCACCAGAAATGACCTGGCAGAGCATATCTCGCTGTTAATTAGGTATGGTCTGCCAGGTAATTTATCATGCGCTTTCCTGTGTATCTTACACTGTCAAGCGGTACGTTACAAACCTTTACTAACTCGTCCGAAACTGCGACAGCTATACATAGAAGCAGCCAATTCAGGCTCAAAACCCAATGGCTTCCTGTACGAAGAGCACCAATTCACGTAGGTTAAACTGTTTGCTTGCAGACTGTTTCGGCATATTGATCTCGCGATCGACGAGGATTGGACAAGGTAGGGGACTTTTTTCTTGTTTTGCATGGAGCTAGATTTGTGTCATCTCATTAATGAAGATTGTTAGACCAGGGCTAAATGGCATTGTAATGGACTTAATGCTGCCGTATGCTATAAGTGAGACCGTTTGAGCGTACGAGAGATGGATAGGCCTATAGGTATCTCCCCTAAATAAGTGACAATAGATTGTAAATTTAAAATTTCAAGAGGACGAAAGCTCTTACCTCTTGTGCTTTTCCTCCTCTACAGATGTGGAATCAGTCCCTTTGAAGACGCGCGGATGTTTGAAGTCAACGTTTCATGTCTTTGACAATAACTACGCGTTTCTACGAAAATAAATGCTGAGGATGATATAATACCCGGTTTGATGCGGTCCATACTGTGCATGTATTTTGCTAAGTCTCCAAAAGCACTTCTGGTGATCCTTTCCATAAACACCCAAATTTCACAGTAAGGACTAAAACAGATGTGAAGAAAACTATTGAAATCTTGAAAGAAAAAGGAAATCAAATGATGGTTACCAATCATTTCCTCCCTTTCTTTCAAGGTTGTCTATGCCTTTGCATATATACTGAACCTCAGAAATAACGCACCACTAACATATTTCATTATATTTTTATTACGTTGCTGTTTAATGCTACACAACCGCAACTCACAATGATATCAATTTATTCGTTTTTACTAAAAGAATCAACGTGACAAGCGCGCAAGGGTTACTACCCTCTAAAGTGTTAGTCACAGAGTCAGTATTGTGTGTGACCACCTTGCAGAACAATACAGTCTGTGCATCATCGACCAATGGAACTGATCGCGTATTGGATTTTGGCCTGTAGCATGGTTATTCAATTTTCCTGCTAAGCTTTTTCCAGCTATTCATGTGTACCTGTCTTGAGCTGAACCTGTGACCCTTGGTGCACTCCTTCCCGCGCGGTCCAACGCTGTCCCAGTTTGTTGGAAACGCAGTCTAAGCCGGTCAATAGTCGTGTGATGACATCCCATCACGTGTGCAATATCCCGTGACGTCATCCCTGCCTACATCAACCAAATAGCACGATTGCGTTCGCTAGTTGAACGCATTGGTATTGTTTAAAGCACTGAAATCTTCCGACCGATGAACTGTTTGGGCGTTTTCTTTTCGGCAACGACTGTATGTTCCATCTGAGCCGATAAACTGGTTAGTGCTCGGTGTCGTTAAACCTTTTTACCCACTTTTGACGGCTACCGTCACGTTACTCTCTTAAGAGTTTGAGTTTATTGGGGTTTTACGCCGTTTTCAACTACCAGGGTCATATCGCGGCGACTGGAGCACCTAACCGTGGGTTCCTGGTATTTCTCGCACCAGTACAACCACAATATCCAAACCGAGCCTCCAGCTGCTCTCTCACATAGATGATTCACACCCATTGGTGAGAGACAAATGACTTTTGTCAAATGTCAGAATGGATACTGGCCGAGCCGGGGTTCGAACTCGAAACCCCTGGATTGATAGACTCCGACGTAACCGACTGAGCTATCCGGGCTCGGCTACTCTCTTAAGAACAGAGCACATTATCTCTACATTCCATTTCGATAGAATGAGCTCTGTTCTCGCGGGGTCATTTCACGTCTAATCTCGGGGCCTTGGCGGGATTTCAGTATCCAATCGTTGGCTATACACAACAAAACAATTCAAAAAGCTGATACAAACTTTCATTGGCTGACGCTTCAAATTACCGGCTTCAGCCAAAAATAGAAGCGACGTAATGTATACGTAATCAAACAAGATCAAACTGAATGATTTTGATTCGATAATTCAAATGTTACCGGCTTCAGCCAAAAATAGAAGCGACGTAATGTATACATAATGATCATGCAAGACAAAGCTGATTTTGATTCGATAATTCAAATGATGTGCTATAATTAGATTATGACGACCAAATAGGCTGTTGGCGTACCGAAAACTGCAGAGGTCATATTTGATGGTTTAATCAATAGACCTCGGCTTTGGAGAGTACCGTCACGTGTGAATGGGTTGTGTGCATACCTATAGTGAATGGCCTTTACCTAATTAAACTGTGTCAAGAAAATTTATCATTTTGCTGAAAAAAATATACGAGAAAAAGTGGCACGTCGTTTCTGAGGTTCAGTATATACGTCTGATTTAATTGTTCGACTTCATCTATTGTCGACAACATCTCTTAATTTTGTTTATTGACTGAATTGTATTTGACGCCATTTCAAATAGTTTTTAAGTCATTTTGTGAGGACTGTAACACATAACCATAGGTTCCTGTCGTTTCTCTCTCTCACCAGAACTACATTAACATCATTTCCAAGCCTCTAGATATGTATTCCAAATTGGACGTACATTTAATCCACCTACTGGTGGGAGATCAAAGTCTTTCGATTTATACAACCCGGCAAACATTTTAGATCGACCCGATATTCACAGAAATGTCAGCCCGATATCGGGTCTGTAACATCAAACGCTTTCCGTCCGATATTCATGATCGGCCGGATATCGGCTCGACCTTGGCCCGTTGTCAGAGAAAAAGTAGTATATATTCAGATTTCAATCGGATATCGACCCGACATTGGTCCGATATCGGCAAATTGAGCCGATATTCCGACTTATAGCCGATATCGGTCCGATATAGGTATGCTTGCTGGGAAACTATTTTATTTATATGAGAAAGGACTATTGTGAAGGTCGTGTAAGGTTATACATGCTGAACCAGAAGTTGAACTAATGTCGAAGTCCGATACCAAGATGATTCAGTATAACAAATTCAGAATCCAAAGATGGTGGCTATGGCAAATACTATATCAATTGTGCATTATTTATTATTTCTAATGTCTTCTTTCGAAATGTAGATATCTGAGCAAGTTTCGAGAAAACATTGGACCAAGATTCGAATGAATTCCCTGGAGGGTAAAATATCCTAATTCAACGATGTAGAAACCCTGGTTAAATACGCAGTTCGTAAGATAGTGTGTTTTGGCCGTTAGGGAGGGGAAATTGATCGTGGGATTTTCTAACAAAACATTCATTTATAGACGATTTTCTTTTGTTCAGGACGTTTGGATTTCAGACATTTAATAAGCATGCTTGTTTTGGCTTACTTTATCAAGAAAGCATTGAAATATATAGGTGAGAAAGACAAAGAAAACTAGAACTGTCACATAATGTGACTTGATACCCCCGCACAAGCTTTCACTACAACAAAGGGCAATGGTGTACCAAGTTTGAGGTTGCTAGCAGTTATGTTTTAGACGATATGGTTCAGACAAAAATGCATGGGTACAAACAAAAAGGGGCAATAACTCTAAAATAGGGCGTGGCAGAGTAATGGATCTTGTACATGACATTTCCCCACAAAGAGATCTATAAGTGTAGCAAGTTTGAAGATGCTAGCACTTATGGTTCAGAAGGTATGTTCCGGACGGAAATGCAAGGGTAAAAACAACAAAGGGCAATAACTCAAAATGTAGACATGACAGAGTAACAGTTCTTTTACACATTCCCACAAAAAGATGTATAAGTGTAGCAAGTTTTAAAGTTACTAGCACTTATGATTTAGAAGTGTTCCGGACAAAAATGCAAGGGTAAAAACAACAAAGGGCAATAACTCTAAATATAGGCGTGACAGAGTAACAATTCGTGTATATGACACTTCCCCACAATAAGATCTATAAATGTAGCAAGTTTGAATTTGTTAGCACTTATGGTTTAGAAAATATGTTCCTGACAAAAATGCAAGGGTACAAACAACAAAGGGCAAAAACTCAAAGAGTGGGCGTGGCAGAGCAGCGGTTCTTGCACATGACGATTCACCACAATGAGATCTATAAGTGTAGCAAGTTTGAAAATGCTAGCATTTATGGATCAGAAGATATGTTCCGGACAAAAATGCAAGGGTACAAACAACAAAGGGCAATAACTCAAAGAGTGGGCGTGACAGAGCAGCGGTTCTTGCACATCACTAATCCCCACAATGAGATCTATAAGTGTAACAAGTTTGAAGTTGCTGGCACTTATGGTTTAGAAGATACGTTCCAGACAAAAATGCTAGTGTACAAACAACAAAGGGCATTAACTCAAAAGGTGGGCGTGGATGAGTAACAAATCTTGTACATGACACTTCCCCATTACTAGCATTTACGGTTTATAAGATATGCTATGGAGACAGAGACATACATATAGACAGGTTGATTCCAGTATACCCCCTAAAACATTCGTTTTATTTTTATTTTTTTATTTTTTATTTTTTTTTTGGGGGGGGGGGAGGGGGGGGGTATAAAAATAACGAGGAATACTGGACTGCTTGTAGAGGATCAAAACATGGTGCTTTAAAAATGTGAAATACCACACCCCTGAGCTTTCAATCTTTTGTCTAAATCAAATTTTGTATCCATAGTTTTATTAAATCATGTTGCATTGTGCTATTATAATAAAAGGAAACATCGTCATTGGTCAAAGGATGACCGTGATAATTTCATAACCGATAACGTAACGACAAAATCGTTTTAAGTTAGCACCAAACCTTGCGAGACTTCAAGATTTCCAACACAAATTATCCACAATCGTCTCCACATTCGAGTGGCTGTTGGACGTCAATCGAACGTAAAAGAACCGCTGACTTGATTAGGCTATAAAGATGGAATTGAGGTCAGAGAAATAACATTCTGTTCCAGGACAAATCACTTTTTTATGCTCAGTCCTAAAATGGACGTTTTCATCCCATCCAATAACATTCATTAACGCGACCGATTTCGCGGAGGAAACTTAGCCATGTTGAGGAATATGTCTTAGTGGACAGGTACAGTTGGGGTTTGTGGGACTCGATCTTTATTGTTACGAAATAATCGTTTCAGTTGGTGTCACATTCATACGACAATTATGAAAAAAGTGACAAGCGTCTTCTCCGCCAGACAATCCACACGTCCAGTCTGTATGGCATATTCTACGTCAGAGCCACGTTGATGCACTCCTCTGACAGCTAGTTTTTTTCTGAATTGCCGGCTATTAAACACATTTGGGGAAATTTCAGGGGACATAAACTTGGTCTCGGCGACGTAAATAACGTAAAGTACATTGAGAGAGCAATGAACGATAAGCGCGTGAAAATAATATCTATTTAGTACAAATTTTTGTCGGAGCATTAGGAATCGATGTAGAGCTGTTATTGCTCTAACTGGACTTCATACATGCAGGATCCAAAATTGATCGAGACAAAATGAGAAAATGCTGATTTTCAGCATATTCTTCTTTTGTCTCATAGTTTGATACTCGTTAACATGTGAGGACGAGCAGTTAGGGTCTCAGTAAGGATGTTGTGGTAGTACTGGTATGAGAAATGACAGGAATCCATGGTTCGCTGCGATCTGACTATAGCCGTTCAAAGAGGCGTTAATACCAAATCAATCAATAAAGGCTAAGTTTTAGTTTTTGACAATAGGTCAAACTCCAGGGTCAATGTCAAATGGCAATAATCCAAAATGAAAGTCCTTGAAAGAGGCATTGTTGTGTGAGATATCAAGGCTTTATCCCATACAGTTCAGAAGATATAGACCAAACTTTTTGTCTACGAAAACGAAACCAACAATGACACCAGGGTTGTGACATAGCTCTCTGGTAAAAAGTCCCAGCTCGAAAGTCATCTTTGCACATAGCTGTAGGCTCTACAATAAATCTCGCTGGACAAAAGCATATTGTTTCAAAACCACAATAAAACATGAATTATTTGAACTTTTATTTAACTCAACAATTCTAATTTCTTCATTAAAAATAATTCCACAGGGAACTGTTCTATTATTTCCTTTATTTCTATATCCACTCTTCTTCAAATTTTCGGTCTCCTGACCTTCTTCAGAGAAACAAATATTTATGTTATTATTCTACATCATATTAACATCCATTGTTCTTCCATTGCTTATGTGTACTACGACGTCAATGACGACGTGACGTCATTTCCAGTACGCCAAACGTTCACGCAACAAATGACGTACGCCAAATAACGTCACGTCGTCAACCGCCCCAGATACACCTTCCTAGTCATTCCAAATTTATGTCTATGCTATTCCCAGCCCTATACAGCTGGCACTCGCTATGTCTATATCAGATGGGTCGAATTTCCTGGATAACATAATTTTTAAATCACATTTCCTTGAAGCAATATTATACATAAAATATACTAAGAAAATAAGTGAAATTGCCCATGTTAGGCAATTTCCCCCCCCCCCCCCCCTTTCCTACCATGTCTCATCCATAAAGATACCTGACGACCGACATACAAAGATAACAATCATTTGAAACAGAACTGGACAAAATCGAGTTTGTCAAATTCTGGATATTTCGAATTAAACGGACTTTCCTTTCATCTGGACACAACGAGTCTCAGCTGTACAAGACTGGTACAGTGATACCCTCGAAATAATAATAATTAGGAAAAAGGAAAATATTTTCCATTTACAATATAAAGGTTCGACACCCTCCTCCCCCCCCCAACACAAAAAGGGGGGGTATAGATAAAGAACTGGTTCGGATATCTCGAACAAAATTCGTTTGGGAAAACATTAAGACACAGGAAGGAAATGCTGTCCATCAGCAATTTCTCCTGTGTCCCAATATTTTTTTCGCTCTAAAGTCCCGAGAAAACTTAGAGGCAAAGGAAGAAAGGCTGTTAATCAGTTTTTTCTGCCCCTATCTGAATACTCCTCCTGCAAAGCCACCTTTCGGATGCAGAGGGGGGGGGAGTTCAACCCATTACCATATAAAAACGCCCATTGACACCCCAAAAGACAACGGTTAAGGAAAACATTGCGGAAAATGAAGAAATCGCTTGTGATCAGCAATTACCTCATTTTCCGAATGCTGCCCGTAAGAAAAGAGCCAAAAAAAAAAAAAAAAAAAAAAAAAAAAAAAAAAAAAAAAAAAAAAAAAAAAAAAACGCAGAAATCCATTACCACAATTGTCTTCTGCATCATCCTAGAAACTGGAACATTCTGAAATTTGATTACCTGGTAATAGGTTAAAAACTTGTTTGAACATTGCAACCGTCTGGGACTTTCGTTCCCAGTTTCAAGATCCATTTTTCCTCTACTAGTATTCTGAAGCTTTTCTTTTCTCCACCTAGACACTGTAGTATAACAAACTTAAGGTCTGTTACAGCATGGTCCTTAAAATGTCTCATTATAGGTTTGTCAAGCTGGTTTTTAATGTCCCTCATGTGTTCACCTATTCTTTCTTTCACCGACCTCTCAGTTTCCCCTACATAGACAGTCTTGTCGCAGGTTGCACATAGAAGCGCATATACGACATTACGCGTACTGCACGATACGTCAGGCACCGGTTGGTAGTTTTGCCGCCTCTTTGTATCATCTATAGGACCCAGATGCATAGCTCCACACACCTTACAGTCACAATGGGGCTGTATTCTACTAGCACCAATAATCTGCGCTGTTTTGCGATGAACCAGGGTGTCAGCCAGGTTCTTATCCCTTCTATAGGCTACCATGGGGAGATCTCCAAATATCTGCCTCATCCTGTCTGACCTGTAGAGGACTCTAGAATTCTTCTTCAGAATCCCCCTGATATCCGGTAGCAGCTTCGAAAATGTCAGCACCAGGGGTACCCTCTCTCGCTTTGGATTTTGTTGTTTTGTTCTCAATAGATCCTTTCTATTCATCTTGTCCACCCTCTGTAGTTGGGATTCAATTAGCTTCCCAGCATAGCCTCTTTTCCTCAGCTGTCCCTTCAGATCCTTCCTATGTCTATAGTAGTCCTCTTCCTTTTCGCAAATACGTCTAATTCGCAGGCCTAAGCCATATGCCAGTCCTTTCTTGGTGTGTGAGGGATGGCAAGAACTACTTTGAAGATATAGTTGCTTGTCAGAGGGCTTCTTGTACAAATCCGTATACACCCTACCATTATCTAACTTCACCCATGTGTCCAAAAACTCTATCTTTTCCTGGCTGAACCGGAGCTCTATCTTGATGTTCTCATGTATCCCGTTTGCGTATGTAGCGAATTCTTGAAGTGACTCCAGGTCACCTGTCCACAACCCAAAGCCATCGTCAATAAACCTCTTATAGAACATAGGCTGATTCGTTGATTCCATCAGTCTCTCGTCCCACTTTCTCATATATGTACAAGCAAAATTTCTTCCTAACTTGGAGCCTATTGCAATCCCTTCTGTCTGTAAGTAGTTGTGGTGTCCTAGGTTGAAATTATTATTTTCAAGCACTGTCTGGATCATTTCCATTACATTCTTAGTAGGGATAAGTGAGGAAGATCTCACTTCAAGGGCTTCACGGCAAGCTTCCATGCCTTCTCTCTTTGGGACGGACGGGTATAATTTGCATACATCAAAACAAAATAGAAACGTACCCTTCGGTATTGGCCCTTTAATCTCTCTCAACTTGTTTATGAAGTCTGTGGTATCTCTTACATAGCTTGGTGAACCGAGAACATATTCTTGTAGTTCATACTCAGCAACCTCTGCGATCTTTTCCGTAGGTGTATTCATACCGTTTACAATAGTCCGAAAAGGAGTGTTTGACTTGTGGAGCTTTGGATTACCCTTCAACTTGCCTGCTTTTGGGTGGACAAAAGTTAAATACTGTTTCATCTCTTTCGTTATCGCCCCCTCTCTATGCATTTTGTTGACTAGCTTCTTAACTTTCTTCCAGGTCGACTCAGTCAGGTCATCATCAGTTTCGATGTATGATTCGCTCCTATCCATTTCTTGTTTTAACTTTTCTATGTAATCAGTCTTATTTAATACCACAACACCTGAGCCTTTGTCCGCCGGTCTTATTACGATGTCTTCATTATGTAACAGGGAAAGGAATGCCGAATGTTCCGCACTCGACAGATTCAAACGTTTGGCACTTTGCAAGTTACTTACTATGTCTGTTTTCACCATTTCTATGTACATGTCTAACCATAAATCTCTACCCTTGCACGGTGTAAATGTACTTGTTTTCTTCACCCTAAACCTTTCATCTGCTTCTCTTTCTCCCTGGTCTGGAATCTTAGTATTTTCATCATCATAAAAGTATTCCCTCAATCGCATTCGGCGTTCCCACTCGGCTAAATCGGCTAGCAGTTTGATTTTATCTACCTTCATTCTGTCTGGGATAAATTTCAGTCCTTTGGATAACAAGCTTTCCTGCTCTTCCGTAAGTTCATGTTTAGAAAGGTTTGTTACCGCATTATCTTTTTCTATAGTTTCACACGGTTGGGTGTTGTCTGTTTTCTCTATATCCCTGCACCTTTTCTTACTCATACTGTATGTCTTTAACTTACCGCAGTCCACTTCTTTTCTCTTATCAACGTTGGGTACACAATCTACTCCCGGGATTTGTTTATTAGACTGTGAATTTACCTGTTTCATTCCTCCATCCGTTTCCTCATCCAGATCAAACCAGTCTGTTATGTTATTCCTAACACTAGTACCATTATCTGCTTGATCAGGAGCCTTTTTTAATAATGTAAAATGATCATCCTTTAGACATAGATACATTGTGTGACCATAAGGGGTTGTTGGTACGGAATCATCTTGATGTAGTAATTGAAATATGTGTTGATTGAAATGTTTTCTGTTCCCAATTCTTACATTGATATTAACCCCATACAGCGCTGATGCAGCATAAATTTCCGCCTCTGTGGCCCATGAATCTATACTGCCATCCATTAACCGTTTCTTTCTGATGTGCTCCTCCACCGATCCGTCTATGAAACATTGAAACCTGTGACCATGAATCAACATCACATCACAAATGTTGTTTCTTATTTCCGTATGTTTTTCTTCGTTATTGTACAAGTATAAGCTCAGACACCTGTAAAAACAATTTCCATCTCCTTTCACCTGAACTTCATTAAACATCTGACTATCAAGTTCATTGTCCAATACCTCCCATTTACCTTCTTTAGTCTTTTGCATCCGTCTCTTCTCTTTATTAGCCCACAGATCGGTTTGTCTAATCATTCCATAGTCCATCTGTGATTCAATTTTTGAAATGGTGCAGTTTAAGGTTTTTATTTTATTACTACACGCCAGTTTTGTAAGTTCCATCAGTTGTAACGATGATTCATGCTTAATTTTGTTACATGCTGCTTTCAAACTCTCATCCATATCCGCCTGGGCCTTCCATTTCAGAGAAAATCCTTTAGGTATCACTGACTTTTGTATGCATTTATCCAAAAAGTTGAAATGAGAATCATACCTTGCTCTCTTTTCTTTAGCTCTTCTCAAATGTAGAATATTTCTATCTGTTTCCATCTTCACTAGGAGTGTTAGTCATAATTTCTTCTTAAAAAATAATTCCACAGGGAACTGTTCTATTATTTCCTTTATTTCTATATCCACTCTTCTTCAAATTTTCGGTCTCCTGACCTTCTTCAGAGAAACAAATATTTATATTATTATTCTACATCATATTAACATCCATTGTTCTTCCATTGCTTATGTGTACTACGACGTCAATGACGACGTGACGTCATTTCCAGTACGCCAAACGTTCACGCAACAAATGACGTACGCCAAATAACGTCACGTCGTCAACCGCCCCAGATACACCTTCCTAGTCATTCCAAATTTATGTCTATGCTATTCCCAGCCCTATACAGCTGGCACTCGCTATGTCTATATCAGATGGGTCGAATTTCCTGGATAACATAATTTTTAAATCACATTTCCTTGAAGCAATATTATACATAAAATATACTAAGAAAATAAGTGAAATTGCCCATGTTAGGCAATTCCCCCCCCCCCCCCTTTCCTACCATGTCTCATCCATAAAGATACCTGACGACCGACATACAAAGATAACAATCATTTGAAACAGAACTGGACAAAATCGAGTTTGTCAAATTCTGGATATTTCGAATTAAACGGACTTTCCTTTCATCTGGACACAACGAGTCTCAGCTGTACAAGACTGGTACAGTGATACCCTCGAAATAATAATAATTAGGAAAAAGGAAAATATTTTCCATTTACAATATAAAGGTTCGACACCCTCCTCCCCCCAACACAAAAAGGGGGGTATAGATAAAGAACTGGTTCGGATATCTCGAACAAAATTCGTTTGGGAAAACATTAAGACACAGGAAGGAAATGCTGTCCATCAGCAATTTCTCCTGTGTCCCAATATTTTTTCGCTCCAAAGTCCCGAGAAAACTTAGAGGCAAAGGAAGAAAGGCTGTTAATCAGTTTTTTCTGCCCCTATCTGAATACTCCTCCTGCAAAGCCATCTTTCGGATGCAGAGGGGGGGGGGAGTTCAACCCATTACCATATAAAAACGCCCATTGACACCCCAAGAGACAACGGTTAAAAAAAACATTGCGGAAAATGAAGAAATCGCTTGTGATCAGCAATTACCTCATTTTCCGAATGCTGCCAGTAAGAAAAGAGCCAAAAAAAAAAAAAAAAAAAAAAAACCGCAGAAATCCATTACCACAATTGTCTTCTGCATCATCCTAGAAACTGGAACATTCTGAAATTTGATTACCTGGTAATAGGTTAAAAACTTGTTTGAACATTGCAACCGTCTGGGACTTTCGTTCCCAGTTTCAAGATCCATTTTTCCTCTACTAGTATTCTGAAGCTTTTCTTTTCTCCACCTAGACACTGTAGTATAACAAACTTAAGGTCTGTTACAGCATGGTCCTTAAAATGTCTCATTATAGGTTTGTCAAGCTGGTTTTTAATGTCCCTCATGTGTTCACCTATTCTTTCTTTCACCGACCTCTCAGTTTCCCCTACATAGACAGTCTTGTCGCAGGTTGCACATAGAAGCGCATATACGACATTACGCGTACTGCACGATACGTCAGGCACCGGTTGGTAGTTTTGCCGCCTCTTTGTATCATCTATAGGACCCAGATGCATAGCTCCACACACCTTACAGTCACAATGGGGCTGTATTCTACTAGCACCAATAATCTGCGCTGTTTTGCGATGAACCAGGGTGTCAGCATCCGAAAGATGGCTTTGCAGGAGGAGTATTCAGATAGGGGCAGAAAAAACTGATTAACAGCCTTTCTTCCTTTGCCTCTAAGTTTTCTCGGGACTTTGGAGCGAAAAAATATTGGGACACAGGAGAAATTGCTGATGGACAGCATTTCCTTCCTGAGTCTTAATGTTTTCCCAAACGAATTTTGTTCGAGATATCCGAACCAGTTCTTTATCTATACCCCCCCCCTTTTTGTGTTGGGGGGGGGGGGAGGAGGGTGTCGAACCTTTATATTGTAAATGGAAAATATTTTCCTTTTTCCTAATTATTATTATTTCGAGGGTATCACTGTACCAGTCTTGTACAGCTGAGACTCGTTGTGTCCAGATGAAAGGAAAGTCCGTTTAATTCGAAATATCCAGAATTTGACAAACTCGATTTTGTCCAGTTCTGTTTCAAATGATTGTTATCTTTGTATGTCGGTCGTCAGGTATCTTTATGGATGAGACATGGTAGGAAAGGGGGGGGGGGGGGAAATTGCCTAACATGGGCAATTTCACTTATTTTCTTAGTATATTTTATGTATAATATTGCTTCAAGGAAATGTGATTTAAAAATTATGTTATCCAGGAAATTCGACCCATCTGATATAGACATAGCGAGTGCCAGCTGTATAGGGCTGGGAATAGCATAGACATAAATTTGGAATGACTAGGAAGGTGTATCTGGGGCGGTTGACGACGTGACGTTATTTGGCGTACGTCATTTGTTGCGTGAACATTTGGCGTACTGGAAATGACGTCACGTCGTCATTGACGTCGTAGTACACATAAGCAATGGAAGAACAATGGATGTTAATATGATGTAGAATAATAATATAAATATTTGTTTCTCTGAAGAAGGTCAGGAGACCGAAAATTTGAAGAAGAGTCAACAATTCTAAACTGACACGATTTAAAAACGCAAAACACGTTTTCATTAACCACTCCTTTCCTATTGCTTCGATCGGCACCATATTTGGGGACATGTATGAGACAATGTATACGCTTCACGACCCAGCGATTTTGTCGTGTTTTCTGTAAACTATCCGGACATCTGAACCGCCCGTCACTAAATGCTCGTGCGTCTCGTGCATTCAGACCACGTGTTAAATCACTAAGATTTTTTGTGTACAAATTGCCACTTTGATTTACTTATTGAAAACATACGAGAACAACGAAAGAAAATTGTGTATAAAATGCTGAGGCTTACTTTGCGAAAAAGGAACCGAGTTTTTTGGCTTTTGATTTGCCGTGTTTCGCAAATGAAGGTAGCTAGACGCTTTAATGTAGCCGAATCGACGGTTCCAAGGTTTATGAGACGTGTAAACAACACAGGAAGATTTACAGACCACCCACGTCCCGGTCAGCTGCGTGTAACAACTGTACGTAAACACAATTGTATACGTCAACGTCACTAACGCAAAAGATTTGTGACGGCTCAGTCTGGAGCAAATTCTATGGTTGGTAATCGCGGGCGGCCTTTACATCGCGACATGGTGATAAATCGTCTGTGAAAACACTGGGTTCGCTGTCGTCGATGTTCAGTTCCAGGCTCTTGACACAACGTGCATTTTGGCATAATCTGACGTCCATTCAGGCATTATTCGTGGCTTTAAAGGTCATTTTTTTTGTCCTGTTATGTTAACAATTGTAACATTTACAATTTTACATGGCTATACATCGGTTTGGTAAGATGCAGATGATACCATTTGTAAAAGTACTATTTTGCGTTTTTAAATTGTGTCAGTTTATGAAATGACAGTTATTCCGGTACCATGTGTGTTACTGAGTGTCAAGCATCTTGTACCTTCGAACAGCATTTGCACGGAAGATTCCACGCATCAAAATAAATGACTCCTCCAGTTGAAACTGGGTCTGTGGTTTTGCCGAACGTTGACGTCTAAATCAAATTAAAGTTGGAAGTCTTGCAGCTGCTTAAAAACCATGGATGTGAATTTCGATCGCTTAACTTTGCACGTTAGCATTGCATTCACGGTAAGATCATTTTGTCTATTCCGACTTGCACAATCGTCGAACTTCCATAAAACTATCGGGTTATGCATCGTGTATGTCGCTAAACTGCCTCAAACACGCAGATATCGTGTGTTGGAATCTGTAGTTCTCTTCGAGTTTATCGACTCAATCGAGAAAAAGACTCGATTCTGTTGTGTCTACTTTACCATAGCCGTGACGCACAAACTCTTTTGTACCTACGTTTCTTGCTGTGAATTGGATCTAATGGACGGAGTTACAGCCCCCAGCAATTGATGACGTCATAAGTGTGTATTCAATACACTGCGGTTTACAATATGGCTTAGTTCTCTCAATAGTCCTGGCAGAAAAAAGCTTGCTATCTAGCCAATTATGATTAACGACAAAAGTCAATAGGTATGTGATGGTCAAGGTGATGATCACTTGCAACATCATTCAGTAGGGCTACTACAGGTAATTTCTTATGTTGATAGTATAAAGCAGCCCGCATTATTTCAACACAGAAGAAATCTCGAAAATAAGACGGGATCCCTGCTACAGACAAAGACGATTTGTCTTGCTTTTCGCTTCAACGCATAAAGGGTAAATCGAGATTTGAATCAGTTAAACTATCAAATTAAAATCCGTATCATTGGCGAAGGAAATGTTTGAAGTGTTCCAGGTTGTCGGCGAGGTTCTCGGCAATATTTATATGATAGATGATAGACATGTTGAAGTTGTACCCTTGATGTTTTCTGTCGGAGAAAGATAGATCGGTTTTCTCAGCCTCGCTGTTTATATCTACACAATTATGTAATGATTAATTGGAGTGTCGGAGGTAACACGGTGTAAAGCTTCCACTCTGCTACATGGTGGCATATAACCGCCGCAAGCTTTTACTCTGCTACATGGTGGCATAGAACCGCCGCAAATAATCAAATATTTTTCTCCTAAAAAAGCGAAAAGTATTCTATAATTTTAAAATAAAAATCGTGATAATTTTCCTCTTTAAAAGTTCAAATTCTACCATGAAATTATTATCGCTTTCCTAAACGACCAGGGTTTAGACTGGTTTCATTTTTAAACTGCAGCAGACGACAACATAGATGTGGATAAAATAGGATTTTTGTACAATATTGCACAGCAAATCGTAGTTTTTCAACAAAAACCTCGTAACTTTATTCTGTTTTAAGCTGAAGTTGCGAAGATTCTGTTAAAAAGCAGCCGGCAGCGTTTTTTCTGGCAAATTGGGAAAGGTGCCTGTACCCCTACAATTGGGAATTTTTCGCATCGCGAATTCTTCAAAATTGGGAAAAAATCGAGCCGCGAAATCTTCAAATTGGGAAAAGATTTATTTTGCAAAATCAATGAATAGGGAATCTTTTAAGTGCATCTTATATTCTATCATTAAGGGTTAAATTCTGCACAACAATCTTTACAAACCATTTTAAGGTCTAGAAAGCTACTAGTGAACATATATTTAGAGGTTTTAGACTTATGATTATCTATACATATGCTGAAATCTAGCATTCACTCCAATTCTATCAATACTTGGATGTAGTTATATATACAAATTCTGCCTTACATTTATAAAGAAACATTAATTTTGTTGTCTGCATGGAAGTTCCTTTCATTTTTGACCATTCCAAAACTACATTGTGGAAAGGGTTAAAGAAAAATGGGAGGAAAATACAAAACGCTTTTAGATGCTAAATCTGCTTTGTTCTCTATCTTTTCTAGCTATTATATAAGTGGTCTGTTGCTTAGAACTTTTGATTTGGATCTTTCTAAAAAGAATTGAAGTTCTCAGTGTTTGGATGTATTGGCAATTAAAATTAAGCATTGATTGAGATATTTCCAGCCAAATTACAATGCATTGGCCATTGGGAACGGCACATAAGCTGATTGGGAACGGTAGATATGGAAATTGGGAAACGGCATGTACTAAAATTGGGAAGAGCCTGTAGTAATTGGGAAATGTTCCTTTTACCGGTACTAGTTATAGAAGGAAAAAAATCCCTGCAGCGAAATGTTGAAGCTAGGAGTAAATGCTGGCTAAGCACTTATAAATATCATTTTTCTTTGCAAAAAATGTTTTGTTTTATAACGCAAATTTGTGATACACAATTTATTTCAGAATCGCACTATTTGGTGCAAAAGTTGGATTGACTAAGTCGTTAGAGAGTTTTTGAAGGCCTAGGGGCATTGCAGCGATTTGCATAAAGGTTTAAAGGGGGGAGGGGGTCATTAGAGCTCATTGAGTTGGGCGAGAAATTATGCAGTAATCTAGTTTGATCTAGTTTGATTAAAACAACGGCTTTCAGCAGGATAGAGTGGATCTTGTCGACAGAAATTCAAATAGGATATATTTGCCAACAATATCGCATTATTGGCGAATAAAATGATCAAAAGAGAAAATAAACGAGATCTTTGTTGTTTACAAGCTTTCTTCTGCATCATTTATTATTTCTAACGGGATGATTATATAACCTGTTTATTACCTTTAACATATTAAAATAAACTAAAACTTGTATTTATACAAACGTATTAACGGATATATGCTTTCCTTTTATACGAGATAACGAGCACACGTGAAGGTCAGAGAATTAACATTCAAGAACATAAACAAACTTTTGAAACTATAGCTTTAATCACTATTTTGATAACATTCATTTTCCTCAAATCCAGATCTTAACGAAAAGGTCAATTCTGCATTTTCGACTCTTGTTTCTGTCAATCGAATAATTGTTGTTGCTGGTGCCTAAATAGTTCGTGAGCCAATCGATGAGAAGTATACAAGGGGACTGTCCTGGTAAAATTTATCATAACAAGACAACTCAAATGGTACACTGGTGAGTCAATAACTTTTCTTTGAAATCATGTTCCCTTCGAACGTCCGTAAAATGTGGCACAATATATTCTATCATTGTGGGATATCCGACAACCATGTCCTATCTTGTATTGTAGATTGTAGCCAATGCTGTATTCAGTAAGAAATCTAAGAATGCGAGTACACTTCGAGAATAAGCCAATTGCAAAATTATGTGTATGTATTATTTTCTGCATATAATAATTGGATACCATAGAACGATTATCATACTATAATTTGAGCAATGTTTGTCTGTTTGTTCCCCTACTCCTCCCAGGTCCATGGGCCGATCTTCACCAAACTTGGAGGGAAGGTGGAGGGCGGCCCCGGATATTAGCTTGAGGGGTTCATTTTTTGAAAGGTCAAGGTCATCGAGCTCAAAGGTCAAATTTATCGTTTTTACGGGTTACGGGACGGGATTGCTTACGGGTTACCGGACGGGATTAGGTGGAGGGCAGCCCCGGATAGGTCAAGGTCATCGAGGTCAAGGTCATCGAGGTCAAAGGTCAAATTTCGAGACGGGTAAAATTGCTAGTTCTTGAAAAGCATGGACGGTTGTGGATTGGGCGTTGTTTGTTTGCTGTAACAGGTTTCGGAACTTGAATTCTCTTTACTTGTCGGTCTTCTATCTCCACGTAGAAACAGTGCATGTAGATGTATGGTGTGGCCACTTTTTCATCATTACACAGCAGCAGTACTGAGTAGGCTAACTCACTGAGGGCGATACTCCTTTAGAAGGTAGCGGCGACTTTGGTTACGGCAGCACAGTAGACTTCAAATTCATGGGCACTTGTTCGGCCTCGTCAACACAGTCTGGGGACAGTTTCAACTCTGGCTCCATTTCTAAATTGAGTGGGGCCTAAAGTATCATATTGATCAAACTTCGTGTTGATTTTTGGGCGATTACAAAGCAACAGATAGGAGGGGGTAAATGCATTCTATTGTTATTATAACCCATTTCCAAACGACAAAATTTTAGGGTGATCCAAATTCAAAGATGTTGCAGACGACAATTCCAAGTGCATGAAATTAAAAATGTGTTGGTCTCTTAGGGTAGAAAACATTGTGGAAAATGAAGAAATTGCTTTTCACAAGCAATTTCTTCATTTTCCACAATACTTTCTAAAGTCATTATCATATTGGGAGTCAAACAGAGTCAATGTGTGGTAATGGGTTAAGTCCAAACCATGTGGTCACTCATTTGATTCGTCTAGCTGAGACGATTCAAATGAGTATCCACAGCCTAACAATGGGCGATTTTTTATGATAAGTTGTTATCAAATCTTATCTGTAGCTCAGGATTAAATGTGGCTTAAATGCCAACTTATCTACTAATCATATAGCAGACAATGGACTTCTTCCGCTATGAAATTAAAGAACTACTTACCGTGTCCCTTTTCTCTTGATTATTACACGGAACGTTTCAGTTAACAAGTATACTGTTTGTAAATAACAAGACAAAATATGTAAGCATACGCTTCTTTTATTTCTAAAATCTACTGCACTACATTTACGTTACAAGCTAAGTGTGGGAGTAATTAGAATTTTAATCGATGATGGTAAAGGCAATCAGATTTCCATAATAGGGATAGAAATTGAGCACATTGTGCTAAAAATAGATCGGTTTATACCTATGTAGATAGAGTTTTATCATCATGTTTGTCCGAATCTAAGTCACTGTTTACTTGATAAAATCGATCCCTATTAATACCATGTATAAGACATACGTTATAAGAGCATTTGTTCGTAAACCATTGCAAATTCGCAAAGTGGGCGCTGTTCCTATTCCATCTGAAACTTTGGAATATGGTCTTAAGCAAACTATGATGTTGTTTCATGCAATCTTTCAAATCTAAAACAACTCCAAAGACTGCCAAAAAAGTCTTATTCAAGTGTTCAGCAATATAATTGAAGTTGATGCATGTCTTAAAATCAAATTCGTACGCTAGCATGGTATACAGAATTCCTCCAATTCCTGGCAAAAGGGAGGAAAATCTGATTTGTCCAAATGAAACATAATTACATCCCTTACATGAAACAAAGCATTTGTGAATTCTTTCTTAATTTCTTTCACAATGACTGATTTTTTTTATTTAGTAGCAAAATTTTTAATGATTTGTCCAAAGGGTCTGCCATGTAAACAATTATCAATAAATGTGGCGTTTTGAACAAAGCCTTAATGATTTCCCAAAGCCAAAATGCAGCATTGCTACTATTATCTGTCTACTGAGTCGAGAGCATCAAGTTGATTTTTTCTTTTTGCTTACCAAGTTCAGAGATTACATTGTTATATATGTTTTGCGAGCTTGTCAATCTTTCATCCCAATTGTTGTAAAGCATTGACTTGTTTTGAATAACAATACATCAAATATGTTCTCATGCAAATTTTCAAAATCCTCAAAACAATTCCAATTCACCAAGAAGCTATTTTGATGTTAGTTTCCGAACCGGGTAAAATATAAGAGGGCGTTTCTTTTATTGAATTTGACACAAAACATACTAATACAAATAAAGCACAAAATTCACAAAGCACAATATTAACATGATATCATTTCAAATACTACAATTACTTAATTCATCAAAGTTTTAACCCTTTTCCTAACAAGCGTTGGATTTGATGTCATGGGTGGACAATACTCTGCTCAAAACCATTGAAGGAGCACCCAAATTCAAATGTTCTTATCTATTGTATCTATCAGTCGCAGTAAAAAAAATTATAGCTCTCAACGCTTGCTGAATTACCAAGTTTTTAGCTTGTAAATAACTGCAAGTGTTTAAATGCTTTTTAACTGATAAGACACATTTAGATGAATCTTAAAATGTCAATTTTCTGCAAAGTATTTCTTTCAAAATGTAGTTTCTTTCCCTTAATCATCACAAAAAACATAAAGTGAATAACAATCATAGATGGAAATTCCAAGACCTATCCTCATGGAAGGCCATGTGTCAATACAAAACGGGGCCTTGGTGAAAAAGCCGATTCAAGGTCTTCATAAATTAAAATCTGAAATTGTTACATAATTCTTATTTTGACAAAGGCGAGGCCAAATCAAAATTTGAGCAAAAATGTATACACTTTAGCATTTATGGACAAAATACCAAGAAATCAAAAACCGAGTTTCTGTCCCTTTAATTATTTTGAGCAGTGTAATTTGGAAAACATAGAGAAAGAAAATTGCTGATATTTTGCTTTTCTATCAACATTTTCATGCAGCTGTATGAAAATTTATGACAGACTACATATCATTTTTCCTTTGCATCACCTTTCAATTTGGTTCAGCCAAACATTTTGTCGTTTGGATAAGGGTTAATAAAAGTCCTATCCATAAGCACTCAAGAATAAAAGTCTTCAGAAATATTTTGTCCTATTCAGCTGACGTTCAGCATAGTGTGGATCAGTTATTCTCTGCCAATCTTCATGTGTCTGTCCAACAACAAAGCCCAGCTCTCTCCTATAACTGGTCTCTTTCTGCTCCTCCAAATCTGCCCAACGTACCTACATAAAGAGATGTAATAATGTATTCAAATGGGCAAACTTCGAACTACCAGCTATGTAAGATGTTTTATATTATGCTTAAAACAGGAGTCGTTTTTGGCCAACATAGCTCGCCTCAACATAGATTGCATCAACAGACGCTTGTCAGACTGAAATATGTCAAACTTTCTAGGCCAATGACACATGGTCCCATATGGCAGGAGATATTCATGTGTGAAATATAATATTTAGGATCCGTCTCTTACAGTTCATAAGATGTTGACCAGGTTAAAGTGTTCTGTCTATACAGCTGACACCAAAGACACAAGGGATGTGACATTAATTAGCCCCCTTAACATCACGTTAAGAAAGATATTCTTTTAATCTTCAAAATTAAAACAAATGTTCTCTGTACCAATTGAAATGTTTTAACAGTAGTACCATTTACTTACACATAACTGACATAGATCTTCGTGTCTATTTGATTGTTATACAAGTGTATTTGAAATCAAATTACTGGTCTAAAATTGCAAGATCTTTGAATCATTGTAAACAATGTCATCAAGCAATGTATTCAGTGTATCAACCTATTTTAAAGATATCATGGGTAGGGAGTCAAAACCTCGTAACTACAGCTTGACGAAGCTAGGGTTACTAGGCGACGTCTTGATCCCCCACCATTGATATGAGTACTAGTATTATAAACTGTAAATAGCAGAGCTATAATAAAACAAATTTCAAACCCTCTTCTTCCCAGGTTCTTGTATCTGTTTGGCAAAGTACTCATCAGCAAGTTGTAGAAATTCTTCCATCGATGATTGGTTGGAGACATGCTGTTTCTTTTTGTTGGCTGGTATACCATCCAGTTTGTCTGTAAGTACATTAATGTTTTGTTTTATATATCTTATTACATTCACTCTACTCTCTTCAGCTGAATAAGCTGTAGTGACCCCCTACGCATTCAAATAATCCCCAAAACATAATGTTTTAAAACATGTCACAAAAATGATTTTGAAGTGTTTCAAACTCATGCCAAAAATTAATAAACAAAATATTTTCGGCAAAGAAAATATTGCTCAAAATGAGAAATGTATTCATTGCCAAAAATGTTTAAACACAATAATCATTTGCATAAACACATTCTGTTAGAGGTGTTAAAAGAACCATGTATACCTAAATGGTCAAATACAATTAAATGTTAACTTCATGCTATTATGGTTGAATCAAATTTTACACCACACTCAAACTCTTATTGTATGAGCCTTCGACTAAAGTCTCATATCAAAGAGAAAAGGTAAATGGAACAAGGAACAGGATGAAACTATGACATTTCCAGATCTTTTACTTTTTCAACTGTTTCTACAGTACTACGGCAAAAGTTTGGAGGTAAAATATAACTTCTACTTTTATGGTCGACATAACAGTCTCTTGACAATCTTATTTTTCAGTAAGCAATACCGAAAGACAAAAAAATCTTACCAAGATTTCCTCCAGACAAGTCTCTCTCCCAGCGACTTTTCTTGTACTTTATGAAATAGAAGACAGAAAAAATATATCAATAACAAGCATGTAAATATGTGACTTATAAAACCTGTGAAATATAAAGTAACAAGCAAATTCGTTGAATTGATATCCCCCGCCGAACATATTTTCATTGTCAATAAAGTAGCGCGGAAACAAATATAACTCTGTATGTATATGGCTTCAACAGAACGAATATCACTCTGTATGTATATGGCTTCAACAGAACGAATATCACTCTGTATGTATATGGCTAAAACAGTCAGGGGCAGTAACTCTTAATTTGGCGGTTGAACCGGGTAACCCCAACGATATGCGCATGTCCTCATTGTAGTAAAGCTGTGTGCCAAGTTTCATTGAAATCCGGTCTATAGTTTTCAAGAAATAGCGCGGAAACGAATATCACTCTGTATGTATATGGCTTAAACAGTCAGGGGCAGTAACTCTGAATTCGACGGTCGAACCCGGTAACCCCGACGATATGCGCATGTCCTCATTGTAGTGAAGCTGTGACCCAAGTTTCATTGAAATCCAGTCTATAGTTTTCAAGAAATAGTGCGGAAACGAATATCACTCTGTATGTGTATGGCTTAAACAGTCAGGGGCAGTAACTCTAAATTCGGCGGTCGAACCCGGTAATCCTGACGATATGCACATGTCCACTTTGTAGTGAAGCTGTGTGCCAAGTTTCATCGAAATCCGGTCTACAGTTTTCAAGAAATAGCGCGGAAACGAATATCACTCTGTATGTATATGGCTTAAACAGTCAGGGGCAGTAACTCTGAATTGGACGGTCGAACCGGGTAACCCCGATGATATGCGCATGTCCTCATTGTAGTAAAGCTGTGTGCCAAGTTTCATTGAAATCCGGTTTATAGTTTTCAAGAAATAGCGCGGAAACGAATATCACTCTGTATGTATATGGCTAAAACAGTCAGGGGCAGTAACTCTAAATTCGGCGGTGGAACCGGGTAACCCCGACGATATGCGCATCTCCACTTTGTAGTAAAGCTGTGTGCCAAGTTTCATCGAAATCTGGTGTATAGTTTTCAAGAAATAGCGCGGAAACGAATATCACTATGTATATGGCTTAAACAGTCAGGGGCAGTAACTCTGAATTCGACGGTCGAACCGGGTAACCTCGACCTTATGCGCATGTCCTCATTGTAGTAAATCTGTGTGCCAAGTTTCATCGAAATCTGGTGTATAGTTTTCAAGAAATAGCGCGGAAACGAATATCACTGTATGTATATGGCTTAAACAGTCAGGGGCAGTAACTCTGAATTCGACGGTCGAACCGGGTAACCTCGACGATATGCGCATGTCCTCATTGTAGTAAAGCTGTGTGCCAAGTTTCATCGAAATCCGGTCTACAGTTTCCAAGAAATAGCGCGGAAACGAATATCACTGTATGTATATGGTTAAAACAGTCAGGGGCAGTAACTCTAAATTCGGCGGTCGACCGGGTAACCCCGACGATATGCGCATGTCCACTTTGTAGTAAAGCTGTGTGCCAAGTTTCATCGAAATCCGGTGTATAGTTTTCAAGAAATAGCGCAGAAACGAATATCACTGTATGTATATGGCTTAAACAGTCAGGGGCAGTAACTCTAAATTCGGCGGTCGACCGGGTAACCCCGACGATATGCGCATGTCCACTTTGTAGTAAAGCTGTGTGCCAAGTTTCATCGAAATCCGGTGAATAGTTTTCAAGAAATAGCGCGGAAACGAATATCACTGTATGTATATGGCTTAAACAGTCAGGGGCAGTAACTCTAAATTCAACGGTCGAACCGGGTAACCTCGACGATATGCGCATGTCCTCATTGTAGTAAAGCTAGGTGCCAAGTTTCATCGAACTCCAGTCTATAGTTTCCAAGAAATAGCGCGGAAACGAATATCACTGTATGTATATGGCTAAAACAGTCAGGGGCAGTAACTCTAAATTCGGCGGTCGAACCGGGTAACCTCGACGATATGCGCATGTCCACTTTGTAGTAAAGCTGTGTGCCAAGTTTCATCGAAATCCGGTCTACAGTTTTCAAGAAATAGCGCGGAAACGAATATCACTCTGTATGTATATGGCTTAAACCGTCAGGGGCAGTAACTCTTAATTTGGCGGTCGAACCGGGTAACCCCAACGATATGCGCATGTCCTCTTTGTAGTGAAGCTGTGTGCCAAGTTTCATCGAAATCCGGTTTATAGTTTCCAAGAAATAGCGCGGAAACGAATATCACTCTGTATGTATATGGCTTAAACAGTCAGGGGCAGTAACTCTGAATTCAATGGTCGAACCGGGTAACCCCGACGATATGCGCATGTCCTCTTTGTAGTGAAGCTGTGTGCCAAGTTTCATCGAAATCCGGTCTATAGTTTCCAAGAAATAGCGCGGAAACGAATGTCGGACGGACGGACGGACGGACGGACGGACGGACGGACGGATGGACGGACGGACGGACGGACGGACGGACGGACGGAAGGACGGACGGACATGGCAAAAACAATATCCCCCCCGAAAAATTTTTTCGGCGGGGGATAATAAATTTATCTGTAAAACACTATGCCCAATATATTCTTTCAGGTGATTTCTGTCCAACAGAACTTGATCACACTCTCCAATTTCTTGTATTCTTACAGAAATCAGTATAATCAATAACAAAATAGACAACAGTAAAACAATATTCCCCATATATTTGGTGTATAAGGGATAAAACAACAAGCTTTACTACTCCCAGTACATGTAACAAGCAATGAAAAAATCTTACCAAAATTCACCTCATACATGTCCTCTGCTCCTAGATAAAACATTACATATCACAGCAATCAAAACCTGATTAGACACATTATGTGACTAACATTTCATAAGGCTTTCATTCATTAACAAATCCGAATAGGATTACTTTGTGTCTTATTCCATTGGATAAAACTTGGTGAAGAAGGGTGCCAAAGTCCCAATATAAAACACATTGTTCTGCATTATGCCCACCCTTTTCCCAATATACAAGACATTGTTTTGCATTATGCCCACCTTTTATGTGATGGTGCATGGTATAGCAAAATACTGACAAAATGCAGAAGGCTAGGTTACTTGGAAATTACTGTGAAACTTTAATCCATTTATGTTGATAAATGTAGAAGACACATTCAGAAGATGTGAGCCTACATACTAATAAACATAGAGACAGACAGAAGGAGAAAATAACACTACAATAACGTCCACCATTGGCAGCATATAACAAAAGGACTTCTAAGTCATCATTGACCCAATCAATTTAGAGTTCAAAATGTAAATTGTTCCAGCAGGAATGGAAACAAATAGGTCGATCTAATGCTTGCCCAATCGACCAGATCTTATGTTGATGTCGAAGGAAAAAAATCTGCATGATGGAAGTAGTGCTTCTGGGCGAGTGGAGGAAAAAATACATGATAGTCTTATGCATGAAAAGTCTAAATTTGAAATTTCAATATGAACAAAACTGTTATGGAATCAATCAAAACATCAGTTAGCTTAATGTTTCGATTCAGCTCATCACCATGTCATATTCTAATACACTGACCAGATTTGGCTCATTAGGTTCATAATCCGTCGATTTTGTGATGGGAAACCACATTTCAGATGCTTGATGCCCCATCTGGGTAACCAAGCTTGAGAAGTTAGTTTCCATCCATGTTCTAGTCAATAAAAATTTACAAAAAGCTTTATGCCAATCTAATGTAAATTTCAGGACATTTGTCATATTTTCAAATACATTGCAATAGTTACATCATCCAGAGGTAATTTCATATGAAAGGGAGAGGCAAGGTTCATAATGTACCATCCAACCTTGGATGGCTACTACATATTAGTCTAGTTTTGATCCTAATTGAGCATATACTATCCAAAATCACAATATGTTAACATGAGCATCTTGACTATTCAGAGTATATCATCAAAGGAATTCAATTTAATGAACTAAAACAATTTTACAGAGCCATCCCAAATAATTCCATTTCAATCCCCTCCTCTCATTCACATTC
This sequence comes from Fragum sueziense, assembly GCA_963680895.1. Lineage (NCBI taxonomy): Eukaryota > Metazoa > Mollusca > Bivalvia > Cardiida > Cardiidae > Fragum > Fragum sueziense. Next base: position 32,768,920 of record OY804593.1, read on the forward strand.
ATTCTAATAATGCCACTCATTCAGTTCATTCAAATTTTCAAATCGATCTGAAGTTGTTCATTTCAAATCACCAATTACTGTATACCATTTCTATCTTGCATTGTTTTCATAATTGAGTAAGGGACTTTATTCCAATTGACCTCCACCCATTCAAATGAAGGCATATTCTTGTAATGAACATGGTCATAATTTTGAACAAGGCTCTGGACACTATAAATGGACTTCTTTGGGGGAACGGGGAGGGTGTGAGAGAGACATTACACATGTTTCTATTTATCATCTCCCATACAACTGGCAAATTAACCCTGTTCAATTTTATAACATAGATTCCAATTGAGACCATTCATACTCTGATGATAGTAACAGAGATTGAATGTTTAAAGTGTAAGCAAGAAACATTTGTGATGCACAAATGAATATTTGTAACACAAATTTCAAGTTTGTTCAGCAAAATACTGCAAAGGTCTTAAGGGGAAAATCAAATTTGTGCAGCAAAATACTGCAAAGGTCTAGGGAAAGTGAGGTAATAATGATTTAGTACTTTCAGTACCTTCATTTGAATTATGAAAGGCCTTGGGATGATTTAGTGCCACTTATCAGTCATGATTCTTAAAACTTCCACCAAACAGGAAGGCAATATTAGGCAATATTTCCCCACCCCCTCAAACCATTGTTGTATGTAGAAAAAGAACAACCTGCTTGCATTTAAAAACTTTAAGAAAATAAACAGTTCCAAATGTGATGCAAACGCTTCTACTTAATCTAATTCATATTATAATAATCTGATAATAATTCTTAAACCTTTTCCAAAACAAGACCTTGTTTTTATCTCCGAAGTAGATCGTTTGGTAGAACATTGTGAGAAAAAGAAGAAATTGCAGATTTTCAGCAATTTATCATTTTCCTTCAATGTTTTCTGTGTAATCAAAGACATGCACATTTTTTTAATTTTGATATAATTCAATAGGTTGCCTGTGAAACCCTTCAAATTGAAACATCCTAACATTTTTCCATTTGGGAAAATGTTATAACACCAAATAAACTATAACTGAATACTAAACCATTTCCACACGGCAACATTTTTGGCCTCAAACTTTGATGATGCAGAAAGCAGAAAAGCTATTAAAATCTAAAAGTAGAAATCTGGATGCTTCATCACAGAAGATATAGAGAAAACAAAACGCATACTACTAGTATTTGGTTATTTCATCTCATTTCTCCTCGAAATGGTCCAAAGAGCCATCAGCCAAGGAGACAAGTAACAATGTTTTCCAAAGTCTTCTCTTTTCAAGTCAAACACAGCTAAAGTAGGATAAACTAACCCTTTCCCAAACTACAAAATCTTAGGGTGGTCCAATTTAATTGTTGCTGCAGATGACAAAACAAATGCTGTGGAAGATGAAATTTAAGTGTAATATAGCAAGGAAAATATTGAGATATAAGGAGAAACTGCTGGTTATCAGCAGTTTCTTCTTTTGTCTCAATGTTTTCCCAAGCCTATTTTATCAGGGACGTCAAAACCAGGTCTTGTTTGGGAAAGGGCTAATATGGTTTATCTATCAATCCACATATTTTGCCACAGATTCGAGGCAGAGTTGTCAGTAATCACTCATACCTCATACCCTCATTAGACTAGCCAAATTATAATTAATACCACCCACCTTGGTCAGTTTCAAAACAGCAGCTGATGTGAGTTTACAGATTTACATAAAAGTGAAAAGCATCGGTATTTTTCACACTTTCTAGAAGGTCCCTTTTAGCGTGATGAGTCACATATATCTCAGATCTTGGTCAGTTTTGAAACAGCAGCTGATGTGTGTTTACAGATTTCAGAGCATGAGCATGAAATTTAGAAGTCTATGCATGGGCGGATAGATATACAGCAGGGCCTTTTCCAGGTACTTTGGGAAAAGGAAAATTTTATCCACAAATTACTATTTTTCGAAAAGGGGGTCTAGATTTATAATGACTGCTAGATTTTCTGTTATTCATGACAGATTAAACATATACAAAGCTTAGATGTCTAGTTTCTTATTTTTCTGGCTCTAAATGCTTTAGAATCCATTCAGTATTGCATTTTTGGGGCTTGGAAAGATCTTAAGGGAATCGTTTTGGGATTTTTTTTCTGAATATGGAACAAGAGTGCCATGGTCACAATATACGCCGTCCCAGAGACTAAGTTTTAAGGGGGCATAACTCAGACAAAAATCAATGAACCATAAAATCCTTCCTTCATGTGCATCTACCAATTGAGGTGATAACATTGACCAAGTTTCAAGAAGATCCAGCCAGAACCTTAGGAGTTGTGCTGACAAGAAAAGTGGATGGACGTACGGACAGACTGATGGACAGATGGAGAAGATGATGCCAATATACGTCCGCCTCTGGCGGCGTAAGGCGGACGTATAAAAAGTATGGGCCATTTGGATTGGAAATTGGGCCATTTGTGGGTCTCGCTGGAATAGGCAAAACAGCCATGGACTGACAGTATGAAATGGATATGCAATATACTTCTAAGGTGAAGGGTATAATTATGATAAGACCTGTTTGTGAAAAGACCCAGTTTGTCAAACACAAATGCACCCGAAACATTAAGTTTTCAAGATGAGTTGTAGATAGATAGACGAACAGCAGTAAAACAATGTGCCCCTAATAATTGATTATAGGGGCATAAGATGGATGAGCAATAATCAAAAGATTCTTATGCAAGTTAGTTTAACCCTTATTCAGTCAAACTTGTATAAAAATCTACTTTCAAAGTTACATACCAGTACATAATTTTTTGAGAAAATCACAAATACTTACACAATTTTTAAAGTTTTGGTTAAATGATATGGCTTGAAAAGGTATTTTTTCCAATAAAATATGGTGATATTGTTGAATCATCAATAACTTTTCCATTGGAAAAATATAATTCAGGTTGTTGTCTGAGACACAGCAAGAAGCAAACAAATCTATAGATAGGTCAAAAAGAGACAAAGATCCATGGATCAATGACATACTGACTTTCATTATAAGGCAAGACTACATATACTCAAATAACACAAATTTTGTGTCCCCACCCACAAACTAGTAATATAATTACTTTAAAACTTTAACTATTTCACTAAATCAGTTTTGAATATATGTCATAGAACAGTATTTGTATATATCAGTATCAATGATTTTCACAATGATTCAAAGATCTTTCGACATCCCTGCGTAAAACAGAACTGCGTAAAACAGCACGTAAAACAGCATGTGTATGCCAATCATATCTTCAAGTTAACCCCACCCAAACACCACGCAAAAGTTTTTTTCCTGCCTTAAAGCATAACCTGAATATTATATTTAGCAAGCATCACCATAGTTCCTATCTACATGTCACAGTGTAGGAGCGGAAGTGTGTGAACTCTTGTCTTTGAGTGATTACTTGTGTGTCTGTACATCGAGGATACGCAACTTGGTAAACACCAGCGGTTGACATTGGTAAGATTTTATGTTTTTTTCTGGATAAACACAATACTTTTGTCAGATCATTGTACCTATCTCTTTATTCATTATTCCCTGTAACATTTTTAGAGCAATCGCAGCCATTGGTTCTAGATTTAAATCATTTTAGGCCCGATTCACTTGGGCATGAACAACAACGGGTGGTTTAGCTGTTACGAGTCGCAGTTTTTACTCGAATAGATGCATACTGTAGGGTCTTTCTCAACAAAATTTTCATTCACAGCTCGTGCATATGTGTGTGTTGAGACTGATATAATTATTTAGTTAGGAAACCGTCTAAAACTTTCAATTTTTGCCGTTTTAAAAAAACTTCTTTTGTACAATCAATTGTCAAGTCCTGTACAATAGCCTGACAAAAAATATTTACTTTTGTACAATGGCTTGAATTGCATATGTGACATATTGATTGTAATAAATGCGTCTTTACCTCTTTTTGCATTATATTCGACTGATTTTTATACGCCGCCGGAGGCGGACGTATATTGGCGTCATCTTCTCCGTCTGTCCGTCCGTCCGTCCGTCCGTCCATCCGTCCGTCCGTCCGTACGTACGTCCACTTTTCTTGTCAACGCAACTCCTCCTAAGTTTCTGGCTGGATCTTCTTGAAACTTGGTCAATGTTATCACCTCAATTGGTAGATGTGCATGAAGGAAGGATTTTATGGTTCGTTGATTTTTGCCTGAGTTATGCCCCTTAAAAACTTAGTCTCTGGGGCTTATTGAAATTGCAGCCTTGTCAACGCAACTCCTCCTAAGTTTCTGGCTGGATCTTCTTGAAACTTGGTCAATGTTATCACCTCAATTGGTAGATGTGCATGAAGGAAGGATTTTATGGTTCGTCGATTTTTGCCTGAGTTACGCCCCTTAAAAACTTAGTCTCTGGGGCTTATTGAAATTGCAGGCTTGTCAACGCAACTCCTCCTAAGTTTCTGGCTGGATCTTCTTGAAACTTGGTCAATGTTATCACCTTAATTGGTAGATGTGCATGAAGGAAGGATTTTATGGTTCGTCGATTTTTGCCTGAGTTACGCCCCTTAAAAACTTAGTCTCTGGGGCTTATTGAAATTGCAGGCTTGTCAACACAACTCCTCCTAAGTTTCTGACTGGATCTTAATGAAACTTGGTCAATGTTATCACCTCAATTGGTAGATGTGCATGAAGGAAGGATTTTATGGTTCGTTGATTTTTGCCTGAGTTATGCCCCTTAAAAACTTAGTCTCTGGGGCTTATTGAAATTGCAGCCTTGTCAACACAACTCCTCCTAAGTTTCTGGCTGGATCTTAATGAAACTTGGTGGATGTTATCACCTCAATTGGTAGATGTGCATGAAGGAAGGATTTCATGGTTCGTTGATTTTTGCCAGAATTATGCCCCCTTCAATCTTAGTCTCTGGGGCTTAATGATATTTCAGCCTCGTGAATGCAATTCCTTCCAGGTTTTTCACTGGATCTTTATAAAAACCTTTTTGTGAACACAATTTTTTAAAGGTTTTTCAGTGAATATTTATAAATCCTTGTCAATGCCATTTTTTTGTCTCAAGTTTTATAAGTGGCGGCGTATATTGTGACGATGGCACTCTTGTTTCATGATATTATGACCGTAAAAGATACAAAGAAAAAAGTCGGGAAAATAAGAAATTTTGCATGATGGAGAATCATGTCATAATTTCATAAAATCTTCAATAACTATCTTAATATTTGACCAAGTTGTATTTGGCTTGGGCAAATAATGTGTAAAAACATCAGAAATAAACTTTGTATGTTAGATCTTTTATAATCATCTGACATAGATAAACATTATTGCCGACCAAATCAACTCGGTCAACTCGATCGGCTTAATCCCTTGATCAAACCCGATTAAACTCGATCAAATGTATTTACACGACTTCTTCTTTATATCTTGTCGATTAATTCCCGACCATTTTTGCCGACCACGCTCGATCGGGATGTCCCGATCACTCTTGCCGACCAAGCTCGATCAGTACTCGATCGCTTGATCGATCTTGTTTTGATTGTCAGTCGATAGATCGATACAATATCACGTGCAACGTAGATCTTAAGACAATGGGGTGTGATATTTTTCTCAATGGGGAGAATCACGTGATTGACAATGGTATTGAACTCGAAAAAATGGCGACGAAATGACCGCTTCGGCGTGAAAATTCAAACTTTAGAAAGGTATGTATTCAATCTACGTAGCTTCTCAGACAAACCACCTATCCTAAGGTACCCGCTATTGTCTAAGGTTTTCATAGACACCCAACTTTCCTCTATCCGTTCGCTGTATTTAGAGAACACTTAAAGAATATTTCCGAAATTGCGAAAATTTTGGATGTATGTTAAGCACGCCGCATCATATTTACAGCTTTATTTCTTACCCAAAGAACTCTCTGTTCACACGGCATATTTCCAGACCATCTTTTATCGATGACATTTCATGCTAGTCCATTTACAAGGTCTGTGTTGTCTTCGTTAAGCATATTTACGAAAAAGATGTTAAACACACGTGCAGTGATGTAGTGTTTGGCACGCCAAATTATTGTGATTGTAATGTTAAACACGCACACACTTGCTCGTGTACTAGGGAAGACAAGGAAATTGGACGAATTGGTTGTTTATTCATAACCCAATTTGATAGAAATCGGGCGTTAACTTACAGAAAGTTCAAACATATGACAGACATCGTAAGGGGTAATATTTTATAAATTTGGAAAAAAACGAAATCGGCTATAACATTATTTGCTCTAACTTATTAAATCTCTTGTTATATAAAATTCTCCATGACAAATACGTGCAAACAAAATGATTCTGAAATGAAATGTGATGTCCTCGTTTCCTAGTTTACGGTGTGTTACATAGTATCTTATATTGTATGTGTAAAAAATCTGAAAATTATAGATAATGGTTGACAAAGTGGGTGGGGTAAAATGAAATGTGAAGCATTTTTTTACTTTGAAGTTCAATCACTTTTTCTGTATCGATCATATCAAAATGAAATTTTGCATGTACTTTCAATAGACCAAGGACAGGATATTTTTAACGAGCCATCTATCATATCAGTTTTTTTAACTTCTGTATTCGTTCTTCTGTCAATTTCAGATTTTGCTTACTTTTGAAGTACTCAATTTACGAAACCATCTCTACAACCTTTATTTTTTGTATAAATTGTTACCGGTGTGATTTCTTGTGAAAAACTCTAAAAATAAGCCCAAAATCCGATTTTTACACAAGCAAATAAAAGATGGTATGTAACGGTAGTAACCCTATCAATCCACAGATTTAGACGAAAATCTAATTATTGATTCATTGTTGCAACCCATCCTTTTGAGATAGTCATCCAAGCTCTTTTACTAGTAGATCTATTGAAATTCTTCTTGTGACAATGGAGATTGGACCTGTAAATTAGAGTTTTACCACAATCACACACATATTCTCTTCTACCTTCATGGAAATCAAGGTGATCTTTCCTGGTGTGTCTGTAATTTGTCGTAAAAGAACACATGTGGCATGTCACGTTTGACTCCCTTCTGTGATCCCTCTGATGTAATCGCAGGGCACAGGCCAGGAGTAACGAATTTTCACAAATTTATAAGTTGCATTTGTATTTCCTTTCAGCATCATGTTCCCTGCGCCAGAAATTAAAATGTTGACTTAAGAATATAAATGTAAATTAGAAGGATTGTGATTATTCGAATTGATTTCATCTGGTTCTGAATTGTATATTAACTGAGTTCCTGCCATGACCTTTTTTAATGTTTCTTCAATAGTGAAGCACTATCTAACGATGATTTACTAGGTGATACTCGGTACATTGGAAACTTATAATGACTTTTTTTTTATCTGAGTTTCCGATTTTGAAGGCGTTGCGTGCTTCCTTTTGATTCCAGACTTTTGACTTGCGTAAAGAAAGCCGAGACTTCTTTCGAGTCAATTCAAAAATTGAAGAAAATTGTAAAGGTATATGTTAAAAGCAGTTAAAAAGGTAACCGTTTTATCAGAATTTGACATATAAATTATGAACAATCCACTTAAAATCCGGTGCCTGGCATGAAAGTAACATACAGTATCATGTAAAACCTTGTTTATGATGTAATTATCTGAAAATAACATCTGACAGGGACAAATAAAGGGTTATCTTCTACAATATTTTCTTCTGACCAATTGAAAAACAACACTTTCAATACTCTGAAAGCGATTATGACCGTAAACTTGGAAACGAAGACATCATATTTCAGTTCAGAATCTTTGTGTTTACACGTATTTATCATGGAAAATTATACATAACAGGAGATTTGATTAGTTAAAGCAATTATAGCCGATTTCGTTTTTTCCAAGTTTATAACAGATTACCCCTTACGATGTCTGTCACATGTTACTGTAAGTTAACACCAGATTTCAATCGGGTTGGGTCATGAATATAATCAATTTGTCCAATATCCTTGGCATCCATAGTACACGAGCAATTGTATGCGTGTTTAACATTACAATCACAAGAATTCGGCGTGCCAAACACTACAGTACTGTACGTGTGTATAACATCTTTTTTCGTAAATACGCTTAAAAAAGACAACACGGACCTTCTAAATGGACTAGAATGAAATGTCATCGATAAAAAAGGGTCTGGAAATATGCCGTGTGAACAGAGATTTCTTTGGGTAAGAAATAAAGCTGAAAATATGATGCGACGTGCTTAACACACAGCCAAAATTTTCCGAATTTCGAAAATATTCTTTAAGTGTTCTCTAAATACAGCTAACGGATAGAGGAAAGTTGGGTATCTGTGAAAACCTTAGATATTAGCGGGTACTTTAGGATAGGTGGTTTGTCTGAGAAGCTAATTAGATTGAATACATACCTTTCTAAAGTTTGGATTTTCATGCCGAAGCGGTCATTACGTCGCCATTTTTTCGTGTATAATATCATTGTCAATCACGTGATTCTCCCCATTGTTTCTAATCGTCCATTGGATTATCGATGATTTTGATTGACAGCCGGCGTTTTGTCAATTATATTGAGTTTGCCAATTTATTTTGATCCATTGTCGGTGTTGGTGTAAAATCTCGTAACAACTGATTCAATCAAGCTGTAGTTAGACGTTTTTGATTTACACCGTCGAAATACTATACTAAAGTGTAATTGAAGTCTCAATCTCTGTCAATCTGTTAAAATCCGGCTTTAACCGATATTAACAATTGACCAATTAATAGTAATCATCCATGACCCTGGGATATCAAAAACCGATTAGTTTTACTGTAACCAAACAGATCTCCAGTTATATACTAGAACAAAAAAGATACGCAACCCCAATTTTTCATAATATTTTCGACAAACTATGTTTTTAATGGCTATTGAGTACCTTTTTAATATTCCTGCCTCCATACACATGAATATAGTGTCATTTTCTTCAGATGTCGTAAATTCATCACGTGATACATAGCAAATTGTTGAAAACTGATTATCCCCTGTCGTGTTTTCTAAATGACTATTATCAAAATATTTTTTCTTCAAACACAAGCTGAAACATAGACCAAGAAGAGGCCAAAGCTTTCACACTATTCTCACTACACTACGCATAGCGGGGCTACGCCAAAACCAGCGCCAAGCTGCAGTGCGGATGTTGTTAGGTGGAAAAAGTCAAAATGTTGTCGCAACAAATCGACACATTTTCGACTGTATACGCTGTTGGCTCTCAATGGGAATACAATCGATCAAACACGGAGCGGACGTGCAAGAGATATGACGTCACGACAGGACCGTGTTGTCAGGTAAACCCCACCTATGGGATAGGTTTAAAACTGTAACGGAGGCCGCTAATAAATAGCATGGACTGCACAACATTCGAATATCGGACCAAACTGAACAAAACAGATTGTGTTTTTCGACCTACATTCACTTTTTTTTGTAAAATTGTGTTGATGCCCAGTGTAAACTGGGTGTTTTCTTATGGAATTCACTACAAACAAGATTTTGTGAACCCTACAAGGTGAAATGTTATTGCTTTAAATGTATTACATTTTGTTTAAATCTAATTTGATGTCTTTGCGTAATCTTCTTGAAGGCATTGAAAAGGAAGTTGCGTTTCTTTTTCTGTCTAGTATATATAATTTTACAAATCTCAATTGTAAATGCCCGATTTTGCACTGTTCAAAGTGTGATTTCTTCAAGGCATACCCAATGGCTTTAGGCCACGGCCAAGGCGCAGTTGGTAGCGCATCTGCCTCTCATACGAGAGGTCCCGGGTTCGATACCCGGCCGCGGCTAATACCCTTTCTGACAAAAATGTCACCCATCAATGGTTTGATATCGTGAACCTATGTGGGGGAGCAGCTGGAGGCTCGATTAGGGTGTTGTGGTAGTACTGGTGAGAGAAATACCAGGAATCTGTGGTTAGGTGCTCCAGCCGCCTCGATATGACCTTAGTAGTTGAAAACGGCGCGAAACCCCAATAAACCTAACGGCTTGATTCTAGCCGAAGTCACGAGTTTTCAAAAAGGCACCGACGATTTATCAAAACATAACGTTAAACAAACCAAGTCTACACGTTTAGCACAAAATTCCTTGCTATTATACATGTATAAACTCATTCATCACACTAAAATTAATTTTGAAATATAGGTAAATGAAGAAGCCTATCTAGTGTAACATTTGATAACAAATTAAAGAAGATAAACCGAACGTTCGTGTTTGTGTTGATGTTTAAATCCGTGTGAAACATAGGCAAGCGACATTACAAATTGCTTGTAAGTGATTGTACAATAAATTCATAAGGAAATTGTCATTAGCCAATTGATTGTACATAAAAACTGTCAAACTGCGGATACTTAAATCGGGAATTTTATTAGAATGGATATCATTTCGTCTGAATCATGTTCTTAGTGAAAAAATACTTACATAAAGGCATTTAATTTTTGGAAGAAACAATACGATGAATGGTAAAAAAGCGATAAAAATGGCAATTTTATGTGGTGAAAATCATGCGCCAATTTTCCCATCCAAATGTTCAAGGCATTTTTTATGGTTTAAACAGCTCAGACCGGGCGCATATTTGGACGATGCCTTCCATGTTTATTCAAGATTACGACCTTACAACAAAATAAAAGATATATGTCGAAATAATTATCAATCGTAAACTTTTTCTTACCTATGTCAACCGCTGATATTTACCAAGTTGCATTTCTTCGATGTACAAACACACAAGTTATCACTCAAAGACAAGCATTCACACACTTCCGCTCCTACACTGTGCATGTTGTTAATTTGGATATGTAGATGGGTCAAAACACAAGTCAAATGAACATATTCTAAAGTGTTGGTGTTTACACCTTCAGTTTTTGGCATAAATGATGTCTTACTTTAGGATCTTCCAGAGATACAGGTCAGAGGGGGTAAAGACATTCTAAATTTGTCATTTCAACTCAAAATCCTATGTTGTGACCGTCTCGATGAGACGATTCCAATGAGTACACACGACATAGGGTTTGATTGACAATAAAGAAATTGAACTTTAAAAAACCTTCGCTCCCTTCAATCTGCAAGCATTTTGCTGAGCAAAGAATTAGATATCAGTATCAAGAGTTTACTCCAGGTGACACTGCATCCTTTGCAGTATTATCATGGATATAATAGAGGGAGATACTTGTGATTACTATCATTAACTTTGGCAACAAAGTTGACTACAGAGTGCAGTTCAACATAGTTCTACAGGACCTTGGTCTTTTCTACCCAGAGTAATCTAGTTAAACCATAACTAAAACTGATATCTTTATCTGTCTAGTGACAAAATAAAGATTTCTATGAGAAACAATCATCAACTATTTTAAAACAAACATTTTGATTTACAAGCATTTGAGACAGCCTTCTAATTATAAAACAAGCGCCATCATAGACGGATTATGCTCCCTGAATAAGTGTTTGTCACAAAAAAAGCTATCTTACATTAAGCATCCTTTTCCCAAGACAGATTTTGTGTACAAACATTATTTGTAGAATATGGGCTAGAACATCTCAATTATCACTTAAGTACGAAATTTCATTGAATTCTGCCCCTTAGATGAAGAGAAATTAAGAGAAAAACTAATTTCTAAATTAAGGCCCCTTTCTCCATGACGCAGCCTCAAATTGAGAAACAGAGAAAAAGATCTATAGGGATTATCCTAGAAAGTTCACTTAAGAAGTTTCATTGAATTTGGTCCAAGGGTTGCCGAGATCTGGCTATGGATGGATGGACGGAGAGACTGACAGACAGCGTGGCAACTATTATGCTCCCCCCGAAATATTTTCAGGAAGCATAAACATCAAATGATAAGAATCTTATCATATTTGCTCTCTTTTTCTCTACAACAAGATTGATTGAAAGGGATTCAACTGTATTTGGTCATGTCTCACAGCTGGAGAACCTAACCATGATGGATTCCTGGCATTTCTTTTACCAATACTACAATATACAATCTGAGCCTCCAACTGCTCTCTCACTTGATGATTCACTTCCAATGGTGCGAGGCAAACAACTTTTGTCAAAAAACAGGATACTGGCTGAGCCAGGGTTTGACCCCTTGATTGATAGATTTCGAGGTTACGGAGCTATCTGGACTTGGAACTCCACACAACATGAAAAGGTCATCAAGACTTACTACAATGCATGTATAATGCATTTTTATGTTCCTCTCATCTATAGCATCTTAATATTTTCCAAAACAACCAAAGGATGATCTCCTTCTGAAAATAAGCTTTGGAAAACAATGAAAAAGAGAAAATATGATTACCAGATTATTTTTCCTTTTCCTGAAATTTTTCCTACCTTTAATGTACAAAATTTCAACTCTTCCTAGTATTGATTCTGTTGTTTGTTTGCTCCATCTTCAAATTTTGACCAGTCAAGAAAATTGAAGAAATACAAGATGTTGTTTGAGGATCCAATTTTCATGTCCACTTTTAGTTTATTTCACAACTGATTCATTTGAATCTAAACTTCCATACACACCTAACCCTTTTTTAACCCTTTCACAAAAGGACAAGGTTTTGACTACCACAGGAGAAAACGCTTTGGAGAAAAAGCCAAAATATTTTCTTTGTAAGATAGAACAAAAATCGTATCTTTATCAAAATAATCTTGCTGTTTGCAAAAGCTTTCAAATTGGACCAATCCAAATGATTGCTGTTTGGAAAAGGGTTGAAGCAAGCAGCATAAAATAATTTCCCAAACAACAAACACTTAGTTTAAGTGAAACATAAGATGACTTAAACTGCTAGTTTCCAAAAATATGACGTTATCTACCCTTAACTGACGACATTGACCATGGTAACAAAATATAAATCATTGTTGTAAATGCAAAACGGCATATCTCCTTTTAGGAAAATTTTAAAGGGGAGGGAAAAAAGTGTAATAACTTTTCCCAAACTGAAATGTTTTACTTGAAATTAGGATATATTGTTCACAAATGATTTGTCATTAATACTGATCAGTAAAAATATCTCAAAACCTGCAAGAATTGTCTTTAACTGGGCACACAAGTTTGTACTTTGAAAATCGCAGAAATCCACATACGAGGTTTTGCATTTAAACCGACGAAATACTGATAATTCATTCCTTTAACATTTGAAAAGAGATGACAAAATTGTATATTCATATTTATATTATGGCATGTTAATATTGTAAATGGATGTAAATTGACTTGGAATATACTTTTCTGCTTATTGTACACATACTGACTTGCAGCTTCAAATGAGCAGCCACCCTCCCAGTATAAACAAGAGGCCCAAGAGGGCCTGAATCGCTCCACTGGCTAAATGTTTTGAGAAGAGTCACACAAGGAAGTTTCCTGTCAAGTTTGAATAAAATTGGCCAAATGGTTTATTTTTAAAGAATTTTCTTATGATCTCTCTTAGTCTGATAAGCCCCTGCCTCCCTGCCATGCCCACATTTTTTTACATAATATGTAAGAATTTGTGAACAAATTTTGAAAAGAGAGACTCAAGGATCATTCCTGCAAAGTCTGGTTCAATAATTATTGGGCACACTGGTTGATTTTTTAAGAATTTTCTTATGATTACTTTAAGTCTGATAAGCCCCTTCCTCCCTGCCACGCCCACATTTTTTGACAAATGTAAAATTTGTGAATAAATTTTGAAAGGAGACTCAAAGAATATTCTTGCAAAGTCTGGTTCAAATTGGCCCAATGGTTGATTTTCAAAGAATTTTCTTATGATTTCTCTAAGTCTGATAAGCCACTTTCTCCCTGCCACGCCCACATTTTTTAACAAATGTAAAAATTTGTGAACTAATTTTAAAAAGAATGACTCAAGGCACATTCCTGCAAAGTTTGGTTCAATTGGGCACACTGGTTGATTTTTAAAGAATTTTCTTATGATTTCTTTAAGTCCGATAAGCCCCTTTCTCCCTGCCACGCCCACATTTTTTGACAAATGTAAAAAATTTGTGAATAAATTTTGAAAAGAGAGACTCAAAGAACATTCCTGCAAAGTCTGGTTTACATTGGCCCAATGGTTGATTTTTAAAGAACGTTCTTATGATTTCTCTAAGTCTGATAAGCCCCTTTCTCCCTGCCACGCCCACATTTTTTGACAAATGTAAAAAATTGTGAACAAATTTTGAAAAGAATGACTCAAGGCACATTCCTGCCAGGTTTGGTTCAAATTGGCCCAATGGTTGATTTTTAAAGAATTTTCTTATGATTTCTCCAAGTCTGATAAGCCCCGCCCTGCCACGCCCATATTTTTTAACGAATCAAAAATTTGCAAATAAGTTTTGAAAAGGGTCACTCAAGGAACATTCCTGCCAAGTTTGGTCAAAATTGGCCTACTGGTATTAGAGGAGATGTTTAAAACGAAAACGACGTACACAACGCCATGACAATAGCTCGCTGGCCTTCGGCCAGTGGAGCTAAAAATTATATTCTTTTCTCTCTGTATAATTTTCTCTTAACCTATTACCTCACAGTGACGCCTTTTGACGCCAACAAGATAAAAGCTTTGGAAAACATCGTGGAAAATGAAGAAATTGCTTGTCACAAGCAATTTCTTCATTTCCCACAATATTTTCTACCCCCAAAAGTCGTAAAATTTTGAAATTTCATCACATTGAAATGTCGTCTGCAACTTCTTTCAAAATGGGACAATCCAAATTATTGCTGTTTGGTAATGGGTTAACCATACATGCCTCCTCTACTACTTGACCACACTATTTCTAGCCAAGAACATAATAATCATTATTAAATTTCAAGGCCAGTGTTGGAGGAAGATTGGAAGTCCAGGCTTCAACATAATTTCTTCAAGAACTATCTTTCAGGGAGATATTATGAAAAACAGACCCAGGATGCCAACAAATTGCACCAAATTTTCTCAGGGGAGACCCCTAAACCCATCCTTAAAAGAAGGGCAGCTGTCCCCTCTGGTGGTAGCCCCACATACTCCAGCCAAAGGCAATCTACCAAACATCTGGGGCTTCAACAAAAGAAAATTGCTGGGTACGCCCCTGATAGATCTATTTGACATCTAAACTTTTTCAACTTGGATCAACCTCTAAAATTCCAAGAAACTTTTCCTCTGCTTTGAGCAGATACGAAACCGATTCTACAATGAGGAACTGATTTGATTTAGAATGAAGTAAATGTTTGTACTTACCATACTGTAGAACTACCTATATAAACTGATTCCTCTTGCATTTCTCCTTAAGGGATGAACAATTAAATGGGCCATTTAAAGTATGATTTTGGATAACTTTGATAATCAAGGTGAGCTTGTTCAACCCTTTCCAAAACAAGACCCCCTTTTGGTGCCCCTAATAGAGAAAACTTTGGAAACCATTGAGGCATATGAAGAAAATGCGGATAATCAGCATTTTCCCCATTTGCCTCAATACTTTCTTTGCTATAATCATAACTAAATAATATCTTTATCAACATCAATTTTGTCATCAGCACTGCAGTAGCTTTCAAATAAAAGAAACCTATAATGTTTTGTTAGGGAAAGGTTTTACACAATAACATGCAGAAATTTCAGTCACTTGAAAATTTTGTCTACAAAATTATTGAATTTAGACCAGTATAAACTTTTGTCGTTTGTTTACATAGTTAACATGTACTTACCATGTCGTCATCGTCATCATCATCATCGTCAGCTGGTTTATCTGCCCCTCCTGCTCCCGCTGCTGACTCGCTCGGTCCACTCTTTTCTGTGTCCTCATCCTCCATTTCAACCTGTTGCAAAAGCAGTGTAAAATATAGCAATGACACTGGTTTAAGGCGCGTTCCCATTGCAACCAAATCAACTCGATCAAGCTCGATCAAGCGATAGAGTACTGATCGAGCTTGGTCGGCAACAGTGATCGAACATGGTCGGCAAAAATGATCGGGAATTAATCGACAAGACACAAAGAAGAAGTCGTGTAAATACATTTGATCGAATTTAATCGGGTTTGATCTGGGAATTTAGGCAATCGAGTTGATTTGGTCGCCAATGGGAACGCGGCTTTAGACCATGAAAGGTTAAACCCTTTACCAGACAGAAAGGTTTTACACTAATCCAAATTTAATGATGTTGCAGACAACAATTTGAAGTCAACAGAATTTTACATTTCTTTTTCTTTGTCTTTTTGTGTTTACAAGGGTAAGCCATCGTCAATTCCAATTGCTTCCTATGATGCCCGAAGTTGCAAGAAGTGTTTGGTATCTAATACCACCTGACAGATCCTAAATTTCATAGAAACTCAATATTTTTGAAGGTCAGAGAAAAATGTCAATCTGAAAGTGTTTTGAATTACCTCTGTGATAGAATCTTCCTGCAGTAGAGATCTAATGTCCAGCTTAATGTAGTGTTTTGGAGTCTCTTCCCACTTGTTCTGTAACTGAAAACAGAAAGAGAAGCTGTGGTTTTTTAAAAATTCTTACCTTGGTTCAGTAAATTTATTTTTCTTTCAATGCATATACATTTTCAGTCTTAAATTAGAATCAAAATAATCTTTTTTTAAAACAATTTTGCAGGCACTGTTTTGAAAAAAGTTTAATATGTCTACAGGCAAATGAGGAGTCTGAAATTAGGCACCCTGTAAATGTACAGTCGACACTCGTTATGTTGACATCAGATAAGTCCATTTTCCGCTTAACTCGAAGTGAAAGTTTGGTCCCGTCCTTCCCAATGGATTTAAAAAAGTTTAAACAAAATATTTTCGAAATGAATATGGTCATTGAAATTTAGTAGGAAAAGGATAGAAATTGCTCGTTTCGAGCAATTTCTTTCCTTTTCCTACTATATTTCAATTTTAAACGCAATTTATTAGCAACAAATAGGTCAAATGAGGTTCATACAAAAACCGGTCAAAATCGATTTACTCGAACTCCGGATATGTCGAGTGATTTTGACGGCCCCTCTGACTTTGACACAACGAGTGTCGACTGTATGTGAAATCAAACTGCAACCATACCTTTTCTATCTCTCTTTGAGATCGTTTGTGTGTATTCCTTTTGGAGCATAAAGCAACATCACATTGCATTTCAACACAGTATACCTACAATGAAACAGAATGGACTTCATTTTTTTATTCCTAAATTTGATATTCCTATAATGTGAATGACAATAGAGAACTTTTCTAAATATAAGATAGACTTTGGTTCGCTATGTACATGTATGTTATCAATAGTCCAACAAACATAGTTATCACAATGGAATCACATTACTTTTCATATCTGTGAAACATTTCAACTTAACAATTCAATTCCTTTTCATAAAACTTCATCAGTAAACCAAGCGGACTCACAAATTAAAAGGGGCTTAGCAACTCAATATAATTCAATTAAAGTGATCCATTGGTTATGAGATACTATGAATTTGTGCATCATCTGCTATTTCTGTGACTAAGGAGATTGACAAGAATATCCTAATTTTCAAAATCTGGATACCCTTGTCACTTTCCGTTGTCACGAAAACCGCTGAAGATAAAAGCAAAATTGCAAAAAAATGTTTGATATCTAATGATGGGTGATATACATTAAGAGAATTCAAAAATACTTTACCTGAAACCCTTTAGATTTGGCGTAACTCCAGAACTCATCAAAGTGCCTGACCCTATCAAACACAGCATCCACAATAATGAAGGGAAAGAATCCATCGTCAATGGTCTTTTTGAATGATTTCAGCATATTTTGTCTGTAGGCACTCTCCATCTCAGCCTCATACTCATACTCCAACACCTGTAGAGAAATGGTGCATATTTATAAAGTTATTTATCATTATTTATCCACAATAATGAAGGGAAAAGAATCCATCGTCGATGGTCTTTTTGAATGATTTCAGTATATTTTGTTTGTAGGCACTCTCCATCTCTGCCTTATATTCATACTCCAACACCTGCATATTAAAAACTTATTTATTCAAGAGTCGTCTTTTGTCAACAAACAAGCTAAGGGCTTTGTAAAACATTGAGGGAAATAAAGAAATTGCTTGTGACAAGCAATTTCCTCATTTTCCACTATGTTTTCTACCCTTGAAGTTGTAAACAATTTTGAAATTCATCAAATTTACAATGTAGTCTGAAGCATCTTTTAATTTGGAGCACATTAATATTTTTTTAAGTTTGAAAAAAGGTTAATTGTACAGCTTTAACAACAGTAATAAAGACACAGAGCCCTTGAACCCATTACCAGACGGCAACATTTTAGACTGTTTCAATTTGAAAGGTGTTGCAGTCGACAATTTCAAAGTGATGAATTTCTAAAATTCTTTCCATTTTGGGTTAGAAAACATAGTGGAAAATGAAGAAATTGCTTGTCACAAGCAATTTCTTCTTTTTCCACAATGTTTTCCCAAGCATTTCTTGTGAGGGAGTCAAAGGGGGTCACTGTGCAGTAATGGGTTAACCCTTTCTCAAACATAAAATTTTTATGGTGATCCACTTCTAAAACCGCCACAAATGACAAAATGGATGTTATTAAAGATAGGATTTGTCTAAAATATGGCATAGAAAATATTGAGACAAAAGGAGAAACTGCAGGTTATCAGCCGTGTTTCTTCTTTTGTTTCAATATTTTCCCAAACCTTTTCTATTAGGGACGTCAAAACAAGGTCTTGTTTGGGAAAGGATTAATTAAGAATGTCTGTATAGTTCTTATCAATTCCATATTACTTGCAGTTATTGAAAAGAACACATCATGGCCTTAGAGCAAATAACCTTATCAATTTTTAAGGGATAAAGGGAGGTAAACATCTGTGACACGAAAAGTGATTTGTCTAGTTATCTCCCTTTAACAACCATAAGTTAATTTTTTCTATCAATGATAAAATTTCCATGCTATCACACAAACATTTTTTGGACCTTGTAACATTTTTTTTATCATCTGCATCTTAATGCTTGCAGACCTATCTAAATCAATTGATTGAATGGGCTTTAATGCCATTTTCTTTAGTTTTTCAAAACAAGAGATGTTTGTAAAACATATATGCCCCCTCAAGGGCCTACATTTGATGTAGGTCAAAGTCCAAGGTCAAGTTAACAAGGTCCAAGGTCATGGTCAAATATGAAAGGTCTTGGTAGGAGGTGTCTATGTGTGAAATATTAAAGCTGTATATGTAAAAGTAAAATGAAACATAGGCCAGTTAAAGTTTTTAAAAGTAGGCCAAATGCCAAGGTCAAGGTCATGGTCAAATGTGAAAGGTCTTGGTTGGAGGTGTCCATGTGTGAAATATCAAGGCTGTAGGTGTAAAAGGACATGATATATATGCTTGGTTTCAGTCTTTTTAAAAGTAGGTCAAACTCCAAGGTAAAGGTTGCAATATTCAAGGTCATGGTCAAATGTGAAAGGTCTTGGTAGGAGGTGTCTATGTGTGAAATATCAAGGCTGTATGTGTAATAGGACATAAGATAAAGGCTAGGTTAGATATTTCTAAAAGTAGGTCAAACTCCAAGGTCAAGGTCCAAGGTCATGGTCAAAGTGAAATATCTTGGTTGGAAGTGACCATGTGTGAAATATCAAGGCTGTATATGTAAAATGACATGAAATATAGGCCAGGTTAATGTATTATAAAAGTAGGTCAAACACCAAGGTCAAGGTCACAAGGTCCAAGGTCATGGTCAAATGTGAAAGGTCTTGGTCGTAGGTGTCCATGTGTCAAATATCAAGGCTGTATGTGTAAAAGGACATGATATATCAGGTAGGTTAAAGTTCTTTTTAAAGTAGGTCAAAGTCCAAGGTCAAGGTCACAAGGTCCAAGGTCATGGTCAAATGTGAAACGTCTTGGTAAGATGTGTCCATGTGTGAAATACCAAGGCTGTATGTGTAATAGCACATAAGATATAGGCCCAGTTTATTTTTTTTAAAAGTAGGTCAAACTCCAAGGTCAAGGCCACATGGTCCAAGGTCATAGTCGTATGTGATAGGTCTAAGTCGGAGGTTTCCATTTGTCAAATATCAAGGCTGTATGTGTAAATGGACATGATATATCGGCCAGGTTAAAGTTTTTTTTAAAAGTAGGTCAAACTCCAAGGTCAAGGTCACAAAGTCCAAGGTCATGGTCAATTGTGAAAGGTCTTGGTAAGATGTGTCCATGTGTGAAATATCAAGGCTGTATTTGTAAAAGGTCATGAGATATATGCCGGGTTTAATTTTTTTTAAAGTAGGTCAAACTCCAAGGTCAAGGTCACAAGGTCCAAGGTCATGGTTAAATGTGAACGATGTTGATAGGAGGTATCTATGTGTGAGATATCAAGGCTGTATGTGTAAAAGGACACGAGATATAGGCAAGGTTAAGAATTAAGTGTAAAAATCAACAAAGGGCAATAACTCCAAGAATTTGATTGGCAGAGTTACGGTTCTTGTGCACTGCACCTCTCCATAATGAAATCTATTCACCTGTAAAGTTTCATGATTCTACCTTACATATTTTTTGAGTTGTGCTCCGGACAAGAATCAAGTTATAAAATCAACAAAGGGCAATAACTCACAAAAGTTGATCAGCAGAGTTACGGTTCTTGTGCACTGCACCTCTCCATAATGAGATCTATCCACCTGTAAAGTTTCATAATTCTACCTTACATACTTTTTGAGTTATGCACCGGACAATAATCAAGTTTGAAAATCAACAAAGGGCAATAACCCAAAAGATATGATCAGCAGAGTTACGGTTCTTGTGCACTGCACCTCTCCATAATGAGATCTATCCACCTGTAAAGTTTCATTATTCTACCTAACATAGTTTTTGAGTTATGCTCCGGACAAGAATCAAGTTATAAAATCAACAAAGGGCAATAACTCAAAAAATTTGATCAGCAGAGTTACGGTTCTTGTGCACTGCACCTCTCCATAATGAGATCTATCCACCTGTAAAGTTTCATGATTGTACCTTACATACTTTTTGAGTTATGCTCCGGACAAGAATCAAGTTATAAAATCAACAAAGGGCAATAACTCAAAAAAAATGATCGGCAGAGTTACGGTTCTTGTGCACTGCACCTCTCCATAATGAGATCTATCCACCTATGAAGTTTCATGACTCTACCTTGAATACTTTTTGAGTTATGCTCCGGACAAGGTTTGGTCTACGGACAGACCGACCGACCGACCGACCGACCGACCGACCGACCGACCGACCTTCCGACCGACCGACCGACCGACCGACCGACCGACCGACCGACACTTGCAAAACAATATACCCCCATTTTCTTCGAAAGGGGGCATAATTACAATGTAATTGTGACCAACAAGAGTTGTCCGCAGACAACATAGCTCACCTATACAGGAGCTTGTCACAAAAACAGATTAATCCCAAGGTCAAGGGGTCAAAAGTCATGGTCCCCAGGGAAAGATGTTGGCAGGAGTTATGTACATCAATAACTTTTTTATTGCGTGCATTACATCGAGAAAATCCCCAGAGTTATTTTGTCTTCTATGTTTCAAATCAGTCATTTATTAACAAAGTTATTGAAGATTTTCTACAGTTGTTGTTCCTTTGTGACATGATTCCATGTCACACTATTAACAGAGCTACAGATAAGAAGGGATGAAGACATTGTATATTTTTTTTAATTCAAATCCAAACCCTATGCTGTGGGTACTCATTTGAATCGTCTTGAAGAGACGATTCTAATGAGTACCCACAACATAGTGTTTGATGAACATATAAAGAAATATTTCAATTTGAAAAGTCATCACCCTCTCTTATCTGTAGCTCTGCTATTATCATTATAGAACCCACCTTTTTCTTCACTCTCTTCCCGGAGTCTGGATCCTTCTCTATTCTGTCTACTTCTATCATGAAATAATCATCCAAACACAACATACGAGGAGCACTGCCACCTTTAGATACCTCTTTATCCTGGAAGTTGAGATAAAACAAGATGTGTTTGTGAAACACTAATGCCCCAGAAATGGCCAATGTTAAGTTTTCGAACATACAGACAGACACAGCTAAAACAATATGCCATCTTTCGATACAGAGGCATAAAAAGTTTAAATATGATAAAATTCCCAAACATTGACATTCCCCATGCCTGATTGTAGAGCACTTTTTTGAACATAGTTCCTAGAAATATTTACTCTTCATTTGTCTTTCGATGTGACATTCCATTTAGGATTTGTACTTCTTGAATTTGATTGATTAAATGAAGTTTTTAAGCCAATCTTTACAGCTCAAGTCTGTATCAAGGCAGAGCCTTTGTTTAACCCATTACAAATTGGCTAAATTTTGGAATGTTCCAATTTTAAAGGTATTGGAAACGTCAATGTCAAATTGGTGGAATTTTAAAAAATCTTCATATTGTGGGTTTTCAAACATTGTGGACAATGAAGAAATTGCTTGTCACAAGCAATTTCTTCATTTTCTACAATGTTTTCCCAAGCATATTCTTGGGGGTCATAAGAAAGCATCAGTGTGGAAATGGTTTAAAGTAAAATCTAAAAAACAATTTTTTTCAACTTGCCAAATTTTATAAAGAACAAAGTTCATCAAATAGGTTATAGCTCTACATACCTTAACGAGTTTACTGACATAAGTTTTCCCTGATCCAGGTAATCCCCTCACTATAACAACAATCTGTTGTGGTCTTGTGGTCCGTCCAGGAGCATTCAAAATGTCCTCAATCTGTGGATATAATAACAGAAATTTCAATAAAACACTCATTTCGTCGTTGTAAATGCAAAACCTCGTATCTTGTTTTTGGAATATGTCAAAGGGGAGGTTTAAAAGTGTAATAACTTTTCCAAACTGAAATGTTTTACTTGAAATTTGGACATATTGTTCACAAATGATTTGTCACCAATACTGATCTGCAAAACCTGCAAGGATTGTCTGTAACTGGGCACACAAGTTTGTACTTTGAAAATCGCAAGAATCGAACATACGAGGTTTTGCATTTACACCGACGATTTCCTTTCACTTGTCATTTAGTATCTACTGTATTAACTCATTACCAGATAGCAAAAATTACAACATTGTAGACAATAGTTTTAAATGAGTGAAAGCTAAGTTTTTATGGTCTTTTTTAGTAGAAAGCATTGTCTTGAACAATTTCTTTATTTACCACAATGTATTTCACAAAGTATTTCAGTTAACGGGAGTCAAACAGTGTCAATGTGTGGTAATGGGTTAACTTCATGCTCAGGTGAGCTAAAAACATGTATAGATTATCAGCAATATCTTCTTTTCTCACATTTTTTCCTATTTCTACTAAGGACATCAAGACAATGGATTGTTTGAGAAAGAGTAAAGAAGTTTAGATTTGAATATTTAACACCCCAGTTACACATACGATGAGACTTAAATCGGTCCTTAATCGGTGAATTATTTCTCTCATGTGATCGGTTGTCATCGGTGTCAGCATTTCAGACTTTATGTGTAACAGGGTATCGGCGATAAATAGCTTATTGATCGGTAAAATACAAAGTAGATCGGTTGTCCGTAGGCGACAAATAGCTGGCCAGTAGGAGCTTGGTCGGTGATGATCGCTTATTTGCTTAGTTTACCATCGGCTGTCGTCGCCTTTACAACGGTTGTCAATCGGGCAGTCGGTGATTGATCGGTAATTGATCGGTGTTCGACCAGAGGTCTATCGCTTTCCATCGGATACAACCAGTGATCCGTATGTGTTCACCGGTCAAAGATCGGTAATGTCGGCGATGAATAGCTGGCAAATCTTTGTTCAGCAGACTGCCGTCGGGTTTTTCATTAAAATGATACATAACCGATGAAAACCGATAAATTTTAGTTCAGTGTATGATATAATGAATGTTGGAAGGGCAATCCAGCAGTTTGGTCTATTGCTGCAACAGCAAGCTTTCTTAAACCTCGGACATGGCATTCACTTGGGCCCCGTGGCGGAAATGGTCGCCGTCGTAGCAGACAAAGAAGATGGTAGACGAAGCAATGGCTAACGCCAAAAAAAAAAGACTTTAGTTTGGGCAATACAGCACTATCCTAGCCGAACTCAGAGAGAGTGACATCAGTGCGTTCCAAAACTATCTGGGGTAGAATCCCCATAATGCGCCATTTTGAAATCTAAGACACCAAAAGGACATGTAATAATTTTCAGTTAAATTTTTTATATATTCGTTATCTTGGACTGCAGCACAAACTCAGCTAGCAAAACAAGGGCGAAAGGCATTTCATTCTATAAGACAGCTCCAAAAGTCATTCGGTTATTTTTCGCATTCTGATGCTTTTAAACTATTTGACAGCATGATAGCCCCTATTCTAACTTTCGGGGCTGAAATTTGGGGTACAACCTATAGCGAAGCTACGGAAAAGCACAATTAGTATTTGGCAGATATTTTATGGGTATTAATTCTACAGGTAATAATACATTGTAGTATGATTCTTGGCGTTTGTGGGCGTCTTCTGATGTATGTTATATATTATATTACATGAAATATATTAAATTTGGTGTCATTTACTGCGTATGCCGAACAATAGAAATACTTTAAATTGTTATAAAATGATTAAGTCATTTGATGAAACAAATAGATATACATGGGCAACCAAAGTAAAAAAAATATTTTGTTTAGGTATGGCTTTGGATACGTTTGGATCGCACAAGATATAGGGGACGAAAACCAAATTTTACGTATGTTTAAACAACGAGTGATGGACTGCGTGAGACAAGGCTGGCACAACGACATTAACAATTCTACACGATGTGACACCTGCTAGCATTTTAGAAAAGGTTTTAGAGCCTGAAAAATATTTTATGTTTGACATACCGTTTAAGCACAGAAAAGCATTACCGCGTTTCCGTTGTTCTAGTCATGAATTAAACATTGAACTGGGAAGACATTTTGGTTTAAATAGAGAGGATTGAATTAGCATGCATTGTTCCGTATCAAGCGACATTGTTAAAACATCATGCATTCTTTGAGTGTGAACAATTTAAAGACACGAGGCTTAATTATGTATATAGTTGGTATAATGGTCGTAGGGATCGAGCAGCATTCAACAGCTTATTGGGAAATACTAATCCTACAACTATTACAAGAGGACCATGATGGTCCTATATCGCTCACCTGAACCAAAATGATATAAGCAACACTTTTCTTCAATTCAAAAAATATTTATGACTTTTAGACTGAAAACGAACTTATGGTCAATAACATTGTGAAAATCGAACTCATCCAAGATTTCATCTTGCCCAACATTGTGCCCAAGATTTGTCTTGTTTGATAAATAATTGTAGATTCCGGAGTATAAACAAGGACGAAAACAGCCGAAAACAGCAATTTTGTCAAATTCAAGGGCACATTACTCTTGACTTCCTAGTCAGATCAGGCTGAAAATCAAACTTATCCAAGATCTTATGGTCTCAAACATTGTGTTCAAGTTTTGTCTTAATTGATAAATAATACGGACGAAATGGCTGCGAAGCAGCCATGAGGCCGTCTATAGATTGAAATTTAAACGGAAATAAAAATGTCGGAAACCCTCTGTTTTTTTCAATGTTATTTGAATGGAAAAATCAGAGGGTTTCCGTGAAATTTCGGGCGGGGGGGAAGGGTAATTTCGCATTTTTGGACTCGGGTGCCCCTGGCTTTTAACGTCATTTTTACAGCAATAACTTGATAATCCCCTTCCTAAACGCTATCAAAACGACCTGTCAGACGCAGTGGATCAATTAATATCGATATAGATAATGCTTTTGAATTGTGTGTGAATTTAAGAAATACAACAACAAAGCTAAAGTTTAACTAAAGACCTAAGCGAAGTCGACCTCTGCTAGCTCACGTGTTATCGTTCTCTGTTCAATGGATAATTTGTGATCAGCGGCCATCTTGTTTCGTCTGCACTAGTCGACAAATATAGGCCTACAGGTCTCCAACAATTTTGGCTACATTCACCATGGAGTAACATACTGCGCGATAATTTGAAGTGGTGTGACACCAACAGATATTACCGGAAGTGACAGAATCAACCTATACCAGACAGCAAAAACTTGAAAAGGACCGAATTGGTGCAAACGGCTTCGAGAACTGTGTGAACTATGTGTAAGTGTCAAAATCTATGGATTTTTAATATCTCAGTTATATTTCAAACCTGTCATATTGGTTTCCAGTAGCAAATGAGTTTCGTACCAAATAAATTTCGACCGATCAAGTTGTAGTCTGGACCACAGGCGTCCATAATTTGAGCCTTGGCACCATCTAGACTATTCTTTATCACAAGGCATTTTTCTATCGTAGACTGCCCTGTTTTGGTGACTGCCCTAAATCGGTGACCCTTTCTTTTTGCATGCAATATTCAAAATAAAGAGTTTCATCATGTCAAGAGGTTCAACAGTCATCCATGAAAACATAAATTTGGTCATTTATGTTGATAAATTTGGAGAAATTCCATTTAAAGACCGATTTACATGCTTGACTTCATTTTCTGTATGAAATTACCTATGATTTTCTAAA
Organism: Fragum sueziense; assembly: GCA_963680895.1. Classification (NCBI taxonomy): domain Eukaryota; kingdom Metazoa; phylum Mollusca; class Bivalvia; order Cardiida; family Cardiidae; genus Fragum; species Fragum sueziense. Next base: position 32,795,296 of record OY804593.1, read on the forward strand.
CAGCCTTTTTAACCATCCATTGAAGTGCCATACAAAATCAAATTTCATATTTTCAATTTTGATATCAAATTGACCACATTCTTCATTTTTGGAATAAATTTTGATGTAAGATTTGTGCAGGGGCTACCCGTTAGGATGAAAGTAAAGGGTCACTGATTCTGGTCCTACTTATTTCTTGTGCTAAAATTAAGGGGTCAAGAAAATTCCAGCTATCTCGCAAATTTGATGACTTTAGAAAGCAATATTGTAAGGATTAGAGGAAAATAAGACAAACTAAAGATGTATTGCATTTATCACTCATATTCATGAAAGTTAGTGAAAAAATTAGGAAAAGTTCTTATGGTCACTGAAACTGGTCAGTCGACTATACGTTCAATCTGATCGTCACCCCTCTCTCACAAAATACGGTGGAATTTTTTTTCAAATTAACAGATAATCTGTCCAATCTTTCGTTAACAGAGAGCCAACATATTTTTCTTCAAAGAAAATGCAATTGTTTGTGGGTGGGTAACGAAGTCTGACTGCTACCATGGCTCAAAGTTGAAATTTCCATCGAGGTTTTGCTTCATGGACACTCTGATGTTCAGTCGATTTCAAGATATGAGCACGCTATGAGAACTCTGCTCAAATGATCATAATGCCAAGATGTTTATGTTAATCTATAGCCAATAGCACAGAATATATTGAGGACAGATGAGGAATTGCAATTGTATTTGTAAATGTATTGAGTTACCATGACTTAAAATGATTTCTATATTCATTTCAGCTATAAAACAAGAATCTACATGTAGTGGTTCAAGTTATTTAATACTCATTGCAAGTAGGCCTAATTGTGAGGCCAAGCACCAGACACATTTCAAGTGAGTTGATTTGTTGTTCACCATAGTAAAAGAGTACAAAACATGGCAAAGTAAAAACACATTACAGCAATATTGCACATATTTAGTTATATGGGAAAAAAGACTCCCTTGTCTAAATGATTTTAGTGAGTTTGTATATGTATAGATTCTGATAATTCTGATAAAATAGCACTATGTCTATTCAATCACTGTTACCAGGACTGTCTGTTAATAAATGCTGAGTGTAACGCTGCACGCCTAGGAGGAAGTAGTGTTTGAAATGAGATATCATGTTACATGATTATGTTAAATGGACAGGTCTGTTGCTACCCACTGCAAATGCTGATCAGGGAACACTTCAGTTGTGGATACTTACTCATATAATAATCATATTTTGGATAAGACATTATTTAACTGAATCTATTTACATAGAAATTTAATTTCGAGGGCTTAGCACATTTAAAACTACATATTTTGTTTGTATTTCTGAATCTTAAGAAAAAAATATGTCATGAGTTCTAATAATGAGTTTCATTTCTGTATTTATTAAAAAATATATTTAGAACTCAAAGATGTTTTATCTCTTAAAATTTTAGAAAGTTCTAAGTTTTTCCCTCTCCTGTAAAATTTTACAAAATTTAATTACAATAGTTTTGCACTAAGCCCTCAATTTGCCTTATGACCATCATAAGTGTTGAGATATTATATATGAGCCGGGATCCGGAAAAACGCCCCTTTTAGCATTTGAGGAATCCATATTTCAAGATCAGTCAGTCCCTAAATAGAGTCTTGTAGAGACCCATGCTGCTCTTTTTCCATTGCTACAGGTCATGTGAAAGCTATTGGAGAACAACATGGTTCCTGATCAGACTGCGTGTATACGCAGGCTGATCTGGAACCGGGTTGGGCCCAAAAGCCTTAAGGGACCTTTTTCCAGATCCCGGCTCATATGTATTTGACAAATTTGTCCATTTTCATGTTATGAATTTGATATGCATATAATTGTGTACATGTATATCAATAATCATTTTGCAGACATGGTGAAATCAGAAAACAGTGGTATGTTGAACAGCTCTATAAAGTCTGGTAGAATGGAATGTGTTTCAGAAAGGCCTTCAATGGTATGCATTTATTCTTTATCCCTGAAACAATCTTGATTTCATTGTATCATGTACAAAGGTAGATTTTTCCTGAATTACAAAGTATGATGAAAAACATTACTTTCTAAATAAACTATACCTTACCATAAAGTACAAATTGTCTGCAACCTGTTTCAGCATGGATCAGTTTGAAATATTGTTGTTTAGAAAAGGTTGCACACGTATATATTTACATGTCTAGGTCTATGCTTGATTGGAATGTGACAATTTTAATTACGAATTCACAGATTACATATTGAATAACCCAGGTAGGTAATTAAGCAGCAGGTGTACAGTATATATATTTTGTAAATAAAATGTTCTGTTCTGTATATAAGGGCACATCCCCTGTTGCTTAATGAGACCCAGACTGCATTAAAAGGGATGAATTAAATGGGTTATTACGGCTGTTTAAAGTAATTACAAACGGCTGTTTAAAGTAATTACAAACTTTTCCAAAAGAACAAGAAGAATTTTACATTCTACAGTAAAAACAATGTAGGATATATCAATAATCAACATTTTCTACTTTTCATTCAATGTTTTGATTTTGAAAATATGCATATCCTTTTTTCTTTTGCAATACATATTGCAGAAAATTTTGTAAAAAAACATTGAACATTTTTTGATGATTTAATGACTGATCTTGTCATCTCATCAGCATCACCTTTGAAATTTTTAGCTCACCTGAGCACGAAGTGCTCAAGGTGAGCTATTGTGGTCACTTTTTGTCCGTCGTCCGTCTGTCTGTCCGTCTGTCTGTCCGTCCGTTCACAATTTCGTGTTTACACTCTAGCATCTACAAATATAAGCCAATCTTGACCAAACTTGGTCAAAACATGTATGGCCATAAGATCTCGGATGAGTTCGATTATGGGTCAGATCGAACCAGAAAGTCAGGAGTTATCTGCCCTTGAATGCGAAAAATACTTAGTTTTGACATTGTTTACACTCTAGCATCTACAATTATTGATCAATCAAGACAAATCTTGGACATAACATTGCAGACCATAAGATCTCGGATGAGTTCGATTTTCAGTCTGATCTGACCAGAAAGACAAGAGTTATGTGCCCTTGAATTTGACAAAATTGCCATTTTCGGCTGTTTTTGACCTTGTTTACACTCTAGAATCTACAATTATTCATCAATCAAGACAAAACTTTGACACAATGTTTGGGACCATGAGATCTCGGATGAGTATGATTTTCAGTCTGATCTGATCAGAAAGTCGAGAGTTACTTGCCCTTGAATTTGACAAAATTGTCATTTTTGGCTGTTTTCGACGATGTTTACACTCTAGAATCTACAATTATTGATCAATCAATCCAAAACTTGGACACAATATTGGGGATCATAAGATCTGGGATGAGTTTGATTTTCAGTCTTATCTGATCAGAAAGATGAGAGTTATGAGCCCTTGAATTTGACAAAATTGCCGTTTTTGACCTTATTTACACTCTAGAATCTACAATTTTTGACCAATCAAGACAAATTTTGGACACAAGGTTGGAGACCATAAGATCTCATATGAGTTTGATTTTCAGTCTGATCTGACCAGAAAGGTGAGAGTTATGTGCCCTTGAATTTGATAAAATTGCCGATTTCGGCTGTTTTTGACATTGTTTACACTCTATAATCTACTATTATTTATCAATTAAGACAAAACTTGAACACAAAGTTTGAGACCATAAGATCTTGGATAAGTTTGATTTTCAGTCCAATCTGATAAAAAAATGGAGAGTTATGTGCCCTTGAATTTGATAAAATTGCCGATTTCGGCTGTTTTTGACATTGTTTACACTCTATAATCTACTATTATTTATCAATTAAGACAAATCTTGGACACAATGTTGGATATCATAAGATCTCGGATGAGTTTGATTTTCAGCCTGATCTGACTAGAAAGTTGAGAGTTATGTGCCCTTGAATTTGACAAAATTGCTGTTTTCGGCTGTTTTCGACCTTGTTTATACTCCAGAATCTACAATTATTTATCAAACAAGACAAATCTTGGACACAATGTTGGGCACGATGAAATTTTGGATTAGTTCGATTTTCACAATGTTATTGACCATAAGTTCGTTTTCAGTCTTAAAGTCATAAATATTTTTTGAATTGAAGAAAAGTGTTGCTTATATCATTTTGGTTCAGGTGAGCGATATAGGACCATCATGGTCCTCTTGTTGATAATATTTTTCATTGCATGTATTGTTGCATTTTGACAAGGCTTCAAATATTGTTAGAAAAGTAGAAAATGCCAGGATGCCAGGAGTTGTGATTTTTAGGGGTCAGTATAAGGCTGAAATGTTACATTTGTTACTTTTGTGTAATTGCAGGTTCATGAATCATGTGCATAGATGAATAAAGATGATGCTGACAATGATGATTACCGGTGTTATAACAGATAAATTGACAATTTGTGGACATTGTTTGGTCCATACAGTGATTTGTGTACAATATCCATGTATAAACATTCAAATTTTAAATCTGACAAACGTCTTTTGACAACCTACATGATGAAAGGTTTTGAAAACATTCTGGAAAATGAAGGAATGGTTTTGTGAAAAGCAATTTTATCATTTCCCACAATGTTTTTTAGCCAGTTAGATAAAAAAAAATAATATTTTATTCTCTTAAGATTGTCATATGCAACATCTTTCAAATTGGGACAGTCTTAAAAAATCTTTATGCTAATTGGTTACAAATGATATAGTGCAGAAAACCAAATACAATAGGATATCATGTTGTGACTTGTAAAAACCAGCCAAAGTGTCATACATGTTTATGAAAATTTGAATAAATTTTTAACGTTTTATTTGATTTTTGTTCTGGCTATCAGAAAACATACACATTAACCCAAATAAGTCCTGATTTTGTCATCCCTGAAAGAAAAAGCGTAAGAAAACATTGAGACAAAAGAAGAAAATGTTGATAACCAGTGTTTTCTCCTTTTACCTAAATATTTTCTATGCTAAATTGTACCTAAATTCTATCTTTATCAACATTCATTTGACGTTTGCAGGATGTTTTTTATTGGATCACCTCTAAATTTTAGAGTTTGGGAAAGGGTTAAATCAGAGTAATAAGTAGTATAGAGATTTGATAGACATAAGGATGTTATGCCTGCCATCAGCATATCTTCTGTCCTCTTTATTTCAAGTTGTGCACCAGTCCATGAGAAAAACCTTCAACCAAAGTAAATACAGTTCACACTCGTTAAGTCAACATCTGATATGTCAAACTTCTGCTTAAGTCGAAATGAAAATGTGGTCCTTGCATCATCTGTAGTCATAGGGTATCAATCAGGTTAGACAAATTTAATTATTTTAAAGTGAATAAATCAATTGAAATATAGTAGGAAAAGGAGATTATTTGCCCCTTTTGAGCAATTTTCCATTTCCTGCTATATTTCAATAATACACACACTTGCCCAACGACAATGAATAAATATCATTAATCAAAGCCGAAAAGAATTGGGATAAGTCGTATTCACGATATCTTGAGCTAGAATGATGTTCCCTAAGACTTCGACTCAACAAATATTACGAAACGTATTGGAAAACGGCTTACTGTCGTTTGAAGGCAATGCTGAAAACTGTTGAGATGAAGCGAAACATGCTAGTGATAATGAACTTTCCGAGCGTCTTCAATATATGGGAACTTTTGAGAACTATGGACTTGATGAGAGAAAATGTTGAAAAACTACTATGCCTGTTTGCGGTTTTTAGCTCACCTGAGCAGACAGTGCTTAAGGTGAGCTATTGTGGTCACTCAATGTCTGTCCATCCGTCTGTCAACAATTTGGTGTTTACACCATATGAACTTGCATGGGTTCGAATCATTCCCATTGGACCAGAAAGTTGAGAGTTATGTGCCCTTGAATCTGACAAAATAGCCGTTTTCGAATCTAACAACTACAAATATTAAACAAACAAGACAAAACTTGGCCATAATGTTAATTATCAAGTATTGTTCGGGAAAGGTTTAAGGTAGTCCATCCCCTAATGAGATTTGCACGACGGAATTATTCGGGTAAGGTCGAAATCAGTCGGCGGAGGAATCTTCCAACGCTGAATGATTACTATCGCGTCCGGATATGTTCAGATACGTAACGACGACACTCGGAAAAACAAATGTTTTATGAATCTCAAAATGGCCACATTACGGGTATTCTACCTTAATTAAAGACAAATTACTCGTAATCTTTTCACCCAAAAAAAGACAACAATGTGTATATATATTCCAATGATTCATTTAAAATTATTGTGTGCAACATCTTTGTATTTGGACCAAACTCAAATTTTGACGTTTGGGAATGGGTTTATGGTGTGGATTTCAAAATTCATACAATTTATGATGTCTGTGTGACAAGTCTGTCAGGTCATTGTTCTTGGTCAAAGACACATAACAAGGTCATAATTACAGAACCTCATAGACCTATAGACTCTACTCCAAGTTCCAACAGGCATTTGTGCTTCACATGCACGTCTTTTAACCCTTTCCCAAACAAGACCTGGTTTTGACGTCCCTAATTGAAAAGGCTTGGGAAAACATTGAAACAAAAGAAGAAACTGCTGATAAACAGCAGTTTCTCCTTTTGTCTCAATATTTTCTGTGCCATATTTTACACAAATCCTATCTTTAATAACATCCATTTTCTTATTTGTGGCAGTTTTTGAAGTGGATCACCCTAAAATTTTGTCGTTTGGGAAAGGGTTAATCTAAAACACTTTGGATTTTGACGAGATAATTCTAGCTTTCTGGGAAACGTTAAGGTTGGCGTCGACATCCTTTCGTCCGTTTCTAGGCTTTGCCTACTTTCATATTAGTAGATTATAGAGTGTAAACAATGTCAAAAACAGCCGAAATCGGCAATTTTATCAAATTCAAGGGCACAAAACTCTCATCTTTCTGGTCAGATCAGACTGAAAATCAAACTCATCCGAGATCTTATGGTCTCCAACCTTGTGTCCAAGATTTGTCTTGATTGGTCATAAATTGTAGATTCTAGTGTGTAAATAAGGGCGAAAACAGTCAAAAACAGCAATTTTGTCAAATTCAAGGGCTCATAACTCTCAACTTTCTGGTGATCAGATAAGACTGAAAATCAAACTCATTTCAGATCTTATGATCTCCAATATTGTGTCCAAGTTTTGGATTGATTGATCAATAATTGTAGATTCTAGAGTGTAAACATCGTCGAAAACAGCCAAAAATGACAATTTTGTCAAATTCAAGGGCAAGTAACTCTCAACTTTCTGATCAGATCAGACTGAAAATTACACTCATCCCAGATCTCATAGTCCCAAACATTATGTCAAAGTTTTGTCTTGATTGATGAATAATTGTAGATTCTAGAGTGTAAACAAGGTCAAAAACAGCCGAAAATGGCAATTTTGTCAAATTCAAGGGCACATAACTCTCGTCTTTCCAGTCAGATCAGACTGAAAATTGAACTCATCCGAGATCTTATGGTCTGCAATGTTATGTCCAAGATTTGTCTTGATTGATCAATAATTGTAGATGCTAGAGTGTAAACAATGTCAAAACTAAGTATTTTTCGCATTCAAGGGCAGATAACTCCTGTATTTCTAGTTCGATCTGACCCATAATCGAACTCATCCGAGATCTTATGGCCATACATGTTTTGACCAAGTTTGGTCAAGATTGGCCTATATTTGTAGATGCTAGAGTGTAAACACGAAATTGTGGACGGACGGACGGACGGACAGACGGACAGACGGACGACGGACAAAAAGTGACCACAATAGCTCACCTTGAGCACTTCGTGCTCAGGTGAGCTAAAAATCACAGCCATTTATATAATGAAACTGATAGAGAAGATTGATTGTCGTTAAGGGGCAGTTGATTATAATTTATCTGTTTGTTGTACTTTTGTACAAAATGTTGTATTTTGGGCCGGTGGCCTTTTCTACAAAAAAATGTATTGTATTCATCAAGAATGGATACTCGGCTGGAAAATACCTCATCTTTTCCCATCGCTAATAGATATTTGTTAATCGGTTGCTTATCACTGACCGATCGGTGATATCGGTTATAAATAGCTTGTCAATCGCTTATTCGTTTGAAGTTTTCACCGATCGAAAATTTTAAACAGTTTAAAAATCTCGATCGGTTAGTTTTCACCGATGAAACTCATCTTTTCCAAATAGTTTGTGGTGAGTGACAAATCGTCTGCCAATCGGAGACGTCGGTTGTATATCGGTTTTGGTCGGTTCCGTCCTTACCTGGATAAAACGAACAACCGATCTATCACCGATTGCCATGTGTAACTGCCCCATAAGGTAGTCCACTCCTAATGAGATTCACGCTCAGATTTTTTCGTCGCACATCTTAAACTTTCATTATCCAAACCTATTTGAGCAATGTCATAAACATTGGATGGTGGAACATTCCATCACATAATTCTTGCCTCAAGTGAATCCCATTACAGGAGGAATACCTTAACCCTTTCCCAAACAAGACCTGCTTTTGACATCCCTAATAGAAAAGGCTTGTGAAAACATTGAAACAAAAGAAGAAACTGCTGATAACCAGCAGTTTCTCCTTTTGTCTCAATATTTTCTAAGTCATATTTTACACAAATTCTATCTTTAATAACCTCCTTTTTGTCTTTTGTGGCAGTTTTTGAAGTGGATCGCCATACAGTTTAGACGTTTGGGAAAGGGTTAAGACAAAGTGAGAACATTTCTTAACAAATATATGATCCTGCTCACCTTGACAACTTCTTGTTTCTTTTCTCCAGGTGGAGGTGGGGGCCCAGGAGGGGGACCAGGTGGGGGGCCTGGGGGAGGACCAGGGGGACCTCTAGATGCGCCCCTGGGTGGGCCTCCTCGACTGTAGGGATCTTTGTCCATGAATGGTGATGGGAATGCTCTGTAACAGAAACATATTGATTAACCCTTGCACAAACAAGATAGGGTTTTGACATCCCTAAAAGAAAAGGCTTGGAAACATTGTAACAAAAGAAGACACCTTTTGCCTCAGTACAAATCTTCCAAGATTTTTGTTATGCGTGACATCAGCAAAACGATGTTACATCATAATTTGGAGCCAAAAGCAAACATTACCTATTCAATATAAGACATTGGCAAATTTTGCAGGAAAGGAAATAACTGTTTATTTTGAGAGCTACAATCGCTGAAATTCAAATACACAAAGCTGAGCATTAACAGCAATGTGAATTTACCGAAAAAATACATATTTTTCCTGATAATTGCCTGGTTTCTTCCTGTTAATGCATACCTTTAATGGCCCATACACACATCTAATGCATTAATATAATCATATTCTATTTACCTGTCCATTGGCGGTGGACCATTTCCTCTGTCTTCTGTAAAGTAAAACAACAAGAGTTGAACAAGGGCCGTCGGAGACGGACAATGCTCCCCGAATAAGGCATTGTCACAATAAATGTATGCCATGTAGAGCACTTTATTGTCAATGGCATCTGATTTGCTACTCAAATATGAAATTTCATCAAATTTTGACCATTAGACTAGGAGAAATTAGAGAAAAACTGTATTTAACCATAAGTCCCCTTTTCCCATGACAAGGCCTCAAATCCAAAAACGGGGAAAAGTACATCAGCATTTTGTCATAGGGAGTTCACATGGTATGTTTCATTTGATTTGGCCCAAGGGTTATGGAGATATTGCTTCGCACGGACAGACGGACGGAATGACGGACAGGACGGACGGACAGACAAAGCGGCGACTATATGCTCTCCCTTCGGGGAGCATAAAATTTGCACAGAACTACAGACCAGAGGGGGGTAAATGCATTCTAAATCTGTTATTTCAAATTCAAACCCTTTGTTGTGGGTAATCATTGGAATTGTCTCAATTGGACACACCTGCAAATTCTGAAGCAAAAGATGCAAAATTGTATTGAGATTATGAAAACTTTTTCCATTGTTTACATAGGTAAAGTCTGTAAACATGTGTTATGATATTGTGACTGGATTATACTTTGGGAGTGAAATATAATCTTTAACCCATTCCAACATGGTAACTCTTTTTGACTCCCTATGCAATAATGGCTTAGGAAAACATAGTGGACAATGAAGAAATTGCTTGTGACAAGCAATTTCTTCATTTTCCACTATGTTTTCTACTTAAACAGATCAAATAAATTTAAATTTCATTCACTTGAAATTGTCATCTGCAAAATTTTTGTACTTGGACCAGTCTGAAATTTAATGGACAACCTTGAAGTCAACAAAAACCTATAAATTGAGTCTTTGACAAGAGGACCATGATGGTCCTATATCGCTCACCTGAACCAAGATGATATGAGCCACAGTTATGTTTGAATCAATTAATATTTGTGACATTAAGACTGAAAACAAACTTATGGTCATCCCTGTTTTGTCTTTATAGGTCAATATATCTGGTTGTAAAGAGTGAAAACAAAGTCAACAAGAGCCGTCAGAGACGGACAATGCTCCCCGAATAAGGCATTGTCACAATAAATGTATGCCATGCAGAGCTAACATAAAGCTAACAAATGTTAAGGCCCCTTTTTGCATGACATAACTCTTATAACCAAATTTCACGTAGTTTATTGTCAAGGGCATCTGATTTACTACTCAAATATGAAATTTCATCAAATTCTGACCTTTAGACTAGGAGAAATTAGAGAAAAACTGTATTTTACCTTAAGTCCCCTTTTCCCATGACGAGGCCTCAAATCCAAAAACCGGGAAAAGTACATAAGCATTTTGTCATAGGGAGTTCACATGGTAAGTTTCATTTGATTTGGCCCAAGGGTTATGGAGAAATCACTACGGACGGACGGACAGACAAAGCGGCGACTATATGCTCTCCCTTTGGGGAGCATAAAAACAAGAATTTTGTCCATTTCAAGGGCAGATAACTCAGCAACTGCTTGTCTAATTGTGCTGAAGTTCAAACTCATCCATGATCTTATGGTAATTACCCATTATATCCAAGATCAAAGTTTTGTCTTGATTGGTCACCATTAATTTAGTGGTTGTTAGAGTAAAGAGTAAAAACAAAGTTGAAAACAGCAATTTTGTCAAATTCAAGGGCATGTAACTCATGACTTTCTCATCCAATTAGACTGAAATTCAAAGTCATCTAAGATCTTATGGTCACCAACATTATTAAATTGTAAGTCTTGATTGGTCAATAATTGTAAATGCCAGAAACAAAGTTGAAAAACAGTCCATAACAACAATTTTGTCAAATTCAAGGGCATATAACTCATGACTTGACAAGTCATCCAGGATCTAATGGTCATCGGCATTATGTACAAGTTTTGTCTTAATTGGTCAATATTTGTAGATGCTACAGTGTAAACAAGGTCAAAAACCGTTGAAACGTCAATTTTGTGTCAAATTCAATAGTATATTACTCATGATGTTTTTAACCGATCAAGCTGAAAATTTAATCAACTGACATCTTATGGTCCTTAACATTGTGGCAAAGCTTTGTCTTGATTGGTCAATAATTGTAGATGCTAGAGAGCAAACAGTCAAAAACAGCAATTTTTTTCAAATTCAAGGACATATAACTCACGACTTTCTGGTCATATGAGGCCAAAAATCGAACTCATCCAAGATCTTATGGTCACTAACATTGTGTCCAAGTTTGTCTTAATTGGTCAATAATTGTAGATGCTATAGTGTAAACAAAGTCGAAAGCAGTCAATTCAAGGGCAGATAACTCAGGACATTCTGGTCCTAACAAACCAAAACAAAAACTCATCCGAGATCTTATATAAGGTCACCAACATTGTGTCCAACTTTTGTATTGATTGGTAAATATTTGTAGATCTATGCTAGAGTGTAACAATGTCAAAAGTAGCTTTTTTTTCATTCAAGAGCAGATAACTCCTGACTATCTGATCCGATCTGACCCAAAATCAAACTCATTCAAGATCTTATGGTCACTAACATTATGTTAAAGTTTTGTCTTGATTGGTCAATAATTGTAGATGCTATAGTGTAAACAAAGTCGAAAACAGTCAAAAACGACAATTTTGTCAAATTCAAGGGCAGATAACTCCTGACTTTCTGGTCCGATCTGTCCCAAAATCAAACTCATATGAGATCTTATGGTCACCAACATTGTGTCCAACTTTTGTAATGATTGGTCAATATTTGTAGATGCTAGAGTGTAAACAATGTCAAAAGGAGATATTTTTTACATTCAAGGGCAGATAACTCCTGACTTTCTGGTCTGATCTGACCCAAAATCGAACTCATCCAAGATCTTATAGTCACTAACATTGTATTAAAGTTTTGTCTTGATTGGTCAATAATTGTAGATGCTATAGTGTAAACAAAGTCGAAAACAGTCAAAAACGACAATTTTGTCAAATTCAAGGGCAGATAACTCCTGACTTTCTGGTCCGATCTGTCCCAAAATCAAACTCATATGAGATCTTATGGTCACCAACATTGTGTCCAACTTTTGTATTGATTGGTCAATATTTGTAGATGCTAGAGCGTAAACAATGTCAAAAGTAGATATTTTTTACATTCAAGGGCAGATAACTCCTGACTTTCTGGTCTGATCTGACCCAAAATCGAACTCATCCAAGATCTTATAGACACTAACATTGTATTAAAGTTTTGTCTTGATTGGTCAATAATTGTATATGCTATAGTGTAAACAAAGTCAAAAACGGTCAAAAACGACAATTTTGTCAAATTCAAGGGCAGATAACTCCCGACTTTCTGGTCCTATCTGACCCAAAATCGAACTCATTTGAGATCTTAGGGTCACAAACATTGTGTCCAAGTTTAATCTCGATTGGTAAATATTTGTAGATGCTAGAGTGTTAACAAAGTCAAAAATAACTATTTTTCACATTCAAGGGCAGATAACTCCGGACTGTCTAGTCCGATCTGACCAAAAATTGAACTCATCCTAGAAATTATATTCAAACATATTTTGACCAAGTTATGTCAAGATTGGCTTATATTTGTGGATGCTAGAGTGTTAACACTACATTGTTGACAGACAGACGGACGGACGACGGACACAAAGCGACCACAATAGCTCACCTTGAGCACTTTGTGCTCAGGTGAGCTAAAGAAATTTCAATAAAATACCATTGCATTTTCAAAGTTTGAGTAGTTTATCAGCAAAATTGTTGTGATTTTGTGAATGTATCAAAAAGATATTTTAATCCGAAATTGTTGTTTGGAAAACAGTAACCTTACCATGTGTAACACTAGGAGAACTATGAGGTGGGCGTCGCCCCTGTGGTTCATCATTACTGGACTGACCATGACCATAGTCAATCACGGCTGGTGCTTGGAAAGGTTTATCATCTGAAATATTCAAATATTCATGTTACACAAGTCTACAACAGCCATGTTTTTTAGAGCAAAATTTTTAAAGATATTTTAAGATGCTTTAGTTAAAGCGTTTTTGAGACCGAGATTCTGACCAAGTGCTCCGAATGCTTCATACTTAACACAAAAGACGTCATCATGACAACAGACTAACACAACAAAGAGAAAGAAGTACTGTCGCAGATCAGATTAATACCTCTAACAAGATGTGTTTGTGAAACACAAATGCCCCCGAAATGGTCCTTTATCTAAAATGTTAAGTTTTCGTGGAGCAAAGGGTTATTAAGGGTTAAGTGATGACCTTGAGGAAGGTCAAATTGCATGGAACAGATAGATATCATTGAAAGGAAGTTGCATACCAAATTTGAGCTTTGTATATCAAATACTTTTGGAGAAAAGGCGAAGGTTAAGTTTTCGGAGTAAAAGGTTAAGTTTTCGTAGAGTAGAGGGTTGATAAGGGTTAAGGGATGACCTTGAGGAAGGTCAAATTGCATGGAACAGATAGATTTCATTGAAAGGAAGTTGCATACCAAATTTGAGCTTTGTATATCAAATACTTTTGGAGAAAAGGCGTAGGTTAAGTTTTCGGAGTAAAAGGTTAAGTTTTCGTAGAGTAAAGGGTTGATAAGGGTTAAGGGATGACCTTGAGGAAGGTCAAAGGGCATGGAACAGATAGATATCATTGAAAGGAAGTTGCATACCAAATTTGAGCTTTGTATATCAAATACTTTTGGAGAAAAGGCGTAGGTTAAGTTTTCGGAGTAAAAGGTTAAGTTTTCGTAGAGTAAAGGGTTGATAAGGGTTAAGGGATGACCTTGAGGAAGGTCAAATGGCATGGAACAGATAGATATCATTGAAAGGAAGTTGCATACCAAATTTGAGCTTTGTACGTCGAATACTTTTGGAGAAAAGGCAAAGGTTAAGTTTTCGGACAGACAGACGGACAGACAGACAGACAGACAGACGGACGGACAGACAGACAGACGGACACGAGTAAAACAATATGCCCCCGATCTCTCGATACGGGGGCATAAAAATCCAAAGTCAAATTATCTGCAATGGCTAACCTTAGATAGTCAAGATATTGCTCCATGTCATGTCAATGTCATGTTGGTCGTTCATGTAAATTTTCAAAAAAGTCTGTCAAGCAAGACTTGTGCGCTCACGACAGTTAGACAGACAGGGTGCTTCCCATATACCCCCCAAACTTTGTTTGCGGAGCATATACGAGGGGTGATCCAAAAATTCGTAAAATGGACCCATATCTTCCCTATTACTAGCTTGATCAGGCTATAACTTGGTAATATTGTAGTTCATTATCTACAGACAGCATAAGAATGAAAATGTTTACAAAACGAGTTCCAGCGGCCGTAAACTGCGTTACCATAGTAACGCATACACGCTTAGGCAGGGGAGCATCAAAATTTTATAAATAATTGTTAAATAAATCAATTTTTTTTTAAATTTCTGTAGGAATTTTTTGGTGCAAATTATTTTAACGATAGTATGGTGTCGAGACGTCAAGTTGTGCACGTTGTTGTTAAAGTTGTTATGAAGACACTACATTTTTCTTAGGATAGAACAAATCTATTGAATAGTGGTATGACGTCGGTACCAAAATTAGAATGTCGGTCAGTCATCAAATTTTGCCACAATCTAGGTCATACACAGACACAGACCTTTAAAATGATAAAGAAAACAAGAGCCGTCATAGACGGATTATGCTCCCCGAATAAGTGTTTGTCACAAAATAAAAATCATCATACATTAAGCCCACTTTTCCCATGACAGATTTTTTGTAATACATTATTTATAGAATTATGGTCTAGAACATCTCATTTATCACAAAAGTACAAAATTTCATTAAATTCTGCCCATTGGATGAAGAGAAATTGGAGAAAATCTCATTTTTACATCAAGGCCCCTTTTTCCATGACGCAGCCTCAAATCAACAAACGGAGAAAAAAGTCCCTAGGGATTATGCCTGGGAGTTCACAAGTGAAGTTTCGTTGAATTTAGTCCAAGGGTTGCTGAGATATGGCTGTGGATGGACGGACGGACACACGGACGAACAGACGGACAGCATGGCGACTATATGCTCCCCCGAATTTTTTTCGGGGAGCATAACAAGAATATAATGCTGCAGAGAAATTACATTGAAGTGACACACAAGATTCGGACTTCAATGGTGGATAATGAATGCCAAGGTAGTCTTGCAATCGATCAAAACCTGATTAATGACGTCAGAACTGGGTAAATAGTGATATACTCCGCTTTGATGGTAGATCGATCTTAAAAAAGTCAATTAGAGAACTGCTCAATATTTCGATTTTGAAATTGTATTATAACACTTTAAGCACATTTTACGAACTTTTGGATCATCCCTCGTATACTAGTAGTATTGATTCCTACCTGCTCCACCACTAGGTTTATGTCCATAATCTATTGTTTCTGCTGGCTTGAAGGCATCTGCAGCCGGTGCTGGTGATCGAGATCTCGGTCTGTACGGGTCATATCTGTCTTCATATCCTCGTCTGTCGAGAGAAAATTGTTACTTTCAGCCATTAGGAATTTGAATTATTCCACTGGAATAAATCTATATCTAGAGATCTATGAATCAAAGATTTTACCTGAAAATGTTTAAATGAACAATTTTCATCATAAATCATCATCCTGTTTAGATTATCAAAGTCTTCGATTAGTCCTCTAGTGAGAGTAGAGCCTGGCTGCCCAGTCTCAAACAGTCTTCCTCTCCACATCTGACGGTCTAGGGAATTTATGTTGGTTAATCCAGCCATCTTGCGGTCTCGCTGGACAACTTCCTATCATGTCAGTTTGGGTCTGCCACGATTCTATTCGAATTGTCGCTTTTCAATGAAAACCTCGTATCTGAAGCTTGTTTTAAGCTGCAGTTACGAGGTTTTTATTGAAAAGTAGTAAAATACTGGACTTTTAACAAACATTCACCATTAATAACTGATGTTGGCAATTTTTTTTTCATTTTGCATTCAGTGAAAGAGTCAAAGTAATACAAATGCAGTGTTCTCCGCAGAATAATTTGAAGCTGTAGTGGCAAATAATAAGCATTGGTAAACCTTGAAATGCATTGTGTTCGTGCAAATAATAACAAGAGTGCCATCGTCACAATATACGCCGCCACTTATAAAACTTGAGACAAAAAAAAAAAAAAGATTGAAGGGGGCATAATTCAGGCAAAAATCAATGAACCATAAAATCCTTACTTCATGCACATCTACCAATTAAGGTAATAACATCCACCAAGTTTCAGCCCCAGAGACTAAGTTTTAAGGGGGCATAACTCTGGAAAAAATCAATGAACCATAAAATCTTTCCTACATGCACATCTACCAATTGAGGTGATAACATTGAACAAGTGACATTAAGATCCAGCCAGAAACTTAGGAGGAGTTGCGTTGACAAGACTGCAATTTCAATAAGCCCCAGAGACTAAGATTGAAGGGGGCATAACTCTGGCAAAAATCAATGAACCATAAAATCCTTCCTTCATGCACATCTACCAATTAAGGTTATAACATTGACCAAGTTTCATTAAGATCCAGCCAGAAACTTGGGAGGAGTTGTGTTGACAAGCCTGCAATTTCAATAAGCCCCAGAGACTAAGTTTTTAAGGGGCATAACTCAGGCAAAAACTGACGAACCATAAAATCCTTCCTTCATGCACATCTACCAATTGAGGTGATAACATTGACCAAGTTTCATTAAGATCCAGCCAGAAACCTAGGAGGAGTTGCGTTGACAAGGCTGCAATTTCAATAAGCCCCAGAGACTAAGTTTTTAAGGGGCATAACTCAGGCAAAAATCGACGAACCATAAAATCCTTCCTTCATGCACATCTACCAATTGAGGTGATAACATTGACCAAGTTTCATTAAGATCCAGCCAGAAACTTAGGAGGAGTTGCGTTGACAAGGCTGCAATTTCAATAAGCCCCAGAGACTAAGTTTTTAAGGGGCATAACTCCGGCAAAAATCGATGAACCATAAAATCCTTCCTTCATGCACATCTACCAATTGAGGTGATAACATTGACCAAGTTTCAAGAAGATCCAGCCAGAAACTTAGGAGGAGTTGCGTTGACAAGAAAAGTGGACGGACGTACGGATGGATGGACGGATGGACGGACGGACGGACGGACGGACGGATGGACGGACGGACGGACAGACGGAGAAGATGACGCCAATATACGTCCGCCTCCGGGGGCGTATAAAAATGAATAAAAACATAATGGGAAAGGAAGAAATTGCTCAATTTGAGCAATTTCTTCTTTTCCCATGATGTTTTTACATAGAATTATTACATTTAATATAAGAATACATTATTTATCACTTTTTGACATAAATTGTCTACAAATCTCTCTATTTGATGACCTTTTTGAAGAAATTAAGCTGTGGGGTAGTTTTGAAGCTGTAGTGGCATTACAATGATTTCCATGAAGCTGTAGTGGGGCCGATACAGCTTATTGGGCTGGGGAGAACACTGAAATGAACTGACCTATAAGGATCATCATAAGCAGGTCGCCTGTAAGGATCATAATAGGGATCTCTCCTATCATAGGGGTCAGCCCTGGCATAGGGATCCCTTCTGTCCCTGTCCCAATAGGGGTCACGTCTGTCATAGCGGTCCCTATAAGGATCTGCATACCTATCTCTATCTCTGGCATAGGGGTCCCTTTCCTGTGAATACAGCAAAGTTAATTTTCACTTTCCTATTGTTCATAGAAATATTTAATATCGGAATAAAATTTTAATACTTATCATGTAAAGACATGAGGGCCAGAATGGCCCTATATCGCTCACCTGAAAGAAGTTTAAGACATAGAGTCACCCAAGGAACATTTCTGCCAAGTGTGGTTCAAATTGGGCCAATGGTTGATTTTTAAAGAATTTTCTCAGAATTTTTCTAAGTCCGATAAGTCACGCCCTGCCACACCCACTTTTTCAGACGAAACAAAAATTCAAATTTTTTTTTAAGAGTCACCAAAGGAACATTTCTGCCCAGTTTGGTTCAAATTGGGCCAATGATTGATTTTTAAAGAATTTTCTTATGATTTCTCCAAGTCCGATAAGAGCTGACCTGCCATGCCCACAATTTTGGACGAATAAAAAATCCGCGAACAAATCTTAAGAAGGGTTACCTAAGGAACATTCCTGCCAAATTTGGTTCTAATTGGCCCAATGGTTAAGGAGAAGAAGATTTTTGAAGAATTTTTTAACAATTTCTCTTGGTTAGATAAGCCCTGCCCTGCCACACCCACATTTTTTGACGAAACTATAAATCTATGAACAAATGTTGAAAAGGGTCACTCAAGGAACAATTCTGCAAAGTTTGGTTCAAATTGGCCCATTGGTTGATTTCTAAAGAATTTTCTTAGGATTTCTCTACGGCCGAAAAGCCCCTTCCTCCCTGCCACGCCCTCGTTTTTTGACAAATGTAAAAATTTGAGTATCAATTTTGAAAAGAGAGACTCAAAGAACATTCCTGAAAAGTCTGCTTCAAATTGGCCCAATGGTTAATTTTTACAGAATTTTCTTATGATTTCTTTAAGTCTGATAAGCCCCTTTCTCCCTGCCACGGCCAAAGTTTTTTACAAATGAAAATATTTGTGAACAAATTTTAAAAAGAATGGCTTAAGGCACATCCCTACAAAGTCTGGTTCAAATTGGCCCAATGGTTGATTTTTAAAGAATTTTCTTATAATTTCTCTAAGTCTGATTAGCTCCTTTCTCCCTGCCACGGCCACGTTTTTTGACGAATCAAAAATCTGCGAACAAGCTTTGAGAAGGGTCACTCAAGGAACAATTCTGCCAAGTTTGGTTCAAATTGGCCCAATGGTTGATTTTTATTATGCCCCCGATAGGGAGGCATCATAAATTTGACTTGTCCGTCCGTCCATCTGTCTGTCCGTCATTCGGTCCAAAAACTTTAACATTGGCCATAACTTCCTTATTACTTAACATATTCGCTTCATACTTTACCACAACATTCCTTGGTACATTATCTTTCTGTAGGCACATACTTTGGTGACCTTGACCCCTGGATGACCTTGACCTTGAACATAGATTGGCCATAATTTAAAATCAAAGCGGTGTCGGGGGCATTGTCATCTTACAGTGACAGCTCTTGTTAAAGAATTTTCTTAGGATTTCTCTAAGTCTGATAAGCCCCGCCCTGCCACTCCCACATTTTTTGACAAATCAAAAATCCGCGAACAAATTTTGAGAAGGGTCACTCAAGGAACATTCCTGCCAAGTTTGGTCAAAATTGGCCTGTTGGTTTTGGAGAAGAAGATGTTTGAAGAAATTGTTGACGGACGGACAGACGGACGATGAGTGACCACAATAGCTCACCTCGAGCACTTTGTGCTCAGGTGAGCAAACAAGATGCAGTGTAGAGTATTTTCAAAGTCACATTGCACTTATCATGTACTGCCAAAAAACTCCAAAAATTCCATAGAATAAGTATTCGTAGAATGTCATAGAATGTCACACTTGTTCAGGAAAGGAGACCTTAAAATCACAAGATAAATCACATTAAACACCTTTCTTAACATTTTCCATCCATCAAAAGATACCAAACACTGTGCAATAAGGCTTACACCTTTGTCCTTTTCAATGACAACGGAAATTGACTTGGGTATCCAGATTCTTAAATTCCAGATAACCTGGTAAACCTGGTCAAAGTTGCATACCTAGTTTTGACATCACTTATAAGATAGGGTTTGTGAAAACATCGAGGCAAAAGAAGAAAATGCTAATAATCAGTACTTTTTCATTTTGCTTCAATATTTTGTGTTTTATTGTGCGTAAATCAAACCTTTATCAATACCCATTTTGTGGTCTGCAGCAGCTTTCTAATTGGAACAGTTTACATCTTTATTGTTTAGGCTTAAGCCTAAATTGTAGTATAGCGAAGAATAAGAAGACCAGTAAATCACTTACCCTGAGCAACAGATAAGAGGGAGTCAAGTCATTCTAAATTTGTTATTTCAAACTCAAACCCTATGTTGTGGGTACTCATTTGAATCGTCTCGATGAGAAGATTCAAATGAGCACCCACAAGATAGTGTTTGATGAATATTCATTGAAATTTTTCATTTCAAAACACCTTAACTCTCTCTTATCTGTAGCACTGCTTACCGCTGGGTAACCATATCTGTCCCTTATACCCAGTCTATCTCTGTCTAGATCCTCTCTGGGCCTGTAACCTCGACCATCTGCTCGATCATACGGATCTAGACCACGCCCATATCTATCTCTCTGTCCCAGTCTATCATCACCAGCGGCACCGTAACGATCATCTTTATACGCAGCCTGACCCGCAGTACTTTGATCCTCCTGAGCGTACGGGTCTTGGTCACCACCGGCTGCAGCAGTATCTTCTCCATATTGTCCTTCACCTTGGCCATACTGGTCATCTTGACCATAACCTTCAGCTTGATTGTACTGCTCTGCCTCCGCGTAGAGCTCATCTTCCTCCGCGTATGGCTGATCTTCCTGACCTTGACCTTGATACTGTTCCGCGTCCTGCTGCATGTACTCCTCCCCTTCCTGGTTGTAGGAATCTTTGTACGGATCCTCGTACGTCTGTCCGTATGGATCTTGGTACGAATCCTGGTAGGGGTCTTGATACGCCTCCTCAGATTCCTGGTAGAACTGACCCTGGTCATCCTCCTGGCCAAACTGACCCTGGTTTGAACCCCATTTGTTGTTTCTGCCAAACTTGTTGTTCTGAAATCGAAATACCAGAAGTTTTCACTAAAATGATCGTTCTTTGTTTAACATTTGAACTTACTTCATGCTCAACCCATTACCACACAATGACACTTTTTGATGCCCAACAAGGTAAATGGTTAAATAGAAAACATTGTGGAAAATAAAGAAATTGCTTGTAACAGGCAATTTCTTTATTTCATACAATCAAAAAAGGTAATATTTCATTCAAAAAGTGGTCTGTAAGCAAGTTTGAACTTTGCAGTATAGAATAAGGTAAGACAGCAAAGATGAAGTCAATGCTAAACTATGCATAGTTTTTCAATCAGATAATATAAAGTTTTACCAGAAATGATAAAATATCATTACACTTTGTAATTACAAATGTAATTTGTACCAGTCTTAAGGTAGTTCACCCCTGATGAGATTCACACGACATCCAAATTATTCAGGCAACATTGTAAACATTTTATGACATAAATGTCAGGGTTCTCCCCAGAATAATTTGAAGCTGTAGTGGCAATATCGTTGAAGCTTACAATACAATGTTTATGTAAAGTATTGTGAATAAAAACATAATGGGAAAAGAAGAAATTGCTCATCTTGAGCAATTTCTTCTTTTCCCATAATGTTTTTATACATTTTTATTGTACAAAATACCTTAATTCATCAGTTTTTGACATGAAATGACTCAAATTCCTGTATTTGGTGACAATTTTGAAGAAATTTAACTGTGGGGTACTTTTGAAGGTGTAGGGGCATTACCTTGATTTACATGAAGCTGTAGTGAGGCCGATACAGCTTATTGGGCTGGGGAGAACACTGAATGTTTATGTCTCCAAAATAGGTTTGGATATGTAATGCTAACATCTTACGAACAATCAGGACATTGTGTGAATCTCATTAGAACTATGTCAACTTTAATTGCTTGGTAAAGTATTACAAATCTTACTTGATTTGATCTGTCATTGCTCCTGTCCCTAACAAAGTCGGAGCCTCCCCGGCCCCTGCCTCGATCTCCACGACCACGAGCGCCTCGGCCCCGTCCACGCTGATTCCCCGACTCGTTCCAGTCATAGTTCTGCTCAGCTTCCTGCGATCTGTTATTCCACCCTCTACCAGACCCTCGTCCTCTCTGATTTCCGTAATCATAATTATCATAACCTTCATCTTGTTCCTGTCCTCCAAAACCTCCCCTCCCGCGGCCACGAGCGCCACCACGCCCACGACCTCGATGATCTCCAAAATCTTCTTGTTTCCTTTCCTGAGATCTTTTATCTCGCTGATTCATGTCTCGATCTTTTTGTCCACTACTAACATCAAACAATGATTTAATGGAATTGTCATTTTTCTGTTGGTTGAATCGATTATTTCCCCAAGCAGGGCCATCGTTTGACTGTTCTGAACCAGCATTGTCCTCAGTGACCATATCAAACTGACCACCTGATCCTTCATCACCTTTATTAAACTGCTGATTCCTATTGTTTCTATTATTAAATGGCTGATTAGCATTGTTTCTATTATTGAAAGGTTGATTAGAATTGTTACCAGTATTCCTATTAAAACCTTGATTATTTCCACCCATTTGATTGTTTTGATTAATACCACTCTTATTCCCGAACTTGTTATTAGGGCCACCTTGAGTGTTCTCATTAGTCTTATTATTCACACCACCAACACCACTAACACCGGTGCTAGCTGTCGTACTTGTAGAAGTTACTGTTGTAGTGGATACAGAACCTGATGTATTACTCGTGGATGATGCTGTGGATGATTTAGCTGATGTGGTCGTCACCGTCGTCGACGATGCTGCTGATGATGATGCTGATGATTTCACGGGAGATTCCGAGTCCTTCTTGGGGCCCGCTGCCGGAGGTTTTGGCTCCTCTGGCTTTGGCTTCTCTTCTTCCGGTGGAGGTTCAAACACTTCACCCTGGAAAAAAAGTTAAAGGTACATTAACCCTCTCCCAAACAAGACCTGTTTTTGACGTCCCTATTAGTAAAGGCTTGAGAAAACATTGAGGCAAAGGAAGAATATGCAGATTATCAGCATTTTCTACTTTTGCCTCAATATTTTCTACACATTTTGCTTCTTTAAAAGCAACCATTTTGCAGTCTGCAGCAGCTTTCAAATTGGAACACCCCAAAATTTTGTCATTTGGGAAAGGATTAACAGGGTTGCCACTATTCAGAGCAAATACATTTACCCGATAATTCCCTGACAAAACATGAAAATTCCCATGACACGTTTTG
The DNA here is from genome assembly GCA_963680895.1 of Fragum sueziense. Taxonomy (NCBI): domain Eukaryota; kingdom Metazoa; phylum Mollusca; class Bivalvia; order Cardiida; family Cardiidae; genus Fragum; species Fragum sueziense. The sequence goes on from OY804593.1 coordinate 32,818,628, forward strand.
GCGCAGGATTTACCTTAACAGCGATATTTTTCAAAAGTTTTAAATGGTGATGTCCAAATCATAAGATGCATGGCACTGCATCTTATTTTTGCAAAATTCCCTAGCAATTTCCTGACATTTGCTTGTATTTTCAAACTTTTGACAGTTTACAAAATTCCCTTACAATTCCCCGACCTTGAAAAAATTTACATTTCCCTGACACATGGCAACCCTGAGGAAACCTTTCCCAAACAGAAAAATTTCACTGTTTTGATTTCAAAGGAGTTGCAGACAACAAAATTAATGACAGCTAAAGCAGGAAATAAATGTTATATTTATCAGTTTTTTCTACTTTTGTCTCAATATTTTCCCAAGCCATTCCATTAGAGACATCACAACCAAGTGTTGTCTTGGAATGGCTTAATCCATTGCTACACACTGACGCTTTTTGACGGGCACAGTATAAAGGGTCAGGAAAACATTGTGGAAAATAAAGAAATTGCTTGTGACAAGTCCTATCTTTATCAACATCCATCTAATTGTGTACAATATGCTTCAAATTGAGACACATTCATTTTGGCCGTTTGGAAAAGTGTTGTTTATGAAGGTTTTAACCCTTTCTCAAACGACAAAATTTTAGGGTGATCGACTTAAAAAACTGCCACAAATGACCAAATACATGTTATTAAAGATAGGATTTGTGTAAAATATGGCACAGAAAATATTGACACAAAAGGAGAAACTGCTGGTTATCAGCAGTTTCTTCTTTTGTTTCAATGTTTTCCCAAGCATTTTCCATTGGGGACGTCAAAACCAGGTCTTGTTTGGGAAAGGGTTAAGTTCAATTAACAATAGTGAATAGTCCTACCTTGAACACTTGTGGTTGATTCATGCCGCCCATCATTGGTTGGTTATTAAAACCTCCCCTCTGCCCCCCTCGACCCTGCTTGCCAAAACCACCTCGTTGATTATGCTGACTGAAATAGGGTAGACACAAAACAATTGGTATACTATATTTGTAAGAGAAACATGCTACAGTAACAAACAGAAAGAGCCATATTTTGTAATGTTGGTTATTAAAGCTTCCCCTCTGTCCTCCCTGACCCTGTTTGCCAAAACCACCCTGTTGATTATGCTGACTGAGCATGTTCTCATGAGAATATACCTTAGTTTTTTCAAGAAACCGGGGCCAAGGCCCAGTTTCTCGAAAAAACGTAAGCACATACTCATGAGAACATGCTCTACTACAAAGGAATACTCTCTAATGTTGAAGGGTATTCGATTGAAGTTCACATGGATTTCGTGCGATTTGAGCACGGTGCTAAGATTTGAGCGTGAGAATGTACTTAAGCATTTTCAAGAAACTGGGACCAGGTTTTGATGTCTCTTAAAGAATAGGCTTTGGAAAACATCGAGGCAAAAGATGAAAAATTTATGCTGATATCCATCAGTTTCTCATTTGTCCTCTGCAGCAGCTTTCTAATTGGACTAAACTAGATCTATGATTTTGTTGTTTAGGAAAAGTTAAACACATTTCAGTTATGACCTTGACCTTTGTGACTTGATGAGTATACAAAACTTTCAACTTACTTTTGTTTGTTGTTGTTGTCATTTTTGGCTGGCAGATTCTCAAACTTAAGATCCAACAGAGATAATGGGAACTTTCTAACAGTAGTCCCTTGACCTTGACCTGCTTGACCTTGACCTGGTCCCTGAGATTGACCTTGACCTTGGTTAGAGTCGGGTCCTTTTGACTGATTTTTGAAATTATTTTGTGAATTATTTCCATCTGTTTGTTGTGATTGTTGTCCCATTTGCCCATAAGGATCATATCCTTTAAAGTCATCTTGTCCTGGGAATCTGTTCCCTTGAAAATTCCCCCCTCTGCCCCTATTTCCACCCCTATTTCCAGCCCCTCTTCCTCGACCCCTATTCCAGTTACCACCACCGCCACCGGCACTACCAACATTTATGGAATTGTTTATATCTTGTAGTTCTTTTGAATCAACACGTAATAAATTCATCTCTTCCACTAAATCTCCTTTCATTCTGTTTAACACATGATGTGGCACACCACCTTTTGACTTAAAACTATCACGTTCTTCACCAATTGTATTAATCATTCTCACTAATCTATTCAACTGAACAGGGTTCAAGGTTTTAAAAGCTTTCAGAAATACCCTCCCTTCTCTATCTAAATCACAAAGACTATCCTTTCCAGAATTTGTGATATGACTCAACATGATTTTATTCACTTTAGAATCATCAGAATTCAGGAGATCATCCAGTAACTCTCTATTATCTTTGTCCATGTCATCTTCATCATTATTGTCAATATCCATATTATTATCATCTGTATCAACACCAGGAGGCCCGAATCTTGGACGGAAGTTATTCCCTCCCCTTGGACCGCCCCTGAATCCTCCCCTGCCTCCTCTCATGTTATTGTTGAACCCCTGGTCCATACCTCCTCGATTGTTATACCCCTGGTCCATACCTCCCCGACCCCCAAACCGGGGTGGGGTTTGGTTAAATCCACCTCGACCTCCTGCTACTGCCCCTGGAACCCCGGGTCCCCAGTCCGGCAGGCCTTGATCCATCATACCAGCACCTGGCATACGACCGCCCCGTCCTCGATGTCGCGGTCCATGCATACCATGAGGCCCTCTGGGTGGCATACCATGATGACCTGGGCCAGGTGGCATGGGTGGCTGACCAGGTGGCATCCCGTGAGGTACAGGGGGCATTCCTGAATCTGACTGCATCCCTGACGATCCTGACTGCATGCCCATGCCCGACGGCCCTGACTGCATGCCCATCCCTGACGGCCCCGAATGCATGCCCATCCCTGACGGCCCCGACTGCAAGCCCATCCCGGACGGGCCCGACTGCATACCCATTCCTGACGGCCCGGACTGCATGCCCATCCCGGACGGGCCCGACTGTATGCCGGGAGGTCCGGATGATATCGGAGGGAAGGCGGGTCCCTTGGCTGCAGCCTTCTCCTGATCCTTGATCTGTTTCTGTATGTCCTTCTTCCTGGTGGCGATGTCCGCCTTCTTCTCTTCCATCTGCTTCTCGTAGGTCTGCCACTGTTGTAGGTACTGCTGAAACTGGTCCTTGTTAGGATGGGCTGAAAAAGAAAGTAAATACACATCAGGCTTCTCCCCAGAATAATTTGAAGCTGTAGTGGCTGTATCGTTTGAAGATTACAATATAGTGATTATGCAAATAATTTTGAATAAAAACAAAATGGGAAAAGAAGAAATTGCTCATATTGAGCAATTTCTTCTTTTCCCATTATGTTTTTATGCATATTAATTGTACAAAATGCCATAATTCATCAGTATTTGACTTGAAATAAATCAAATTCCTCTTTTTGGTGACCATTTTATAGAAATTTAGCTGTGGGGTGATTTTGAAGCTGTAGGGGCATTACACTGTTTTAAATGAAGCTGTGGTGGGGCCGATACAGCTTATTGGGCTGGTGAGAACACTGCACATGTACCTTAGAAATGGCAATTTCTAACAGATTTTTTTTATATAAAATTTTGTGGATAGGCTAATACCTTTTCCAAATTTGAAGAAGTCAAACAGATATTGAGCATATTCAAAGCTGAAGTTCATTTCTCCAGTAACTCCCTAGTTATTCAGTTGGTTTTTAATTGATATAACTAACCAAGTAAACATTCCTTGATTTACAATGTCACTCTAGGGCTTAATATCTTTAATTAAACCTTTTTCCAAACAAGACCTGGCTTAGGCGAGTCTTTGAAAAGTTTGGGAAAATATTGAACCAAACAAGAACATGTTGCTAACCAGTATTTTTTTCCTTCTGCCTCAAAATTTTCTGTGCGCCATTGTAAATAAATCCTTTCTTTATCAACATCCTTCTAGTCACAAACAACAGATTCCAAAATTGTCAAGTCCTATTTTTGTTGTTTGGAAAAGGGTAAAAAATTGTGATAAGAAGGCTTTGTAGACATGACTGTGGCTAGACCAACCCTGCGTTCAGTAAGACAAAACGTTAGCTAACAGTTGGCCATTTCATTCGGAATACTCGGTCAATTCTGTCAAATTTGGGTCAAAGAAGTTGTGAATGTTGGTAACGTTAGCTAACAGTTTGTCTACTGAACGCAGGGCAAGTTTATTTAATTTCCCTTATTGTTTGTGCCCTGAAAGTAGATCTAAACCTTGTAACTCCAGCTTTTTCAAGATTTATTTACAAGGTTTTGACCTCCAACTAACTTTTTAAACAATTCCAACACAGTAATGCTTTTTGATGCCCAAAGAAAAATACTTAAGAAAGCATTGTGGAAAATGAAGAAATTGCTTGTAACTAGCAGTTTCTTCATTTTCCACAATGTTTTTTGCTATAAAAGACCAACAAATGTTAAATTCCATTCACTTGAAATTCTAATTCCATTCACTTGAATTTCTCGTCTACATCATCTTTAAACTAAGACAAGTCTAAAATTTTGCTGTTTGGTAATGGATTAAGGTAGTCTATCCCTAATGAGATTGGCGCAACATCGAAATTATTTGGGCGACGTCGATAACATTCTGTTGTGGAATTTTCCACCACAAAATGTTTACAACCGCACATGAATTAGTTTGGATACGCAACAACCACGCTTGAAAGACCTGATGTTTTATGAATCTCAAAATGGCCACATTATGGGTACTTTACCTTAAACCTTTCCTTAACATTAAACTACAAAATTTTATGGTGGTCCTATCTCAAAAGCTGCTGTAGAGTGTAGACAACAAAATTGATTTTAACAAAATATGGATTTGTGTACAGAAAACATCGAGACAAAAGGAGAAACTGCTGGTTTTCAGCAGTTTCTTCTTTTGTCTCAATGTTTTCCAAAGCCAACTCTATTATGGACGTCTAAACCAGGTCTTGTTTGGGAAAGAGTTAAGCTTGCTACTCACATTTGTTCTGATCTCTCCAGTCATCATACTGTTTCTTCCACTGATCATACTGAACGTTGAACTCATCTTCCTCTTTCTTGATGCCATCCAACATTGTCTGTAATCCACCAACCACTGAAAAACATAGGTAGATTGAACTTTAGCAAACACATTACGACATTTTACCTAGCATGCTGTGTGTGTCAGTTTGTTGTCAAGGCTTGAAATTTCTCTGTTAACCCTTTCCCAAACAACAACATTTTAGGGTGATCCACTTCAAAAACTGCAACAAATGACAAAATGGTTGTTATTAAAGATAGGGTTTGTGTAAAATATGACATAGCAAATATTGAGACAAAAGGAGAAACTGCTGGTTATCATGTGTTCCCAAGCCTTTTATATTAGGGACGTCAAACCAGGCCCCGGTTTCTCAAATAAAGTACATTTTCAGACTCAAATCTGAGCACCATGCTCAAATCACACGAAATCAATGTGAACTTCTATTGAATACCAATCATAGTTGATTGGTATTCAATTGAAGTTGAGCATGTTCTCATGAGTATATACTTAAGTTTTTTTGAGAAACCCGGGCCAGGTCTTGTTTGGGAAAGGGTCAAACAACTTCTTTGTTTCATCAGTTTGAAAAGAAAAGTAGGGACTTGAAGGCAGCACACCCAACATACAGATGAAACTGTGAATTAATGGTGGACCACTAAGACGAGATTGGCTAAACTTATCAAAACAGAAGCTTGATAATAATTGTATATTTTGATTTGATACCTTTCAGTTTTGACGCTTACCAATCAGGGTTGGGGTAATCGTAATCTGTAATCGTAATCGATTGTAATTAATTACATTTTCTAAAGTAATCGTCAGTAATCTGTAATCGGAGGGAGTTTCGATTACATGTAATCGTAATTTAATCGATTACAGGCTTAAAAATTGATGTAATCATCGATTACATTTTCAATTACTTTCGATTACTTGAAGAAAAATTATGAATCAAATTAGGATATAAAAATTGTTTTCAAGGAACATAGAAATGTTAAGAAGTACCCCACATGAATTTCAGAAAAATCAATATTTGTCTATTGAAAATACATGACATCATTTTAAGTTAAGACAAAAGTAAAAACTCTTTATAATTGCAATTAATCTGTAAAACATAATATAGTCAAAATTTTGGACTGCTAATGATAAGTAAAAAAAGTTTGTATTAGAGATCCTTTCCCAAACAAGATCAGGTTTCGACATACCTGATAGGAATTGTTTTGGAAACATTTAGAGAAAAGAAGAAAGTGCATACATAGAAGTGCATCATTTGGGAGAGAATTAAAATGACTACTGTTGTTTGGGTTGAAAAGAACATGTACTTTACACCTTTTTACATGAAGAACAATAGTGATTGCTATAGTGTGAAACCTAAACAAAAGGTGTTTATTTCCCCAGGCTAATTTTAGTATTATACAATTAGACAACTTTGAGAGATTTGATGAAGTTAATATGAAGGTTCAGGTATTATTCTGGATGCAAATGTTCTTGGGATCTGACATTGTGACAAGAGCTATGTCCTTCATGGGCTATTTTGAAGTTCCTGACTCCTTTCCTAATGAAGAGACTTTGACCACTTTGACCACAGTCTCTCAACTTTCCAGAAACTATTTATGATAAGATGCAATACTAATTATAGAATAAACCCTTTCCCAAACAACATTTTTTTCTAAAACAAAAGGAAATTTGTAGACAGCAAAATTGATCCTGTTTCACATAGAAATAACCAGGAGAAAGGGCTGATTATGGCCATTTTCTGTTAAGGTTTTATAAACCTGCCATATCTACAGAGGTTATCAAAGTGTGTCACTATTTTAGAATAGTTTTAAATATTTAAATAATATTACATGTTTTATAAACTGTATAGTTTTAATAGAACCGTAATATTCATGCAATATTTAAACCATGAATAAAGTTTTGCAATAAAACTATTCTTTTACAACATTGTATAATATTGTCATTCAACATTGCATGTTATTTTCTGAAAAGATTTGGCAGTGCTAAACATGTTTTGACTTTTTTTTCCTTTCCCAAGCAACAGAAGGTTAAACAGTTCCATTTTGGCAGCTGATGTAGATTACAAAATGGATGTTTATAAAGATAGTGTTCATGTACAATTTGGCAGAGAAAATATTGAGGCTTAAGGAGAAAATAGTGATTCTCAGCATTTTCTTCTTTTGAGTCAATGTTTTCAAAAGCATTGTCTATTAAAGATGTCAAAATCAGGTCATGTTTGGGAAAGGATAAGCAAGTAATCGAATGTAATCATTCTGTAATCATGATTACTTTAGCAAAAGTAATCGAATGTATTCAATTACATGTGAAAATTAGAGTAATCGATTATTAATCAATTACATGTTTTTCACAATGTAATTGATTAATAATCGATTACAGGTGACTGTAATCGAACCCCCACCCTGTTACCAATGAATTGATCTCAAGACTTTTCTGTACCTTTAACCCTTTCCCAAACAACACCTGGTTTTGATGTCCATTATAGATTTGACTTGGGAAAACACGGAGGCAAAAGAAGAAAGTGCTGAGCCAGCATTTTCTCCTTTTGCCTCAATATTTTCTTCTAGCCATATAATAAATATTACAGACAAATCCCATCTTTATCAACATCCATCTTGAGTCGTCCATAGGGATGAGCACCGGTACTTTGGAATTGGTTACTCCCGGTACCATGATGTCCCGAGTAATTGGTATCGTTTCATTTTGAAGGTACCGGTTCCTAAATTCGATACCTTATCAGCTTATCCTAGATAGATTTTCATTACAATTTCATGACAAAAATTCCGTATAATAGATCAAGTTCCACATATCCACTGCCGGAAGATGCATGAGTTGGGCAAAATACGATTTCTGGCTATCTACGATATTTCAGCATACCCATCCCGTCTTTCTACATGGCACGTTTAATCCTCATTCCTGGTCAATTTAGTAATCCAAACCTTACGTAAAATGCGGCTTGCTGCCAATTAAAAGTGTTCAAATCTGTATTTCAAAAGGTAAAGTATCGCTTTTCCAAATTCGCATGACGATTTTTTTTATCACAATGAAAGATTATCAATTCTTTTCATATACGCGCTGAACTTCATAAAATCGTATCTACAGCCTTATATTTACAATTTTTTCCCGAATGAACTCCTGTCATACGAAGAGTACCGGTAATTCTTACTTGATTGACAGTTTATCGATTGAGTGAAACTGAAAGAAGAGCTAGGAAAGCAGCTACTCCACCTCACTTACCTGTCACAAAACATATTAGAAGGCGTGGTTGGCAATCTTTAAAACAATCGATGTCCAATCAGCGCACTTTGTGCGTTGCATATATTAACATAAGTATGTGATGCGGGTTTGTTTGAATCAGATTTGCAGTCTTTGATTTTATACAAATATTAAAACAATCATCATCGGATACCCATTAGTCTGATCTACTTCATGTAGCGTTGTTCAGACCGCTGGGTATCAGGGGATAGAAAACAATTATGGTTAATTCGAAATTGTTTGACTATCTACATTTCCTCATCAAGTTCTGACTCTTTGGTCCTCGCAAGTCATAAGGTATGCGGGGGAAATCCTACCGTGCACAATTTTCATTCCAATTAGATAATTCCACAATTAATTTTTATTTCAGGGGTTTTCCTAGGCATTTTGGGAAATGGAATCTGGCCAAATTGGAAAAATTTTGAAGTGCAAAATGGCTCATTTTGGGCAAAAAGTAAGCAAACAAGAGGGCCAAGATGGCCCTGTATCGCTCCACTGGCTTTTAGACATTCAGACTACAAATTTCTTCAAGGAATACAATAGAGGTATATTCAAAGAAGATTCATGCTACACCAGAATGAAATCCATTAAGTGATTAAGGAGCAGAAATGTTTTTAAATAAAAATCTTAAAATTACACTGTTTCATATAGCAAAAAAAAAAAAGCCTAGTCCACCAAGCTTTTCATCCGAACATGAAGGAATTTTGAAGAGATTCATGCAAGGAAGATTCCTGTGAAGTTTCGTTGAAATTGGTCCTGTAGTTTTTGGAGAAGAAGATTGTTTAATAATTTTTCGAAAATTCAATTTAATTAAATTTATTAAAATTTAAGTTCTACACGGAAATATTTTTTTTTAAGGAATTTAGAGGAGATAAATGCAAGGAAGATTCATGTGAAGTTTGGTTAAAATTGGTCCAGTAGTTTTGGAAAAGAAGATTTTTCGAAAATTTAATTTAATTTCAATAATCAAAATTTAAGTTCTACATAGAATTTTTTTTTTGAAGGAATTAAGAAGAGATTAATGCAAGGAACATTTCTGTAAAGTTTGGTTGAAATTGGTCCAGTAATTTTGGAGAACAAGAATTTTTAAAGATTTTTCAAAAATTTAATTTAATTAAATTAATTAAAATTTAAGTTCTAAATAGAATTTATTTTTTTGAAGGAACTAAGAAGAGATTAATGCAAGGAACATTTCTGTAGAGTTTGGTTGAAATTGGTCCTGTTGTTTTGGAGAAGAAATTTTTTTAAAGATTTTTCGAAAATTTAAATCAATTAAATTAATTAAAATTCAAGTTCTGCGCGGATTTTATTCTTTTGAAGGAATTTGGTAGAGATTCATACAAGGAAGATTTCTGTGAAGTTAGGTTGAAATTAGTCCAGTAGTTTTGGAGAAGAAGAATTTTTAAAGATTTTTCGAAAATTTAATTCAATTAAATTAATTAAAATTCAAGTTCTGTATAGATTTTATTCTTTTGAAGGAATTTGGTAGAGATTCATGCAAGGATGATTCGTGTGAAGTTTGGTTGAAATTGGTCCAGTAGTTTTGGAGAAGAAGAATTTTTAATTTTTTTTTGAAAATTTAAATCAATTAAATTAATTAAAATTCAAGGTCTGCGCGGATTTTATTCTTTTGAAGGAATTTGGTAGAGATTTATTCAAGGAAGATTTCTGTGAAGTTTGGTTGAAATTAGTCCAGTAGTTTTTGAGAAGAAGAATTTTTAAAGATTTTTCGAAAATTTAATTTAATTTATTTAATTAAAATTCAAGTTCTGCACGGAATTTATTTTTTTGAAGAAATTTAAAAGAGGTTCATGTAAGGAAGGTTCCTGTGTAGTTTGGTTGAAATTGGTCCAATAATTTTGGAGAAGAAGATTTTTATAGATTTTTCGAAAATTTAATTTAATTTAATTAATTAAAATTCAAGTTCTGCATGGAATTTATTTTTTTGAAGGAATTTGGAAGAGGTTTATACAAGAAAGATTCCTGTGAAGTTTGGTTGAAATTGGTCCAGTAGTTTTGGAGAAGACGATGTTTAAAGAAAAAGTTTACGCACGGACGCACGCACGCACGGACGGACACAGGGCCATGACATAAGCCCCGCTGGCCTTCGGCCAGTGGAGCTAAAAAATTATTTTTCAGTAGTGAAATTAACCATTTTAAATAGATTGGAACAAATTGAAGAAAATTTGCTTTGGGAACACAGCCGTTTGCTTTGGGAATGCCTCCGTTTTCAGGAGGCACAGAAAGCATAGGAAAACCCCTGTATTTTCACATATTCCTCCAGCTAAATCATGTGAGTAAAGAATAAAGACATATACTACGTCATCATATGACGATTGCCTTCGCGGCATTCCCCTTTGATCTCCGAGAACCTGTCGCCTAACATTAAAACTACAGCGATATATCAAAACCTTTTTAACCTTTAGTTACGATGTTTTGTGATCAGCAATACGAATTACACATGTTGACTCTTACCAGCAGTGTTATGTTTTCGTGCTTAGTTACTCATCTGGAATAGTTTGGAATACTGGTACTTTAACTAGAACTGTCGCAAAGCGGACGAATACCCCCCACTAGCGCGTTGTCACTGAAAAAGTGCTAAAGTTCAAAGTGGCATAACTCTGAAACTGCTGCCTGGATCAAGATGAAAATTGCAGGTGCACAACTTCATATGATAGGAAACAACCTGCTAAAATTTCAGCAAAATCGGTCAAAAACTGTGGGAGGAGAAGAGGACACAAAATTATGTCCACGGACGGACGGACGGACGGACGGACGGACAGACGGACAGACGGACGGACAACCTGAATCCAGTATACCCCCCCATAACTTTGTTGTGGGGGGTATAATTAATCTTTATTCTACCACACTTTGACGAGCGAGCGTTACGACTTTGTGTAATTTTTTGTATTCTTTTTTTAAAACATAACAGATAGATTTAAATTTTCGCTTGCATGTATAGCATAATTAGTAATAGCAGATACGATCATATTTCATCATAAATGACATACAATGAGTTTTTTTCGGAGGGAGGGGGGGGGGATCTTGATTGGGGGGTTGGGGGTTGGGGGGGGGGGGACACTCGACCATCCGCAGGGGGAGGGGGTGAAAACTACTTTAGATTTTTAAATTTGAGGCTTTAACTTTTCAGTCAGCCCTAGTCCTTAAGTTATGTTAGTTTTGTTACAAGAAATGAATAATGAATCTGTTGTACTGCATATAGTTGATTTTTTATTATTGGTCACTGGAAGAAAATACTAACTTGTCAAAAATTCTTATAGCATGCTCACAATGTTAAGTAAATGGTATCGGAATCAGTTAAAAAGTATTGAGTAGGTATCGGAATCGGTTAAATCCTGACGATGCCCATCCCTAGTCGTCCATATTGTCTGAGGCAGCTTTCAAATCTAACTACCCTTTAATTCCGCTGTTTGGGAAAGTGTTAACCCTTTCCCAAACGACAAAATTCTTGGGTGGTCCAATTTAATAGTTGTTGCAGACAACAAAACAAATGCTGTGGAAGTTGAAATTTATGTGTTATATAGCAAGGAAAATATTGAGGCAAAAGGAGAAAATGCTGATCATCAGCATTTTCTTCTTTTGCCTCAATGTTTTACCAAGAACGTCAAAACCAGGGGCCCGTATTACTAACGATCATACGTTTGATTTTTGCATAATTACTTGTAACAACAGCCCTGATTGTCTCAGTCGGATTTCTTGTGCAATCAGATGTCTTGTTACACAGTTTACACAAAAACTTGATCGTAAGATGTTTAGTAATACGGGGCCCAGGTTTTGCTTGAGAAAGGGTTAACTCTTTCCCAAACAAGACCTGGTTTTGACGTCCTCAAACGAAATGATTTGGGAAAACATTGAAACAAAAGGAGAAACTGCTGATAACCAGCAGTTTCTCCTTTTGTCTCAATATTTTGCTTGCTATATTCTGCACCAATTATATCTATATCAACATGATTTTTTCTTCTGTAACTCCATTCAGATTGCAAAAGTCGAAAATTTTGTCGTTTGAGAAAGTGTTAATTGATCCGGTCGGCACAATTCTTTCAGCCAATCAAAAACGTCGTCAGCGGACCTGCACTCATTCGGTGGAGGTGAAAGCTTCGGTCTTTTTCGTTGAAGCATAACCAACTTTCAGCATTAATATCTCGACGACTACGCCTGATTATTAAAAATGCGTTGGTAGTTAGAAAGTTTAAATCACATTCTTTAAAGAAAGAGTTTTGTTTATGAATTTTAGCGATGGATTTTTGAAATAATCTGCCTCAAAGTTGGTATCCCGTAACGATAAAGACCGAGGTTGTACCCTCGATGAAAAAATGAAAGTGAGGCTATGACGTCATCCCGACTGATTCTATCAAGACTGACTTACTAGAAGGAGGGGGTTGAGCAGACGGCGCCCACTGTTGCTGCATCTGTAGAGTTTGTTGCCATTGTGCAGCCTGATTCTTCAGATTCTGAAGTCGTTGTTCTTCCTCAGGATCCTTTGGCTTCAAGTCAGTCTGAAAAATATTACAAAATTGAAATTGGCTTTATGATCAAATCTGTAATAAAATTAAGTTAGTCGGCATGACGTCATAGCCTCACTTTCATTTTTTCATTGAGGGTACTTCCTCAGTCTTTAACGTTACGGGATACCATTTTTGAGGCAGAATATTTCAAAAATCCATCGTTAAAATTCAAAAACAAAACTCTTTCTTTTAAAATATGTGATTAAAACTTAAACAACAAACTTGTTTGTAATAATCAGGCGTAGTCGTCCAGATATTAATGCTGAAAGTTGGTAATGCTTTAACAAAAAAGACCAAAGCTGTCATCTCCTCCAAATGAGTGCAGGTGCTGCACTTTTTATGAATAACCATGTTTTTGATTGGCTGAAGGGATTGTGCAGACCGAATCAATAGAATATTAACTGACAGATTATCATTATTTTTCGGACTGACAAACTTTTAAACCTTATAAGACTGAAACTTTTTTCTGAACTATCAGGAAGTCTGCTATTAGAATTTTTTAGACTTTTTGCTTGTTTCTTTCAATTTTGGCGGATCCCACATTATTGAATGTTCGGGAAATCTTGCCAACAGGCACAAAGGTTCTTACGTCCTCTGACTCTTCCTCAGGCATCGGTGGGGGTTCTGGCGGTAGAGGAGGAGCCTCTTCTCCCGGGGGTGGCGGCGCAGCAGGGCCCGATGCTAAACTAGACGCTGGGTAACCCGGCCCCGGTGGCGCTGGGGGAAGCGGAGCCGTTGGCATCGGTGGAGCCCAACCGTATGCTTGTGGCTGCATCGGGACCATGTGAAATTGTGGCTGGGCATACTGGGGCGGTACAGCACCCCATGACGGGTACATACTGATCGTTTAAACTGCTATTATTTTGGTTTTAGAGTGCGTAATTATTATTTCTTTCTTCAAACATGGCGTGTAAAAATCTCAGTTTCTCGGACGTTTTGCCGGTGATGAGGTAAAATTATCATCGACCATGAAGACTACACGAAATAAATGGGGGGGGGGGAGTATTTTCGAACACGAAATGAGAGTAAAGACATTTAAAATATACATTTTACAAATGCTTTTTAAAACACGTTTGTGTAGATCTGTATATTGTTTACGTCAAATGTGAATTATTCAAGTTTTAAATTGGTGTTGATGAAAACACATGTACTTCGTCCATTCATCTATAGATCTAGCAGTAATTTATATGACAAGGTGTTGAAGTTCGATAGTCAATATCACGTAAGTATCCACTAATAATTAATCTAAAATCATTTGGACTAGTCCCTTTGGACGAAAAATGTAGATCTAAACATAATAGGCAGGCCTATCGTTTGAACAAATCATTGAAACAATAGGCCTAAACAAACTCCGAACACGAACAGAAAAGAAAAATATCCAGAGTTAAAAAAAATCACAGATCTCGTAAACAACAAAAATAAACGAAATTTTCAAAGAAAGAATGAACAAGTTGGCATGACGTCTTTATTGAGGGAAACCCTTGACGTTTGACTTGTCGTCTACAAAAATTTCCCTGGGGTTTCCATAAGGCCATTTTCCTGGGACCTAAATTTTCCAATGATATTTTTAGTACAAATAGATACATAAAGGGGACGTGTTTTGCCGAAAAGTCTGAATCGAACGGACCTTTGGTTTGGTGTATATTGTATATTGAAAGTGGGTGGGGTAATTCTTTTCAGGCGCTACCCAAGGTTCTTATTAGTCAATTTTCTATCTAAATGTAAATAATTGGCGAATTTCTTTAAAATATTATGTTTTGTATATGAGTCCATGTCAAGATGACATTAATTCCATTGGCTTGCTTACTATATATATTAAAATATTTGGAATTTTATGTAATTTTTCATTTTTTTGTATATTTTCATCTCCCAACTTTGCGGAAAACATCAACACATTTTTATAAAGCGACATAATGGAATAATACTTTAGGTGAGAACTTGTTAATAAATCGTCATTGCAAAATTATTAGGGATTTTTGATAGCTATTCGGGTAAATGAGTTACGGGCCCTTGAATGCACGAAAACCCATGACAAATTGTGGAATAAATAACAAAATACATTTTTTCTGACTTTCTTTCGTATCGAAAGACAGAAATGTTTAATTAGCTTGAATTATAGCTGGCCTCAGCAAATAGTACTACAAATAAGCTTTTGCGGTCACTTTCGTCTGTTGTCCGTCCGTCTGTCTGTCTGCCCGTCCATAATCAGGTTTACACTCTAGAATCCACAAATATTATCCGATCTTCACCAAATTTTGTCAAAATGTGTATGGTCATAAGCCTTTGCATAAGATTAATTTTGGACGGAATTGCTGCAGAAAGTGCTGAGTTATGTGCCCTTGAATGTCAAAAAATGCTATTTTTGACAATTTTTGCATTCAAAAAAATTCAAACATAACCCAATCAAATGCAAAACCAAGTGAAAATGTTTGCATTTATAATATCTTGGGTGAGTGTGATTTCCATTCAGATTGAAATCGTAAATTGTGAGTTATCCGCCCTTGAATTTGACAAAATTGCTATTTTTGACTTCATTTTCTCTTTAGCACCCACCAATATTTTAAAAATAAAAGCAAAACTTGGACAAATAGATGTCCATTAGATCTTTTATAGGTTAAGGTTTTGGCACCATTTGAAATGCTTTTCCCAAGTTATCTGCCCTTGAATTAGACACATTTGTGGGTTTTCGTGCAAATCTAGGGCTAATACGGCAATTTTGTTAAATTCAAGGGTGGATTACTCAGGGTAAACATTTCCAATCTGGCTGAAATTCTTACACGTCTGATATATTATAGACAGAAATAATTTGTCCTGTAATTTTTGGTTTTAATTGCTCCATATTTGTGGATGCTAAAGGGAAAATAAAGCCGAAAAATGCAATTTTGCCAAATTCAAGGGCGGATAACTCAAAATTTATGTTTCAATCTGAATGAAAATCACACTCACCCAAGATATTATAAATGCAAACATTTTCACTTGGTTTTGCATTTGATTGGGTTATGTTTGAAATTTTTTGAATGCAAAAATTGTCAAAAATAGCATTTTTTGACATTCAAGGGCACATAACTCAGCACTTTCTGCAGCAATTCCGTCCAAAATTAATCTTATACAAGGGCTTATGACCATACACATTTTGACATACATGTAGTTTGGTGAAGATCGGATAATATTTGTGGATTCTAGAGTGTAAACCTGATATTATGGACGGGCAGACAGACAGACGGACGGACAACAGACGAAAGTGACCACAATAGCTTATTTGTAGTACTATTTGCTGAGACCAGCTATAATTTAAGCTAATTAAACATTTTTGCCTTTCTATGCGAAAGAAAGTCAGAAAAAAGGTATTTTCACTATTTTGTTATTAAATTTTATTCCACAATTTGTCATGGGTTTTCGTGCATTCAAGGGCCCGTAACTCATTTACCCGAATAGCTATCAAAAATCCCTCATAACTTTGCAATGACGATTTATTAACAAGTTCTCACCTAAAGTATTATTCCATTATGTCGCTTTATAAAAACGTGTTGATGTTTTCCGCAAAGTTGGGAGATGAAAAAATACAAAAAAATGAAAAATTACATAAAATTCCAAATATTTTAATATATATAGAATCTAATAAGCAAGCCCATGGATTTAATGTCATCTTGACATGGGCTCATATACAAAACATAATATTTTAAAGAAATTCGCCAATTATTTACATTTAGATAGAAAATTGATTAATAAGAACCTTGGGTAGCGCCTGAAAAGAATTACCCCACCCACTTTCAATATACAATATACACCAAACCAAAGGTCCGTTCGATTCAGACTTTTCGGCAAAACACGTCCCCTTTATGTATCTATTTGTACTAAAAATATCATTGGAAAATTTAGGTCCCAGGAAAATGGCCTTATGGAAACCCCTCCTTTCAGAAAATGGTTTGAAGACGTTTTCTTCAGTTGGCCTATTCGACGTTTCAGATGGAATAATTTCAAGTAATCTATATGTGCTTACATTTATTTTGACCAACTTTTCCCTATGGACTTAATCTGTTAACCAAACGACATAATTTGGGGTTGGTTCAAATTCAAAGATGTTGCAGACGACAAATTCAAGTGAATGTCATAAAGTTTTTATTTTGTATTTTGGTGTAGTAAATATTGTGGGAAATGAAGAAATTGCCTGTCACAAGCAATTTCTTCATTTTCCACAATGTTTTCCCAATGCACTAATGTCGTGGGGAGTCAAAAAGCATCTATGTGTGGTAATGGGTTAATAAAGCTATTGTCTAAGGGCTATTATGTTCATGGACGAAATGTATGGTACAAAAAGTAGAAAACAAGCAAATTCGTTGAATTGATATCCCCCGCCGAACACATTTTCATTGTCAATGGAATAGCGCGGAAACGAATATCACTCTGTATCTATATAGTTTCAACAGAACGAATATCACTGTACATGTATATGGCTTCAACAGAACGAATATCACTCTGTGTGTATATGGCTTCAACAGTCCGGGGCAGAAACTCTTAATTCAATGGTCGAACCGGGTAACCCGGATGGCATGCACATGTCCTCTTTGTAGTAAAACTGTGCACAAAGTTTCATTGAAATCCGGTCTATAGGTTTCAAGAAATAGCGCGGAACCGAATCTCAGACGGACAGACGGACGGACGGACGACGCAAAAACAATACCCCCCCCCCCCCCGATGATTTCATCGATGGGGGATAATTATGTAGTCATTGCATGTAAAACATTTATTGGAGAAAAGTACAAATATAATATTGTATCACTCGTTCAATGTTTTCCAACGGGTTTCGAACATTTGACCACCCACATCCAAGAGGGCGCCTAAAGCGCATGGCCACAGACGCGGCTGTATTTAAACGAGGGATTTTTCCCCATGCGTAAAGACGCGTCCCTTTCGGTTTATCTCCCTTGGACCTTTCTTTTGATACAACAGACTCCAAGACCTTTTACAGCTGACAACAACCAAATTTGACACAAAAAGTATTGCAAGATATTACAAGAAAAACATAGAAAGGAAAACTATCCACACTGTCTCCTATTCTTTTAACGTTTTCAAAAAGTTTTCTTATATCTGAGAACAAGTTAGTAGCCCATTGTTTGGCCAAGAGCAAACGTTTTCAATATTTCTTAAAAAAAAAACTTCTGAATTTTGATCGAATACAATTATGGTAGAAAACCTTAGAAACCACCATTTATTTCTGATAACCCCCTTCCAAAACCTCTCTTTTGACTTTCGAAACAATGGATTTTTGGAAACGGGATAAACTCATTGTGCAGCTAGATTGTGAAAAAAGTATGGTCTTACAAACACACTGCCCAATGATATTTCGAGTGAAAAGAATACTTTTATGTAAGATAGACCGATTTTATTCAACAAACCCGCATGCTTCCTAGTCTGAAAATTCGGTTGCCTATATAGACAATATATTGCTGCTTTTCAACAAAAACTCTCGTAACTGCAGCTTGTTTTAAGCTGCAGTTACGAGATTTTTGTTGATAGCGACGATTAGACAAGATATATTGTTACAGAAGGCCTGGGGTCAAAAGATGCAGCCGATTGTACCTGCGATAGTACAAACCATTTCCCTAGCAGCCCTTCCTGGGTATTTATTTAGTCGTAAAACTGTCACACTAATTTCCATCTTTAAAACCGCAACACCGAAAAAGGTACCCAGTCTATAACAAAGACCAGGGGATGTAGTCCTATCCAGCAACATTTCTAAGTTGATTGTCTAAAGCAAAATTACATTACAAGCCATCCGATTGGTCGAGACGTATGTCTCGGCCAATCAGATGAATTGTTGTGTAATTTTAAAGGTAAACGTGGATTTAGACTGGTTGGTGCATATCACCATAGATTACAAAAGAATACTTTATATGCGAGGGATAAGCCCAAGCAATTCACAGACTGTACATAAACTTTGACTGCTATTTGGTATTTTGCATCTTTTACGGATGATATAGGCAATGATCAGCCTGTGAGCAGAATTATCATTCAAATAGAAGTCTAAAATCATGTTCTAACCTTTCAAACAACAACAAAATACATGTACGTGTTCATAAGAAAGGTGTATTGAATCAATGTTAACTAATGTTGCAACATCAAAAAATGCACAAAAGACTACAACCTTTGTTAAAACAATACACAAATAGATAAAATAAAAAATAACATTTCATGAAAAATTATGATATCTGTAGTAATAGTTGTCGGTACAAGACCCTTAAAGTTGGTTGTCTTCAGTCGAATCGTATAAATGAACGTTTCTTATTTTTTCATGGCTCGTCAAAAATCAGCCTATGTCTGTTTCTCCCACAAGTTTTGAGAAAAACAACAATGTTTTCTCAGAAATAAACTCATCTTAAGTCAATAAATCTTGAAAAACTTAGTTAATGTACACTTTATACTACATGTATTTAATATGAAAAAGTTACAAAATAAGGATATAAAATTGATGTACTGATAAAAACTAAAGTAAGTGAATACGTGTAATAAGTACTTCAGGTTATGACATTCTGATCAAAACAAAATTTGATTGCATACCATTCAAATTGTGTTTTACCTATAAACAAGAAAGAAAAAACTGTCGAAATATGTTTGTATAAAAAAAGATGGATCTACCTTTTCTTTATTTTGTTTAATAAGCTAATATATCATCTATAATTCGTAATGAAGTAAACTTCCAGGAAAATTAATTAAACGAATGTAAATAAAAGATAAAGAAGGAAAAAAATAGATATTCATATCAGGTCCCGAAAATTCCGATTTTTGAAAATAATAACACATTACATCTGACGTCATTGTGTTAAAAATAATTGTGAGAAACAAAAAAACGTTTTTGACAAAAGTTTATCAGAAATTTATAGTGTCTGATTGCAAATCACGGATGAGAATATTTTAACCCATTACCAAACGATAAAATTTTAGCGTGATCTAAATTGAAAGATCCTGCAGACGACAATTTCAAGTGAATGAAATTTCACATTTTTCGGTCTTTTTACATAGAAAACATTGTGGGAAATGAAGAAATTGCTTGTCACAAGCAATTTCTTCATTTTCCACGATGTTTTCCAAATCCTTTATCTCTTGGGGAGTCAAAAAGAGTCACTGTGTGGTAATGGGTTAATACACAAAAACATAACAGGCAAATCGAGATGAATAAAAAAAGAAATGCAATGACGCTTGTAATTTAATCAGTCGAATATCAATTTATATATATGGAATATAGAATAAAACAATCTTTAATAAATAAAACAAGAAATATTTCGATGCGGTTGCGCATTAAATAAACGACTATGCATCTATAGTTATGTAGAAATTGGTAAAAAACAACAATATTATCAAATTATTTACCCCAAAAATATTCTTAAAAGTAAAAGAAATAAATATATATAGCAGGAACGAAATTAAAGAAAATGTGAACAACTGCTTGACGTAAAAGTTGCATTAACCAATATTTAAAAAAGGAAGAAAAAAGAAAAAAAAAACATTTTAACTAAATTTCATTGAGTTCCGAGAAAGTTTTAAAAAATGGATTAAAAAAATTGTAAAATTATAAATATGAAATGCATAGGAATATAAATAGACAAAATAAAATTTCAAAACCGCAACAAGATCTGTTATTTCAAAAGAGAAGCATCATCTGAGCCAAACACCAACGTTACATTGAGAATTTTAATTTTTGATATATTTATTCTGCTTTAATTTTTTTATTTTACTTTATCTCTTTTAATATTTACATAAAAGTCATTCAAGTAAGTTAAGTAAATATTGACTTTAATTCAATGAAGATATCGTTTTAAATTTCGTGAGTGAGAGAATGATAATCCAAGATATCAACGCTAAAAAATAAATGCAAAATTAGTATTCGAAGAAAAAAATACGTATTGCTCCAGGCGAACTTTAAGACTATGTTACATGACATTAATATGAAATATTAATTTTGAAGATGCATTTTTATTTCATGGGTGGAATCTACATGTATTTAAAAAAACACATGCGTTTTTATCCGAATTTATTTTCTTCATTCTGAAAACTATGTTGTATTCCATTTCGTTGAAAGAAGGAAACTTTTGATACAATTATAATGATAATGATTGAAAGAATAAAACGACTGATTCGCCAATTGTATCCGTTTGCTTATCAAATTTTAGTCATAATTACGAAAAAACACCGAAATATATTGTATTATTAAACCAAGTAAAAAGAAAATGAAGCAATAGTAAGGTAAAATGGCATCTTCAGTCTTTTATTGGAATAGTCTCTTGCTTTCAACCACCACAAATGTAACTAGTTAGAAAATATTCTTTTGAAAAACGCAGTTTCTCCCATCACATCAACCCATTCCCTATTATAACATTCCTGACTAATCTAAGTCGGAGGGAGATGCACATGAAAAAGTTACCTTGCTAAACGAGGGAAATTTAACATGTATAATACAGAAAGCTACGAGAGAAAATGGGAAGACGCTGGCTATCGATACTTTCTTTCCGTTTCTTCTTTCAGGGTTTTCTAAACCTAAGTCTAATAGAAACAAACTTAAAATTAATGCCTGTATTTGGAAAGAATTCGACATACGTTTTTACCATTATGCATGTACAGCGTTCTCACAGAAAAAATATACCAGTTAGAATTGAAATATATATGGTTAGGTAACAGAGATCTACTTGGTGTAAACGATTGTATAATATCTCCAATCAGAAAGTTCGAAAATATTGAGGAACACGGTCGTCTATATTTTCTTCAATCAACAATTGGTTTTCAAGACTTAAACATTTTAATCCGAGGCTTTCTTGGGAAAGGAATAATACAATTTCTATTTTGATTTCTTTGAACTGCTTCATAATGACATTTTCGGTTTCATAGTTTTCATGTACAAAGGAAAATGAATGAAAATGGGTAAAGTAACAATACATCTTTAGTATCAAATCTTTTAAATTTCATGTCCGAGTGAAGTTGGTAGAATAAGCATAAACACGTTACTAGCACTTTTACATTACAGTTCATTTATTTAGTTGTTTTCCTTGTTGTTAGTCAAAGGCATGTCCCAGAAAAAAATCTACAAGTTTATTGTCGTCGGTTACAGGTCACATGTATTTGTAGTTGGGACATATTCTTTGTGGACGATGCTCAACAAAGAATTTTATTTCAACACACACAGAGAACACAAAGAGAAACTTTTTCTTATGGTTGTGAAACAAAACCGATACTCCATCCCCCAAATCTGACAACCAGTATTAAAGAAACCATGACCAGCTAAGTATCTCAAGGGGTTCCAGTTCAATACTATTTGGACCGTTTCGGACGCATTATCAAGCATCCATGAACAATACTTTAATAAACATCACTCGCTTCCGATTGAGTTCCGATGGGTTTCGTTTGTCTGTTTCTGAGACCAGTCTTCTAATGTTACAGACAGCAAAATTTTAAGTATATCTTTACTTCCTCTAAATAATACAAATCATATCAGGACTATTGTTCTACAAGGCTCAACCATGAACTATAAATTATGACATTTAAAACTTTATGGACAAATAACAAGAATAAAACACATACACACAAAACTCGAAATCTAATTTATTCAGTCAAAATTTTATACAAATTATTTTCCGAGAGGGGAAAACTTGCTGCAGGAGATAAGATGGATATAGATAAATGTAGGATTTGTGAGCAATATACCATGGATAATATTGACTTAAAATAAAGCATGCTGATCAACTGCATTTAGCTCAAGATGAGCTAAGCTCAATATGTGCTAGTGTGGCCTCTTGCCGTCCGTCTGTTTGTCTGTCCGTCAACACCTTTATGTCTACACCCTGGTATCCACACATATCAGTACATCTTGATCAAACTTGGTCAAAATGAATATGGCCTTAAGTTCTCAGAAAAGTTTGATTATTGGCCTGATCGGACCAGAAAGTGTATGCATGTTTGTTTTATTCTGTAAAGGACCGCTTCTGACTAGTTTTGACCAATGGACAATCATGATAAAATTTGAAAACAATAATCGTGTAATTTCATCCCTATTTAAATTGCATTCCCGGAGTTACCGTACCTGCCATTTAATTCGATTTAAATTAGTAAAAAAGACTGTTTTGACCTTGTTTATACTCTAGAATCTGTAAATAGATCTATTTACTAATCAAGACAAAACTTTAACAAAACATTAAGGTCTGAAATATCTGGCATAAGTTTCACTTTCGACCTCAATGAAAATATTTACCTGAGTTATCTGCCCTTGAAGTTGACGGTATTGCCGTTTACGACTTTTACCATCTAGCCATTGAATGTGTCCATGTAGCCATTTTCAACTTTGTTGTACTATTTCTCTCCGTCTTGCTTCTGTATTATCAAAGTATTTTCGTGTCATAACTGTCATGGCAGCCGGGGTTTTGTTGCTTTTCATTTGGAAGATGTCGGTTTTCTTTATCTTCCACAAACGACAAAAAAACGACAAAAATTTAGACAATTTCAATTTGAAAGATGCTACAGAAGACAAAATATTTCAGTTGCCAGCAGCAGTTCATTCAGCGGATGGGTCTTAAAATGATCTAAAAACATTTATCTTCCGCAAAATTCGGTAGAGTTGACAGTCCAGCTTTGAAATATCTTTGACCAGCTTATTCAATGTCCAGTACTGCAGAAATACATTATGAATGTGTAACAACAACAACACTTTGATTATATAAAGTAAAAATAACAACCGGGCTGTTTTGGTTGGAATTATTAAATCAAAGCCCATTAAGAATTTTCTGTAATATGAAAGTGGTCAAAAAGAATGCGGTGGACCAATGTAACACTATTGCTTATACTCATAGAAATAGATATACGTATAAATTTACGCTAGTTTTGCGCTAATTTCTCGAATTATAGTTCAGACAGTTATTCTCCTCTAGCACGTTTCTCTCTACTACCCGGCGGTTTGCCTTTGTATGGTCTATTTCATGTCCACAAGGCAAATCGCGAAATGGAAATTAGTTGTAGCGACATGGAGCGTTGCGGAACAAATTTCAGAGCTTACTGTCAGAAACTGGTCGGAATGATTGCTGATTTACAACGCATATTTGGCAAAATGGTGTGAAATAAGATTTATACCATCATACAGCCTGTAAAGCCTGTCTGCATCATTTATCATTGAAATATGAAATTAGGCTTGTCGTGTTAATATTCGTATATTGAACACCATAATGTTCTGACAATCATAGTTTTGGAATCTCTTTTCTGGTGTGTTCATTGACGAAAAAGGTTGACCTGCTGCTCATGGTTGAAGTCAACTTTTACAATGTTTCTTTTCCTAACATAAAATTACTGTAATACCTTTTAGCACAAGTAGATACCAACTTCTGTCAAGTGGGAACACGAGAGGTGTCCAAGCGAATACGAAAAATTGCTTTTCAAAAGTAGACGGGGGTTCTT
Organism: Fragum sueziense; assembly: GCA_963680895.1. Lineage (NCBI taxonomy): Eukaryota > Metazoa > Mollusca > Bivalvia > Cardiida > Cardiidae > Fragum > Fragum sueziense. Next base: position 32,842,801 of record OY804593.1, read on the forward strand.
GATAAGATGTAATACGAAACGCTTTGAAATGGCGTGAAACATCGTCAAAATTTACAAGTGTTTCAAAATGTGACAGATTCTTTTCATAAGGTACAAAATTCAATCCAAAATGGTTGAGTGTTTCAACAAACATACATGCAAAAACAAGCAACAAACATACATACAAAACCAGCAACAAAAAGTTTCTAAAACATGTTGAAAGATGCATTTTGAAATGTTAAATGGTGAGTGTCACATTGTAATATTGCTGTAAATTTTATACTTTTCAATTATACGTGTTTATTGTACGAGGGTTGTCCGGAAAGTTTTGAGACTGTGTCTATATCTCGAAAAGTATTTTAAATAAAGCTTTAAAAAGAGCATGGTTACAAAGAAAATTATTTTTGGAGATTTCTTGCAGAAAATTAAGTTTGATTACTCCCTACATGGCAAGAAAATGGTTGCCAAGACAACTACCTCGTCTCGACACGGAGCACCTTGAAATTACCGGAAATCAAGAAAAAATTATGCGATGTTAATATCTTACATAAGATACATTTTACACCAAAACGTAAGGTCAAAACGTATGGCGTCAGATAAACATATGCTACATATTTGCGGAAAATTTTGACGTCATACAACGGAAAACAAGTCTATTACACGTGAGGGAAGTACACGCACCCTTTTAAGATGTCGGAAAAAAAATCCGACGTTGACGTCACGCACGGAGCAACGCATGGTTATTAAGCACTGTGTAAATGTGGGAATGACTCCTATGGATACATTTAAGTTTCCAAAAATGGATCAAACGCGCCCTAACTGTTCGAGGGCATTAGTATTCCGTTGGCATAAACGTTTTAGCGACGGTAATGAAGATGTGATCGATTTAAAACGAAGAGGGCGGCCATCAGTGGCAAGTGAACATGATATTCAAGACTTAACTGCGACCTACGGGGTAATCGGTATGAAAACTTACAAGACTTACGCATGGCAGTACGATCAGCTGTTGCACGGTATGAAAAAGAGTGGTACGTACATGTTTTTACCCAATGGGTTGAACGCCACCGTAAGTGTGTGCGTTCCTGTGGGAATATTTTGAAAAACTGTGAAAATGACGTAACGTCATAATGCAACAAAGTGCTCCGTAAGTTGTTACTTGTATGTTTTAAAAGTTATGTTGTAACGGTTCACATCGTAGTATCTTATTGAAATTTTCAGGAATAATCTTATATATATGCAATTATCTGTAGGTAAAGTTTTAAATAAATCACTGTAGTCGTTCGTTTTTTATTAAGACAGTCTCAAAACTTTCCGGACAACCCTCGTACTACCAAAGACCAAACATTTTAGACATTTCACACTGCAAAAGGTAATACATTGTATATATTAGAAAACATGTTTATATATTATTGTCTTGTAATGGAAATGGTGAACAAATGATGCGACGATATTATTATGTGGTCCCAAAAAGACTATGTAGTACGGATATGAACAGTTTCATAAGCTATGCAGCTCAATTGAATTAGAAGATGAATTTTGATTTATTCTTATAATTTGTATTCTGGTTTACGTAGAGATCATCGTGGAAATGTTTTTGTGTTCGTTCCGAATATGCAGAAACTGCCCTTGATATTAAGTCATTCTAATGGAAATATTCAGTAAATATAATATAGCCTATCATCTGGATGAATATTGCTTTAAATTGTAAAAATAAAATGATATAAATCCCGGAACATACTGATTTGCCATTTACTCCTCGTTCATGTCCCATGTTTGATATATCTGTTCTTGTTATTATTTGATCAGATTAGTTTGAGTCTATAAATTTTTGTCGGGCTTTCTTTGGTTCATCTTTTCTACGCAGTATTCTGTTTTTATTTCATATTTTCATCCTGAAACAGTGCATTTACATACAAACATGCTTATTTGACAATATACCTTTTCGCCTTCCCTCATGTAGATGTGTTCGTATATTGTCGAACACGAAACACCGAGAAGGGTTGAAATATAGTAACATATATACTAGAAACAAATCATTTTGAGTTAAGACTAAAGCATCGCTAAGGAGTCATAGTTATTCTTACGGTGGAAATTCCAAGGCACGGGGTCTTCACTCTGCAATGAGGCGCTTCGTCGCAAATGAGTACCAAATGTTTCCAGGCAAGAACAAAGTTGGAATCCAGAAATGCCGCGGAATAAATCTAGAAAAACCTGTCAAATTGTCACATGCCTCCCCGGAACACCATTTGTCTTAGATTATATTAATTATTGTTTAGAAAAATGACTACAGACGATGTCTAATGATGTTTTCACAAGCGTCGTAATACTGGAAAAGATATCTCATAAAAACACAATTGTTTTCGCTGTTACAGATCTAGGCATTAATCCTTTCCAAGTCGGCAAACTTTAAGACTGATCAATATTAAAAGGTGCTGCAGACAATAAAATTGAAGTTATACAGCAGGGCTAAATTTTAACCCATTCCCAAACGACAAAGTTTTAGACTTGTCCAAATTCAAAGATGATGCAGACGACAATTTCAAGTGAATAAAATTTTACATTGTTTGGTCTTTTTACATAGAAAACATTGTGTGAAAATGAAGAAATTGCTTGTCACAAGCAATTTCATCATTTTCCACGATGCTTTCCAAAGCCATTATCTTGTGTGGAGTCAAAAGGAGTCACTGTGTGTTAATGGGTTAAAGCTACCGGGTAGAACATTTGAGGGCAACTGAGAAACATATATATTGGAATTCTTTTTGACTCCATTATTCTCCATCGCTTTACCAAATTAGGGAAACCAATACCAGAAGGTGTTTAGTGAAAGGTAGATGCACGCACATACTTAGTAAATATCGGCAATTTACTTCAAAAACATAGTTACTATATAGCGTAAAACACCAAATATTTCTTCGCTTCTCTTCAAAAACTCGTGACGGCAGCTTGTTTTGTGCTGCAGTTACGAGGTTTTGAAGGAATTCAGCGAATTATAGAAACAAAGAATACATTGACTTATCAAAGATTCATGAAAAATGATAAAGAAAATACCACATGGCATTTCAGGGATGTTCTCAGTACTGACAAGGAATAAGGGGGTGAGTGGGGTGGGGTGGTATCGTAATAAGGAAGGGGGTAAGGCGAATACTTTGGTAGATAATTCAACATTCAAATTAAAAAAAAACATTATTATAGAGCGTGTTTGTTGACAAAAATGATAATAAAAATAAAATTAATATCACCACAAAGTCACACGATTACTGCCCGTGACTATGCTCTATATTCAAGAATGACTCTCCCTATTTTCTGTTATTCCTAGAGTAAAATAGCTTTCCATATTTGTTACAGCTTTTTACATTTTTCTGAGGTGGTCTGAACTGTGTTTATGAAAATTCTTTTTAATTACACAATAGTATTATTAGCGTTTATGATTTTGACAATATGTATATATAGTGGAACATGAAAAAAGGTAAAATATTTCGTCCCTTTTCAACAAAAACTTCGCAACTGCAGCTTAAATCAGTTACGAAGTTACGAAGTTTTTGTTGAAAAGCACTGATTTATAGACTATTCTTTCTTTCGTTGTTGTTATGAGTGTTGAAGTGGAAATCGGTCTGTTGTAATGCTACACCACAAAAACCGTAAAAGACAACGAAAACAAAACTGGAAACACCAATTAATCACGCGTGATTCATTAGCTAAGCAAGGAACATTGACATCAACTAGCGGAACTTCGTAAATTGGGGGATTCCAACCTAGTGACGTCGAAACGAGTTAAAAGTTAATTTGAATACTTGTTTTGAAATACCGTCACCTTCCATTACCCACAAACCTATCTACCGTGAAAGTGTTAGGCTTGCTTATCAACACGTTAGACAAGAACAATAATTCATTGATGCATAATTGTAACTATTTCTTACTGAATTCATTTTCGCAAAGATTATATATCTGATAACTTGTCAAGGAACATACGAACAAATTATCAAATTATCTTTCGCATTCGCGTTTTATTATTGAAGTGATGAACAAGGATGATATTGCATTGATGTCTAGATGTCCACAATATAAATTCATTTATTTCAATTTCTGGAGATGTGCAAAGTCAAAACTCAGCTCTTTTTTTTAAGAATTTTTATTTTGGAATTATATTTTTGTCAAGTGCCATACTGTGACCATCGTACTTGTACTATAGGTAACCGTTATGGCAACAAATCTAGATCTGTACTTTGATCATTCACACGCAAAAGGGAAAATTAATAAAATGTTATATGGTAGTACCTAGTAGGCCTTCTTGGCATTGCAAGGTTCAAAACAAATCAATTGGACTATGTACATGTAGATCATTAACAAACATGTGTAACATTTAAGAGTGGCCATTTATGAATTTCTTGAATATGTCGATCCAGTAAATGAAAACAGGGAAAAGAAAACAAAATTACCAACAAAAATGATGGACTTGACTATTTTACCACAATACCGATATTTACAACAAACAAGTTATGAAAGAAACGTAAGATTATCCACTATCATACAATGTTCTAGAATAAAACACGGAAGGAAAAAATGAAAGATATGAAGTATAAGTCTTATGACAGATTATTCCATAGATCTTGCGAGTTCTTTAACAAAAAAGAGCCGTAATGCAATTATACCGGCGCCACGATATTTTATAGCGTTTTGATGACGGTGATGCCAAACAGCTTACTTCGAGTGTGGTTCTGTGTATGTGTTTTCTGTCCTGCTTAACGTATACAACCCATCATTAGCACCAAAGAGCCAGAGACGAAATTTGAAAAGTGCTAGTAAATCCTAAACTATGTTATATTTTCATTCCAAATACAAACATACGAGGGACGGTCGGAAAGTAGTTGGACTTTTCGTGCTGCTGTCTCTCCATTTGCAACTGTATAAACATATTATATATTGATGGAATCTACATCCATTTGCCAATAATGTGGTCAGTTTATTTTCAAAGATAGTTGTATATGTATGCTATTCTGTCCACTTATATGTGATAGGGGTTTTATGTACCATAGACCATTTGTTAGAGGAACAACAAGGGTAACCAAAACAAAAGAACATTCTAGTCAATTTAATCGCGAAGAAGTGAAGTTTTTAACTAAATTATCACTGAAGATTAAATAAGGGTCCATACTTCCGAACTTTGGATAAAAAACCAGTCAAAGCAGTCATGGAAACGAGCTGGTTCCCCGCCCATGAAAAGATTAAGCTGTTTCCTTCGGCTGGTTGTCACGTTTGTTGCTTTTAGGGATTCACGAGAATTGATAGCTACTCATTTCATGTCAAACGGTAAAAACTGTCATTGCCAAGTACAATTCTGAAGTAATTCAGAAAAAAACAAAGAATAAATGCTGAAGTAAACGCCTCCCAGATTAGCAAAGAAATTTTTTTCTACTTTACGATTACGCACGGTCCCATACCACCGCATATACAGTGGAGATTATCAACTATTACACATGACAAAAGTTATTTTGCTCTTCTTATAGCCCTTACCTCGCCCCACGTGACTTTTATTTGTGTCAAGGACTGATGAAAATGCTTGCTGGGAAGAAATTTGAGACCAGGGCGCCTTTGATAACGGTGGTTACACAGTACCTAATACAGTGGGTCTACGTCATGGTTAATAGTGGGGATAGTAAAGCTCCTACAAAGATGGCAAAAATGCATAGACATAGATTGGCAATTTGTTTAAACAGTGTAAAAAGAATTTTGTTAAAAAATTAAATGGTTTTAGAGAACTAGTCAAAAGTCCAACTACTTTCCGACCGTCCCTCGTAAGTATTTTGAACGGTTTAGAATTTTGAATTAATGCATACTTATGGAAATATTTGACAAAAATGTTATAAATTACCTCCCTTGCATATGAATATATAGTAACAATATATTTGTAAATTATTTTCTTCCTGAATCATAATGTTGAAACCCGGCACGGTGAATCAACTTATTTGAAGTGTATTTACAAGGTTGTGTAATTTGATGCAGGTCCCATGGCTAGAAAGTGGTGTTTTTAATGATGGGTCATATACCTTAAATGATACATTCTTGTTTGGACTTGAAGGTCTCTTTTAGAAAAGTCAGCATTTCTTCTTTTGTCTTAATGATTCTAAAAGCCAACTCTTTTAGGGACGTCAAAACCAGGTCTTGTTTTGGAAAGGGTTAATCGATTTCTTTTCGGTTATTTAACCACAGTTCTGAGTTAGGTGGAAAAAATAAAAACAATCCAGGAAGACAAATATTTGATTCATTGGGAAGCAAAAATCATAAACATGACTAAATAAACGTTAAACCACTCTAAAACATGGTTTATTTCGATTCTAAAACGAAAAGAAGCCTAAATAGATATAGAATTTGTTTAATCGCGAATGCTGATTAACACGTTTAACATTACAAACAATTCCATGCAGGCCACAGTATGCACTGTGACCATTTCATTATTCTTTATTGTGACCATTGTATTTCATTTGTATTTCATTTTTCTCTAGGAAAAGGCAAACAAATCAAATGCGACTTCAAAATGATCACTGAGTCTGTGGGTAACAATACACTACTATTGTCTCAAAATTGTCATAAAATTCACCATCCTTGACCGTTAAGCTGCATTTCAACAGGAAGTAGGTCAAAGCCCTATGACGTCATATTGACATTATGACGCCAAAATTCATTGCAGAGTTTTTAATAACGCATCTACTGTAGCACACTGCTTAACCCAATTGTCATGTTAGAATATTGTTCAGCCAGAAGTAATTGCTTTGGAATTTTCGTTGTATAACAAAACACATACATGTGCCGCTTCCTGTTTTAGTCCGTTTTGTTCAGTAAATGAAAACTTACCACACAAAAACCACGAATGATGATAAGGGATAATATTAATAGCATCAACACACACATAGAGACCCCAACATTGCTAATTCTCACGCTTGAAATACGTATGAAACGAAAAGGCAACAAATTAAGGAGAGCTCATTTGTCAACTTAATGACTATTCCGGTACCTTCAGCAATTATTAAGTGTTGAAAATTCCAGCGAAAATCTGTTAATATGTTTATGTAAGAGAGAGGCAAGATCACACTGGCTTTCAGCAGGGTATATGTGACGCTTGATTTGTCTTCGCGGGAAGGATCGGGTGACATGCACTGTCAGTTCTGATCAGTGTAGTTTGCGCGGTCTTCTGCATCGACGCACTATCACTATCAAATGAAACACAAATGGACTCCTTTCAATTATCGTTTTAGTTCGTACCCGCAGAACACTCCCGGTGGCAAACAATTGGTTTATGGGAAATTAACATTGTATACCCGGAGATACGGTTTGAGAATTGTTACTAAAATAGTAAAAAAATCGACATTATCAAAATGAGGCTCCCAAAAATGCGGAGAAATCAATGACGGCGCACGTGCATTGCGTGCATACAGCGATATAGCGAAGTCTTAAGTGGAACAAAAACTATAAAATTGAATGAATTCGTTAATAGTCGGTTAGATGGTAATTTATTGGATCTACAGTCAACCATTCCCCGTATAAAATGTCGCCTTTTGCCTCTAAGGACGACTTCCGGTGGCTGTTGTGTGTGTGTGTGGGGGGGGGGGGGGTGTCTGAGTGGAAACTTGTCTATTGACAAGTCATCTCTACTTCCTTGAACAATTCTAATAACAAAAGCCATGCTATATGAAAATGATTTCGAATTACAACAATATAAGCGTTACTAAATAACAAAATACAATTGAATAAATTTCATTTAAAAATTTAATTTGCGTGTACATTCCATACAAATGGCAAAAAGTCTGAAGGAGCACCAATAGATAGCTAAACATTAAACAATGCTCAAAATGTTGTGTGCGTTTTTTGTTTTTTTTTTTTTTTTTTTTGTTTTGTTTTGTTTTTTTTTTTTTTTTTTTTTTCTTCAAACATGTTTGCTGACTATTTTTCAACTTGGCAAACAGACGGAATTCAAAACCGAACGAAAGTGTAATTATAATTACAACAGAAAATATTATTTTGAACGCGTTCTCTGCCAGCCTTTAGAAAAACTAACTCTGAAAGTCTGCGAAAACAATTTTCGTTTCCCCAAAAATCTGATAAACTGTAGTAATTGGACATTCAATATCCCAAAGAGCTGAAGAAAATTATTTCATACAAGAACCCTTTCACCCTAGTGTTGATATGACAAAAGGTTTATCATTAGTTCTTTCTCAACCAATATCTGGTTTCTACGTCACTCTCAGAGAGTGGATTGAAATATTTAGAGGGAAAAGGATAAAAAGGAAAACAGCATTTTCTTCGTCTGTCCGATTATTTTCTGTGCTACATCATACACAAATCATACTTTGACGAACATCTATTTTTTCGTCTGCGGCAGCTTTAAATTTTGGACAGCTAAAAATGTATCGCTTGGGAAAGGATTAAATGACCGAGGAGAGTTTTGACTTTTGACATATGGCACTGTACCAATCGGAATTGCAGTTGGGTGTTTTTGTCCAATATCTTTATAAATTTTGAGAGGTGAAGTGTATTTCTGGGTGACTAGATCTATTGTTTTAGAAACACGTACTTAAATGTTAGGCTTAATCAGATTTGAAAAAAAATCTTTTAAATAAAGATGAATTGATATGCATAATCTTTTGCTATTGAATCATTTTGAGTATCTGTTAGAACAAGTGTGATAAGCATACAATACAAAGAAAAAATGTTACACCAAAATTATAGTATCACTGATAAGATTTTCCCCAAATGCACGTGTAATATTTTTTATGTTGTAAATGCATACGGTAATGGTTCAAAATATCCTTTTCGTGGTTGTCAAAATTGTCCACTGTTTTGCCAAATGTGGGATAATTTATAACATTTATTTTTCGTTATTACATGTATTTCCTTTAAATATGGACCAGTCTATTTCTTCTAGGATCGGATTGAAACGTTTGCATGTTAAAGCGATTACTGTGAACCTGCATCGTTGAGGAACTGCGCAATGATTGACCGCCGTGTCAAACACGCAGCTGACGAAACATGTCACCTTCCGCGGAAAAGAAATAGTCCGTCAAGAACCTGTCATAATGTGCATTTCACGCCTCGCGTGACGCTCGGGATCAAAGCATCCAAACATTTAACAAATGTTCCATTTTGAAAATTTCATTGCATTTTTATTGTAGATATCTTGATTTGCTGGATGCAATGCATACCTCATTTCGAATGTTAAGCTTGCAGTGCAAGCACTTTTCCATTGATAGTACATTTTTATAAGCGGTGGATATCTGCTAAACTAATTTAGTATGTCGTATTATATGGCATAAGATTTTTATCCCAAATGTTTTTCGTATATTCATTTATAATGAAAGCGAATAAAAAATATTGTACTGAACTCGTCAGGAAGCTAAATAAAACATTTTTCTCTATTTAGATTCTTAAAAAAACTCTATAACTCGAAACTAGAAAAGAAAAACTCTCGCTTAGTAGCTTTTTGATAAGTAATTTGAATAAAATAGAAAAAAATAGACTTTTTTTACCTTTTCATTTTTTCTAGTTTTTCAGTGTTATCATTTTGCAAAAGGAATTTGCTTTTACTTTCCCCCAACAACACAGTTTCGGGATGGTCCAAATTGAGAGGCGTTTCACACTACACAATAAATATTACAAAATCACGATATTTGAACATCTTGTCATATAGAACATTGATAGAAAAGGGTGAATATGCCGGTTTCAAGCAACGCTTTAAAAACAAACTCTATTGGAGATGCCAAAATCAGGTCTTCTTGCGGGGAAAGAGAGACATTATTCATTTGGACACATATGACTCTGAAACAGTTGAGCAATGGTGTAAAATACAAATTTTCCCATTGGTCTAAGAGAAGTATTTTGTTAACGATTGCGCTATCTCACTGCCATTCTTTGAGTCTTGGCAGTCGCTGTCTTTGATGGAGTCTTGGCAGTCGCTGTCTTTGATGGAACCAACTCTTTTAAATATCTTTGAAAGTTTTCCAAGGACATCTTCTGTTCTTATGCAGTTTTTTCATTACGCATAAGAACTGTATCTATCAATATCAAACTGTATTTTATGAACAGACTGAGTTTTACGTCACAGATACAGTACAGCTCGCGCGTTTTTTGCCTAATTTCGCGCATCGCCGCGATTGGATTTCGGGTGGATACGGGTGGAAAAACGCGGCGGCCGCGGCGAGCGAGTTTTACCACCCGAAATCGCTGGAATCGCCGCGATTTTTTCGCCGCGATTCGCCGCGATTCACGGCGAATCGCGGTGATTTTCGTGGACAGGTAAGCCTGTATTTCCTGGCTGATTTATCGTAATTATTGGGTTTTAAATATATATTAGGTTTTGAAAAATCGAAAATGCACAGCACTTGCAGATCTGATTTTTGTTTATTTGCATGAGTTTGTGGATTATTCTTCCACTTCAACAGGAAAAATGACCATTTTGCATTCCTTTCAACGTATTCGAAGTTATTTTTCTTTTATCTTTGTTTTATTTTTTTTTTCGTAGAAATGATTTGAAAATATTGAGATAAAAGAAGAACATGCTGATTATCACCCTGGTCTTCTTGTGTCCCAATATTTAGTTCCTATTGTTGTGATGTATCCTTTACACTTCTAAGGATTATCTTCAGCAGCACCATCTAATCGTATGAGAAGACTTTTTATAGGACGTGCCAAATCATAGAAATTTCGGAAATGGCGTAACTAAGAATGTAGCGTCATGCATACAATATTGGAGTTTCTTTTAACATGCATCCAAGCTCCAACATGGTAAAAAGGAACCTAAAATACCAGTCGCAGATTTTATGGTTTATTTTGTAAACTGAAAAGTAGTCAAATACTAATGCGCATTATTCTGATATGTAATTCAAGCAGAGAAACTTCGTATTTATGACCGGAAGGACAACGTGCAGTTTACGATTTCATGTACATGTATCTGCAAAAAAGCAGTAACAGAATATTATATAAACTATTAATTAAATTAAATCAAACATAACGAAACATAATGAAGGCCTACAGAGAAGCGGAAAAAATCTTGTTCTATATTATATGATAGTCTATAACAATATATGTCTATTCTAATTTACAAAAACGATGTGTTATTACCGGGCTTCATAGAACTTTATAGAACAAGTGTGTATTTAATATTACATTTCTTTTTATTTCTGAAATAGATCTATTAATTAATTTAAAAACACTCTCAGGATGAAAATAATAAAAACACATTTAATACTTAGCGCTGTAGGGCCTACATGTAGGATTATATTGGCCTTACCTGGCATTTCCACCCGAACGCGGCGAATCGCCGCGATCGCCGCGATCACCGCGATTTTCAACCCATCGCGGCGATTCCCGGTGATGTGTGAAAATTTCGAGTGGAAAAACACGGTGGTCGCGATGGCAAATCGCCGCGATTTTCCACCCGAATTTTATTTTGACCGCGGTGGGCGAGCGTTTTAGGCAAAAAACGCGCGAGCTGTACTGTATCATAATTGACATAAGGTTCTCCCTTTCAACATCACATCGCAAGTGTTTCAAATTACTTTTGATTGCCTTCTAAAATTGAATCTTGAAGCAAAAGAAACAAGCCTACAGTAACAGTGTACAGTAAATGTGATTTTAAATGGCGTAGATCCTGCGCCTATTTGGAAGCCAGCTTAAAATATAACCGATATTCGAGCACCAGACTCTCACATACTCTCTTAAGAACAGAGCACATTATCTCTACATTCCATTTCGATAGAATGAGCTCTGTTCTCGCGGGGTCATTTCACGTCTAATCTCGGGGCCTTGGCGGGATTTCAGTATCCAATCGTTGGCTATACACAACAAAACAATTTAAAAAGTTGATACAAACTTTCATTGGCTGACGCTTCAAATTACCGGCTTTAGCCAAAAATAGAAGCGACGTAATGTATACGTAATCAAACAAGATCAAACTGAATGATTTTGATTCGATAATTCAAATGTTACCGGCTTCAGCCAAAAGTAGAAGCGACGTGGTGTATACATAATGATTATGCAAGATAAAACTGAATGATTTTGATTCGATAATTCAAATGATGTGCTATAATTAGATTATGACGACCAAATAGGCTGTTGGCGTATCGAAAATTGCAGAGGTCATATTTGATGGTTTAATCAATAGACCTCGGCTTTGGAGAGTACAGACTTTCGTGCATTTTCAGTTTGTAAGAAGGCTTGCGTCATACGCTATCATAAACTCTTTTTGTGCATCTTTATGTGGGTCTAATTTGCGAGTGACTGTTCTTCAGACTAAGACAGTTCTTAATAGAAAAAAAAATTTGGTGTTAATTGAGACATCAAAGTATACTTTGAAAAGCGGCTAAAAATCCCAACTGAAAATGATATGCGACTTATCCGAAGATTTTTGCCATCTAGAAAATACATTTGATACGTTTATTGCTTAATTAGAATACATAACTACCCAAGGAGATTAAAGTGAAAGAATCTGTTTATTTCTGGTTTACCCTTGCTTCTTGTCATTAAAAATCGATCAGGCACACAACCTGTCTATGATCTCAGAGAGCCTCATGCAATCAGATATAATGTTTGAAGTAATGTTGTATGTAAAGAACGGTATAATCGTAATACCATAATGTTTCAATCTGAAAATGGCGAAACACTATGTCAGTGCTTTTCTAAAAAAAACCATAACTACAGCTAAAGCGAAGATGTGAAACTTCCGCCCGTTTATGGTGTACATAAAGAATGGTTATAAACACAGCATTGTGCGTCGTGTTTTCTATTACTATTCTTTTATCTCATTTATTCGGAGTTCTTCTGTGCCAACATAGTTGAACAATTATGTCCAAATATGCAATTTGAACAAAATGCCCTAAAGAGATAATAATTTCTCTGACAAAAGAATGGTTTTTTTGTTGAACAGCGTTAGATGAAACTGCTGTGTTGAGATATTTTCCTATTATGGCTACAATTAATTTTTTTCAAAGGGAGACCACCCTTGTAAGAAATCAAACCGTAATTACTAAAACTTCGCACTAACTTAGGAACAAACTGGAATTTTCTGATGCACTTTTCAGGAAAATTATATCCTAAAGATTATCTTATTGTTAGACGAAACGAGGCGAGTATTTAAAATATATCTTCTAATTGACCTTTAATCACCTACGCAGCTAAAACGCACATTGCGGAATTATTTTGTCAAAGTTGTTACCGAACAATATCACACGTTCATTTTACCTATGCGAGAAAGATTAGCGGTATATCGCTACTTTTCAACGAAAATCTCGTAACTGCAGGTTAAAACAAGCTGCAGTTACGAGGTTTTCGTTGAAAAGCAGCGATATATAGTGCTTGTAACGAAAGAAACAATCTAAGTGTAATCGTGTGCATCAATGTTGGTTTTTGTTGTACTTGGTTTATGAGTCTATGTTCTGACTCGATTCATGTTATTTCTTACATAAACATAAGTGTATGACTTTACTAAACATCTGCAACGAGTAGAGGCAAACTATTTTCTGTGTTTGATAGATATCGCTGCTTTTCAACGAAAACCTCGTGTCTGCAGCTTAAACCAAGCTGCAGATACGAAGTTTTCGTTGAAAAGCGACGATATTATGCAATTATCTTAGGTAATATTACTGATATATTATTGTTTGCTTTCCCTCTCTGGAGTTGCATATATCTAACTACATTAGAAGACTAGTATCTTTCAGTGAAAGTTTCGGCGTTTGGTGCACCTTACCCGTGTAAACAAGTACGAAAAAACGAAACTGGTCTGTTGGTACTCAACCTTGGTAGACTTATCTTCTATTGGAGATAAAAATATTGTCCACTGTCACAGAAAGGTCACGCAAGAAGAATTCGAAAACTCGATTTCTGGAATTGCAGAGCTCTAATAAGAAATTTGGATACTGTAAATTCTACTTTGTCATCAAAAACTTTCAGCTGATATACAAGCAATTTCTGACGTATTTCCACATATTTTGTTTAAACTATCTTCAAATCGATCCCCTTTTTCTACAGATTTTTTGAAGGTTTTCTGCAAGTGTTGTATAACGTAATTACCCTGCACGCAAAACCGAGGTCTATACCTTCTGTAAAAAAAAAGAAAGAAAATGAACAGTCTGGTACATAATTTTGATTTTAATACCCCTTTTCCAAACAAGTCCTTGCTTTCAGATATTCTTGTAATACTATCCATCTTTGGTTGAAGGTTGTTTATATTCAACTGAGCTGGTTTTTTCTATCTCCAACTGCTTGTGATACAATGCAATCTAACATTTCGTCGTTAGGAAAAAAAAAGTTAAAATCCTAGAAAGTCTCATAATGAGAAAGCAGTAGAAATTCCACATACGGAAATTCGATTTATGAATTATGCTTCTGACCCAAATCTATCTATAAAAATAAACGTAAGTGACTGCAATGTGTGTAAAGGTGATTCAAAAACAGAAATGTCAGACTGAGTAGATATCAGCCTCCCTTGGTAAACATTGCTGTCACGGCACGGGGAAAATGAGCTCGTTTATTGAACTATAAGCATATACCCTGACCAGCCTCATTTTCGCAAGCCAATGATTCTACCTCCACTTTGTTCGTGAGGAACAACGTGGAGGTAGAACCTAGGCGACGAACAAAGTGGAGGTAGAACCCTTTGCTTGCGAAGATGGTCCATCCTGTGAAGTAATAATTCCATTCTACCCGAAGAAAAAAGAAAATGAATACGCATAAAATGCCGTTCTTGTAACTAAAGATTTTTGAAGGTCGATAACTGGTGCAACATGTGTAAATTACAAGTGCAAAGAGTGTTAACTTGCTGAGCCTGTACATTCAGCTTTTCATCTAAACCTGAAGAATGTTATCCCCAAAATTCAAAGGAATATTCAGCTTTGTTGTTATCCTGAATGTATAAAGATCCGTCATTCTAAACAGATATTTGATGCACTCACATGTTGATCTTGTCCGAAATAATTCAAAATTGCATATGTATATGTGAGGTCATATGTTTTTAGACATATTTGTTTTATTAAATAAAATATTCTTTCTCAAACTGAATAAAGCGCTCAGAATAAAATGGTTGCCAAGACATTTCCATTGTTTGAATTAATTAATGATTTCAAAAATTTTCTAACACTAGGGGTCTATTCATATGACTAAATATGTCTGATTTTGATAAAAACAAGCATCGGTTTCTTTTTGGTGGCTTCTTTTACAAGAAAAGCAATAAGCCAAATCTTCTTGTGGCACGGCCTATTTGTGTAGAAAATACTTACAACTGAGTGTAAGAAAAGCTCGTTTAGCTACCACTCTCTCGTGAATAAAACAGTCATAAAGGGCGCAGTTTTAGCAGTCACCAGAAAATTACATGTCTAAACCAATCACCCAAAACACAAAACCTTCCTTTCCCCTCGCTCTAATCGAAAATGGTATATCATTGCTATATATCTTTGTAGTTTCTTCTCCAGACGATCTGTTTAAAACTAATAATCCAACGACTTCACGAATGTGAAAGAAGAACTTTGTCATCGTTTTGCCACGGAAATACCACAACTATATACATATGCAATTATATAAATGCATTATCGTGTACCAGGTACACTTATTTACTTGCATTTCAATTTGTTTTCATGTTTAATACGTAAATCTTTATAAAAGACTTGATCCTAACCCTCTACATTTTTCATGTTACATCATACGCAATACATTTTTTTCTAGCTATTGTACTGTCATCTGAAAAACTTTGAAATTTAATAAGTGAAAAAACATTGTCGTTTATTGAAAGCAATTAATCCTGTTCTACACTTTGGGGTTCTCTTCAAATGCAAAAAATGCATGGTTCGCTTAGGTCACAGCATTTTAATCAAATTATAAGCAAATATACACACATCATTCAAAAGTATTATATGTTAATATACATAATTTATGTCAAAACAAATAAGGAATAGGCTATTTAAAAAGAATGCAGTTATTTCTTTACCGGTTTCGTATTGCAAGAGTGCACACTGTGCAATGCCATTAAGACATATACCTGGTCACTACAGAACTAATGTTTACATTTCTACTTTCAGTTATTGTCGCTTTTCTACAAAAACATCATATCTGCAGCTTGTTTTAAGCTGCAGATACGAGGTTTTTGAAGAAAAACAGCGTTATATTCTCCTAACGGTTGTTGGTTTGACAGACGGCTACACAAGCAGGCTCCTGGATGCGGTGCCATTTTGGAATAAATAATTGGAACCCGTCAAGAACAGGTGAAATACACCAGCTAATATGTCCCGGGAACTATTTCCAATTAGAATTCCTGGAATATAATTGACTCTGAATCGTACACATCCAAGCAATGGCGGCACTGTACAATTCGGAAAATAAATGATAGGGGCCTATGTTTTCGAGGAATCTAACGACAACTTAGAGAAACAAAAAAAAAAAAAAAAAAAAAGGATTAATTGAATTTTTTGATATATGAATTTTATTTATTGATATTAATAAAACACGGTCAAAATATTCGTACTCTAAGCATTATTTCTGCGCCCAAAAATTGAAATACATGACTGAAATTAACGACATCCCCCTTTTTGGAATGTTTTTTTTTATTTATAATGAAATCTAGTTTGTGCCATATAAGGGCTTACATGAATTTTTGGAAGCCATTAGATCAGTTTCGTAAGGCTACACTAAAAATATAATACAATAACTCTTCTTACAGTCTAGTCGAGAGAATATAAACGCAAGAAAAGTATACTTTAACTCACCCCAACGAAATATTTTCTTAAACTTAGACTGCTTAGATCTATACCCCGTTTTTGATAGAGACGTCGAAGGCACTTGTTGTTCAAGAAGGTTAAAATCAAGGAGTTACCCATCTTCACAAGCCAAGGGTTTTGCCTCTACTTTGTTCCTCTCGTAAGGAACAAAGTGGAGGTAGAACCCTTTGTTTGCGAAAATTGAAAGTACCAATCTATGAAATCTTTTTTTTAGCTCTAATTATTATTGCGGTTACTTTTTGTTTTCTTTCAGGTCCACCATCTTTGTGTTTGAGAACAGCCAGGACAGACAAGTCGCCGGAAAACAGACGAGATGTGAGACGGACATTTCTTGGATAAAGTGTGTCAATTCCGCCATGTTTCAAACATTTTCAAATGTAGGTCTATCAGGGCAAATACAGTGTTTCAAACTTCGAAAGTGCATAAAACAATCTAGATATGTATAAGACATCCAAAGGAAGAAAATAGAATGTTCTAATTTGAAAGATTTTGTGGACAACAAAATTGGATCTTATATAGATGGAAGTTATGTACAATATAGCACAGTAAATATTGAGACACGAAGATAAAATGACGGATATCAGATTTTTATGCTCAAGTATCGAGAGATCGGGAGCATATTGTTTTGCTCCTGTCCGTCTGTCTGTCTGTCTGTCTGTCAGTCCGTCTGTCTGTCAGTCCGAAACTTAACATGAAAACTTAACAATGGCCTTTTCTCCAAACGTATTGCACATACAAACCTCAAATTCGGTATGTAAACTTCTTTCAGAGATATCTATCTGCTCCATGCAGTATGACCTTCCTCAAGGTCATGTTTCAACCCTTATCAACCCTTAACATGCACCTTAACATGGAAACTTAACTCCAAATGTATTCCACATACAAACCTCAAACTTGGTATGTAATCTTCTTTCAATGACATTTAGTTAGAAGGTCAAGGTCATCAATGTAGGTCAAGGTCAAATATCAAATAATGTCATATTCAAAGAAAAAAATGGCCATTTCGGGGACATTTGTGTTTCACAAACACATCTTGTATCCCTTTAGCCCCATTGTTTTCCAAACCCTTTCTTTGTTGAAGTCACTTTATATCCGATTATTTGATGGTTTTTGCTGTTTGTCGTATCTGTTTGAAACATATCAACAATTTATCTTTTCTCTACATAAATTAACTTGGAGTCAGAAAAACATAATTACATCTATATATCTCTCAATGTAAGCAAAATCTAGATTGAAAATGGGTATGGAAAACTTTGCGTTATGTAAGAAAGGGAAAAATAAATTTCATAAATGGCGTTTTCCTTTATCTATGTATGTGTTTCAGCTGCTCTTTACAAACCCCTTTTTCAGAACAAAATTTCTAAAAAGAAGACTATTAAGATCAGCATTTCTATACGAAATGCCTCTACATTATTTTGTCTAAGCCCATTTCAAAAGTGGTAGTAGTGTTGAGAAGTCATAATAGTGTTGCACTTCGTTAAGTACAAAAATTTGTAGACATGTCATAGACGTGCAAACGAGGGCAAAGGTTAAACCTTAATCAATGTCAAATCGCACCGTTTTAGCACAGAAGAGCCCTTACGTTCATATTGGAACGTGTAACCACTTATCCATTGGCCACTTAGAAAACAAAATACAGGTTTGCCCTGATTCTGTATAGGCCTATATATATTTCAAATATTTAACTTTGAATTCGTGTAGAATATTTGACATGAATATTCAACTCCTTTAAAGAGCTATAATTTTGGTCATAGCAAAAACATACAAAATAAATGAATACAATAGCAAAGATAAAATCTTAATTTAGCCACAAATCATGTCTATTCGTTAAAATTCTGATGCTAAATCTACGGCAGAACGGTGAACATATCATTATCAGGACGACCCATGCGACAATATGTCCTTTAGAGAGACATTCCATAGATATTTTTCAACCCTTTCCCAAACGGCAAAAATTTAGGGTGGTCCACTTCAAAAACTGCTACAAATGACAAAATAGATGTTATCAAAGATAGGATTTGTGTCAAATATTGCATAGAAAATATTGAGACAAAAGGAGAAACTGCTGGTTATCAGCAGTTTCTTCTTTTGTTTCAATGTTTTCCCAAGCCTTTTCTATTAGGGACGTCAAAACCAGGTCTTGTTTGGGAAAAGGTTAATAAACCTTGGAAGGACAAAGATCAAACCCTAATCAATGTCAAATGATACTTTTATTTTCTTGTTGGAAAGAGCATACTTATTTGCTTATGAAGTTTAATAATTTTAGTAAACCACAGTTCAGATGTAGAGGAAAGGAAGGATTTCCATAAGGCCGTTTTACTGTGACCTAAATTTTCCAAAAACAATCTTAGTACAAATGGATACATAAAGGGGACATGTTTTGCCGAAAAGTCTGAATCGAACGGACCTTTGATTTCGTGTATATTGCATATGGAAAGTGGGTGGGGGTAATTATATTCTGGCGTTACCTAATATTCTTATTCCTCAAACTTCTATCTAAATGTAAATAGATGGCGATTTTTTGTAACGTTATACTTTGTAAATAAGCCCATGTTAACAAGACCTAAGATCCATGTTTC